>JARQOC010000006.1:96869890-96978930 GCA_033576535.1 Allobates femoralis
AGAGACACATCAGCGATTTGGAAATAGCATTATTCGTTATTACTCGGTTCCCTATTCATTAACATTGGACTCGCTAGATTCGCAACGAGTAGCGAGTCCTGGGCTCGGACTCGTGCGGGTCTAGCGATTCCGAGTAATTTAGGACTCGCTCATCCCTAATGGCCGGTTTTCCCTGGTACCACAGCCCTGCCTAACAGTGGGGGTCGGCGCCCTACTCAACAATGGCTGTACAGGGCCTAGATCTGCTTTCCTCCCTTTCTACTGTGCACTATAGTTTTTAAAGTTTTTAAAGTTTTTGTTGTGAGTTTGCAGTTTAAATAAAGGTAAGGATTTTATGTATATGTATTTTCTATTTTGGTGAGACTCCAACACTATCAATTGTTAATGCACAGCTTTATCTTCAGCCAATATTCACACCTTACTGCCACTTTGACCTTCTTTTCAGTCTATCAGCCTTGTACAAAAAATCCCAAACCTTCTGTCTATTATTAACCATATAATTTCCAACCTATTAGTTTCCAAATATCTAATCAGAATTCTTAAGTGCTTTAGGCTAGGGCCTCATTAATGTTTTCAGCGCTGCCCTGGGGGTCATGCTGAAAACATAGGTTGCGGCAGCATAAATGCGGTGCTACCGCCATGGTAGCACCGCGTTAACACTGCCCTTACTAACCTATGGAGGTCTCACCCCTAACGCGGCTCCCAAGCCGGCATCTGTTTGAAATCTCGCGATATTACCTAATGCAAGAAAAGTCGCTTTCTGCAACGTCTTTTCTCGCGTTAGGAAATATCGCAAGATTTCCATCTGATTACGTCGGAGCCACGTTAGGGGCGGGGCCTCCATAGGTTAGTATGGGCAGCATTAACACGTCGCTACCATGGTGGTAGCATCGCGTTTATGCTGCCAAAATCTAAGTTTTAAGCGCGACCCCCATGAGAAACACTAAAACGTGAGTCTGACACTAGCCTTACAGACATCATCATCACTGTCTCCATTGGGACAAGCAATCTAAATGGCATATGTAACAACTGCCTCTACCTCTTTGGTCCTTTCAACTAGCTGACTGCTTTCTCCTACACTGCTCCATTGCTTCTGCTTAAATTCATTATTTTTCAAGTTGTTTATACTTTTTTGTAAATACTAGCTCACAGCGCCATATTTTGTGTCAGAATGTGATCCGACAAAACATTGGATTGCATTTGGTCTTTACTTTAGCCTTTGGGGCTGCTCACAATTGAGATTTTCCTTGCATTTCCAATTGTAAGGCTCAGATTGCACTCAGCAATGCAAGTGAATGCATGCATGGAAATCATGGGTCTGTACTTGGGTGTCTTCTGAATGAAGTCTAGTTATCACTCAATGGAGCAGATTTTCACTGCATTTCTGATACAGAAGAGTGCTCAAGTAGAATCCAACCTCGTGCAAATTATATAGTAAATCTTGGTGCACAAATAAGATGGAGTATTCTTTATGGTAATCCAAACAATTTCAGCACAAATGTATCGGTCCACACTGGACTTTTATCGGTGTTCGCAGGATAAAATTCACATAAGTCTCATAGAGGGCGAGCACAAATAGCAAATTGCTACATCCATCACTGAACAACATCTGCTATCTACCTTATCCTACGCACACTGATGAAGGTTCTTTGTGTGAACTGAGATGTTATGGTACCTTTACACGCCGCTACAGAAGGTTAGAAACAACCGGGTATCGGAGACAATTGTATCTTGCACCGTCGAAACACCGCAAGGTAGCGGCGTGTAAATCAGGTTGTTGCCACTGGTCACTGTAGACACCTGTTTTTCAGCAGTGCTCAAAAACAGGTTGGTTTCTACCCGATGATAGCGGCGTGTAATCGAGGAACAGGAAGGTTTTTGCGACACCTAGTGAACTCCCTGGGGCGTGACACAGCCTCCGGGATACCGCTCCCCTTCAGCGATCATTGGTGGAAGCTCCTGCGTTACGATTGGTTGTCCCTGCATAGGTCGGCATATTTAAGGAGATCACCAGTCACACTACACAATTGCAATAGCATCATGTATTAGCCAGCCTTCCTGCGCTGGCTGGCGAATCATGATGCTATTGCTTTGTCCAATCACCGTACGAGCGTCTCGTAATCCATAACTCTGGCACGCCTATGTATTGTTCCTGCTGCCCCAGGTCCTCCCATATTCCCTTGTGGTAGCGGTGTGTAAATGAGGGAAGGTGCTCTACAGAAGGTAACCTGTGACACCCGTGGGTGCCTCCAGGGATAGAAAAAAACCTTCTGTAGAGCACCTTGTAGCGGCGTGTAAAGGCGGTATCAGGTACCATTAGGAACCGTTGAAACGTGCTCGTGCACGTGAGACACCCGGTGGTTTCTAACCTTCCGTAGCGGCGTGTAAAGGTACCTTTAGGGTTATGTTGTTTGGATTACCTTAAAGAAAAAATTATTCTATTCCATCTTGTTTCAGTGCCAAGATTTACTATTTGATTTTCACTCACTGAGGCTAGGGTCAGATTAGCGCTATTAGCTGCGCTCAGGGGGGTTCCGTTAAAAGCATATAATTTGGGAGCCTTGACGCAGTGTTACATGCACATCACATGACGCGCTATGAAGCGTCTTGTGATGCGCTAGGAAAAAGCGCAAGATTTCAAACACCGCCACTCAGATGCCGGCGTTTGAGCTGTACTTGGGTCTTCGTCACCATAGGGATGAATTGGCAGCGCTGTCACAGCATTACGATGCCAGTAACACTGCGTCAAGGCTCACATATTCTATGTTTTTAATGGAACCCCCCTGAGCGCAGCAAATAGCGCTAATCTGACCCTAACCTGAAACATTGTAGAAATTGAGAAAATAATTTCTCTATCTTCTCCTCATCTGTGAGAAGTCAATCAGAGTTTTCTCAGAGTGTCATTAGCATAATTAACATGATTTCCTCTGGTGAGTGAATCTACAGCTTTCTGCCCTTGGAGAGAGTAAGGGTCCCGTCACACTTGGACAGCTTTCTGCCCTTGGAGAGAGTAAGGGTCCCGTCACACTTGGCGACGTTCCTGCGGTCCCGACAACAATACAACCTGGTAAGGATTTCTGGAACGTCGCTACATGGTCACTGGTCAGATGTCAAACAGTCAGATCTACTGAAAAACGCAGCAACAATACGGTGACCTGTATAACGACCTTGGCGGTCGTTGGGACCCTGTCACACAGCAGCTAGTCTGACGACTCAGACCTAGGTGGCTGAGTTCTGAGTCGCCAATGAGGTTGTTGATAAGGCATCAAACACACCAATGCATGCTGCCCAGCGGGAACCAGACAATCAAAAAATGGTTCAGGCCATTCCGACATGATCAGCGATGTCACAGTCGTGGCCCGGATTCTGCTACGTGTCAAACATAGCGAGATTGCTGGCAAGGTTGCTGTTGCGTCACAAAACCAGCGATGAAACAGCGATTTGGCTAGCGATGTTGCTATGTGTGATGGGGCTTAAGAATCTTCTGATATCACCTCACCTGGCTACCTGGTTTAACCTCAACTACTTTACACACTGGGCATGAACATAATAACTATTTGGGCAGACACGCACTATATGTGTTGCATGCGAGATGCTTGCATGAGTTTTGCATGACTCACTCAGCATAGCTTCTCCCTCTCTGGATGGCAGCATAGAGCTGCATAGAAACACAAGAAGCTAACGCACTCCTGTCTAGAGAATTGGCAGATGTTCCGGGTGAGTCATGGGAGACTCAGCTGAGTGTATCACATGCATCTCGCTTAGGCTAGAGTCACACTTGCATCATGACCCTAGCCTGACGCAAGCGCTAAATACTTAGAAATTTCAGCCTCAGCAATTAGTGTTAACTCTATGCGCTGCCAGGCAATGGAGCCCTAAAGAAACCTGATGTTTATCTTGCCAACCGGCCACGCACAAAGCTCCAGGAAGTGTGCTTTAGCTGAGCGCACAGGAAAACGCTGCAGAAAGCGTTTGGCAAGGTAAACATCGAATTATAGGGCTTCATTGCCTGGCAGCGAATAGTGTTAATGCTATGCGCTGCAGCTGAAATGTGTAAATATTTAGCACTTGCGTCAGGCTAGGGTCATGACACACTGTGACCCTAGACTTAGGGTGTCTTCTTTTTATGTGCTAAAAATCACCAAGTAATGATCACCACCTGCAATTATTCCCACTTTTAAATCTCTTACACAATTTTGTTCTATCATCCATGCCTGCCTATAAAATACATTAATGTATATATATATACCCTTAGCAAACAAATCGAACTGGTCCCCTTATGGCTTCTCAGATGGACTTCTAAAAGTTGGTCGCTTTTTAGTTCAACATCAAATGCAACAATACATCTACAGTCCCTCTAGGGATGTTATAAATTTTATGTCAGAAGCTAATGTACTATACAGTGGTATAATGCTTTCATTAGTAAGACGACTAAATAATCCTAAACAAACTGAAATTTAAAGTGATTAGCCATTTGTATAAATCAAAGTAAATGAATAGTCGCAGTTTGTTACATTTAATGCCTTTTCACTGGACAGTTGCATCTGTCATCTATAAGTAGTTATGTCTGTTGCTTTGGGGTCCCATGGGTCAGACTGGCGCTGCTCTCTTCTCTTCATAAAACACCAGGAGATGTGTAATTATCATCTATAATCTCCACACTGTAGACTTCCTCCTCTACAAATCCTAGTTTTTAGGAAATACCATGCAGACTGGATCTGAATAATTATCTGTGCATTTACGTTTTTATTTAGCAATACCTAATACAAGTGACTAATACTGATATACAATCGTCATCACTTATTGCTGCAAACTTCAGACTGTTAAGGTACCGTTACACACAGAGATATATTGCTTGCAACTCACTGGCTGCAGTGAAATGACGGACACATTGTTCCATTTTTACACGGCAACAAAATGGAACAATGTGTCCATGATTTCACTGCAACCAGTGAATTGCAAGCAATATATCTCTGTGTGTAACGGTACCGTTAGTGTCTCTTTGCTCAACAAGAATGTTAGAGGGTTTTCCCAAGGTTCAACGCTATCCCCAAGAGTTAAGCAAATTGATTCAATACAAATCATATTTTTGTATTATTTTGCGAAATTTACTGAACTTGGTAAATTTTTATAGCTTTGCACAAAACACCAATTATGTCTTCCGCCATTGTTCACAATGCAAAATATTGCACCAGCCAGAGAAAGCTTACATAACCTTTAGCACGGCTGGACAAGCTTCCCCATATTTAATTACAGCTATCATATCACATGGTATAGCACAGTTAGTTAATAAGGACTACCATCCAGTATCTTGTATAAAAACAAAGGCAGGGAATGTAGCAGCCATTTTAGTTGTATCTCTATATAGTGAGAGTCTGCCACGCCTTAGCAACAGAGACAGAAAGCTATAAAGCCATAAAATAGAGGACAAATTGTACATACATTGTGTGACAGCACAGCATTGAAAAATGTATACCATCGGTTTACCCATAGTCATATAGATGTAGGAGGGTCAGAAGTGTTTTTACCCTGTCATCCAAGGGTTTCTTTGTATTTTGCATCTGTATTAAGAAATTCTATGTTCCATAATGTGTATTTAACCCACTACTGGTTAAGGGTGAAGAATTCTCTGTGAACCCCATTAGCCAAACAAGGTTATTGGTAGTGGATGTTCCTTGTGGGCAGGGTGCAGTAAATAAAAAGGTTTGTATAATTGAAGATGGCAAGAGAGTACCCAAGCAGGAGATTGTATCAGGAACCAAAGCCCCCTCTTAAAGTGATCCTGACCTCACAAAGTGCGTCCCCATGCTGTTTAAACCTGTCCCTGCAGCACCTTAAGTGCTTCCCAGACATCCCTTTCTCTCTAAATATCGCTTTGGCAAAATTTATAAAATCATCTTACATTTTATGAAATCTGTGGCTTCCCAGCCGCAAAAGGCGTGTCTGCTTGGCGCTCCCCACCGCCTCCTTCATGATTACTTACGCCCCGCTGGGCGTGCTGCAGAGAGTGGAGCCACGTCCTCTCCTACGATGGGCGGTATTCCCGGTATGACGAAAATCTCGTCATATCCGGGTTTACTACGTCAGTACACCCATTTGGGTGTACTGACGACTTCGTGCTGTGAATGCACATGCGCAAAGTCTGTTCTGGCCAGTTATGGGTGTACTGACATAGTAAACCCGGATATGACGAGATTTTCGTCATACTGGGAATACCGTCCATCATAGGAGAGTACGCAACTCCACTCTCTGCAGCACGCCCAGCAGGGTGTAAATAATCATGAAGGAGGCGGTGGGGAGCGCCAAGCAGGCACGCCTTTTGCGGCTGGGAAGCCGCAGATTTCATAAAATGTAAGATAATTTTATAAACTTTGCCAAAGCGATATTTAGAGAAAGGGATGTCTGGGAAGCACTTAAGGTGCTGCAGGGACAGGTTTAAACAGCATGGGGTCGCAATTTGTGAGGTCAGGATCACTTTAATTGTTCAGACTTTTAGGGTTATTCCGGGAATCAGGCCAGCATTTGGACTGTGAAACAGAACCTTAGCTAAGTGTGTTTCCCCCAGTATTAGTATTCAACATCTGCCTCTGGCAGATCCGGACAACGGCTGTCCTCTCCGGTGTTCGGTGGGTCCTGAGTGGAGGTTCAATGATGGATGCATCTCCATTCTGAGTGTATTGAAGAAATAATGTCTGGCAGTTTCACGGTGGTCTCATGGACACATATCCATAAGTGGGTAGGGATAGAATTAACCGAAAAACTTTTTGAAGTCAGGGCATGTATAGGTGATCCTTACAGGCTCAAGTTGAAAGGTATCAGAATGTGGGGAGCAGCCTGCAACCAAATAAATCAATATGAATAGTCCACCCTCAACTCACATGTTTAATCTTTACAGTAAAGAAACCTTAAAAACTTTTATTGTTTCTGTGAATAGTTTGTCCCTCGATGAGGATACCAAAGATATGAACTGTTGTACCAAGAAGCCAAGGTTTTGCTGTGGCCTCTGCCCTGCCTCGCCATTGACTACACCGAGCACCTGGTACCGGCACCCAGGGCCACCACTAGGGCCTGACTGGACTGACTGGTGTCAGGGGCCCGGTGGCAGGCAGGGGCCTGGCCGCGAGTGGGATGGGGCGGGGCTATTTACCCTACAGTAGGGCCGAGCCCATCCCTCAAAGTATGGTCGGGCCCACCCACTATCTTAAATAAGTTTGAACCATGCGTGCAGCAGAATGTGCCCTGAGTTTTGGAGGTAAGTGCTGTGGACTCTGACGCCAGGGGACCCTGCCCTGCTTTCACCCTCCTAACCTGAACTGCGTGGCAGCATCCTGCTGTAGTAAGCTCCCAGCAGCAGATCTCTAACTCCTGAATCACGGTCCATTGTAATAGAGTATACCTGTGGCGGCCGCGGTGAAGGAGTTAGAAATCTGCTGCTAGGAGCTCACTATAGCCGGACACTATCACACAGCACAGGTGAGGAGGGAGAACAGGGTGAGGTGAGCAGAGTGCACAGGGACATGCATAGAGATGAGCCACAGAGGGGAGGCACAGGGGAATTGCAGGCACAGGTGGATTGGAAGCACAGAGTGTGAAACACAGGGGGATTGCAGGCACAGGGGGATTACATGCACAGAGGGGTGGCACAGGGGGATTACAGGCACAGGGGGATTACAGCACAGAGGGGAGGCACAGGGGGATTGCAGGCACAGGGGGATTAAAGGCACTGGGGAGGGCAGGCACAGGTGGATAACAGGCACAGAGGGGAGACACAGGGGAGGGCTGGCACAGGGGGATTACAGGCACAGAAGGGAGGCACAGGGGAGGGCAGGCACAGGAAGATTACAGCACAGAGGGGAGGGACAGGGAGATTACAGCACAGTGGGGAGGGCAGGCAAAGGGGGATTACTAGGAAAGGGGAACTACAGGCACAGAGGGGAGGCACAGTGTACAGGGGGGCAGGCACAGAGGGGGGACAGGAACAGAGGGGAGGCAGAACACATGGTGGACATGCACAGAGTTGAGGCTCAGCATACAGGGGGAGACAGGCACAGTGAGGAGGCACAGTGTACAAGGGGGTATAGGCACGGGGGGACAGGCACAGAGAGGAGGCTCACCGTATAGGGGGGACAGGCACAGAGGGGGAGTAGACACAGCTTACAGGTAGGAGATAGGCACAGAACACAGGGACAGACAGGTATAAAGGGGGAGAGACAGAGTACAAGTAGGAGACAGGTATAGAGAGGGAGGACTCAGCGCAGAGCCCGAGGAGACAGGGCATACAGGTAAGATACAGGTACAGAGAGGATGCACAGCACACAGGGATGGACAGGCACAGAGGGGGAAGAGACAGTGTGCATGAGAGTCAGAAGCTGCTCTCACAAACCCTCAATTGAATGTCTGTCAGCCAGTACAAGACCTAAACGAGTCTCTCAGACTTGATGTGTTCATGGTGGGGCAATATTTCTCCTTGTATTTGGTATTATTCATTCTCTATGTGGTGATAATGGTGTGAAAAAAAGAGTAGAGTGGTGCCCTGACAAGAGAATCTACCTTGTTGTGTTCGCAGACTTAAGAAAGTGTTATGCTTTGGCCAAACAAAATCTGATAGGTGTGCTTGTATGTTATCTGGTGTATGTGTGGCACCCTATTGGGTAGGCTGCCACCAGAGGTACTGCACTCCTCCATTAGAGGGAGAGTTGTGCTTCTGGTCTCCAGGTACTGGGATGGTGCAGTTGAGATTCACACACACAAAACTTAGGTCCCTGGGACGGTGGGTGGACCCAGGGGAGGAACCAAGCATAGCCGGGAGGGAAAAGTGAAGTGCAGGAGTAGTAGTAAAAAGGAGGAGAAAGGAGAGACCATTGAAAGGAGAGGAGTGGAGTGGAAGTCGGGAGTATAGGGGCGGTGTGGCGCCGACTCCCTAGGGCTGGAGTATGACCATGCTTGCCCCGGGAGGGAAAGACTGACAGGTGTAGAAGAGGAAAGAAGCCCTTGGGGTACAGAACCAGACGTAGATCTCCGTACGCCCGTATCTGGCCAGACAGAGGGGCTGGTGGACAACACAGGGACCCGGTCCTGAAGACGGATTGGATTCTTCATGCTGAACCATTGAACCGGAGGCCCCAAGATTGTAATGGGCGCTGTGGCCTAATACCCAACACAACTTGGAGAAGGCAGCTGAAATAGGGACCAGTGCCCGAAAGGGGTACAGCAGACCTGTCGCTACCTGAGCTCTGTGCTGTGGAGGTGCTAAGTGAGGAGTGGCAAGACAAGCTTGTAGCGTGATGGGACCACCAGAGACAGAAACATCTAGTGAAAGAGAGGGACACCAGCCGAGGCTTGACTGCACTGATCCAGTTTTGGAGACAATGTTGAACTGGAGGTTGGCAAGTAAAGTACCCCGCGACCATGCTGAAACAACTGAGTAAAAGTAACAGAACTCCAGCTGTCTTGTGTGAGACTTTTTTTAGCAGCAACCACCAGCCGCATAGACCGCATGAGACACTGGGGTACTGATGACCTAACAAACATCTGCCAAGGTACAAACTGACTCCTCCACCCTGCTGCCCTGGGGACCGTGCTCCACCTGTGGGGAACGGAACCATCCAAGCTGCCAGTCATCGTCCCTAGTGGTTCTGAAGCAACAGCAGTTGCCCTGGCTGCATACTGCAGGTGGCGTTACAAATACCCCTTTCCCTAGTCATCCCTGTCATATTCCCCCATTTATTAAAAATGACACCGTCAGGGTCTCGGTCCCCATCTGTCCCCGTGAAAAGAACCGAGAAGTGAAGACCAACAGCTGCCCGGTCACCGAGTACCCCTGGCCTTGGAGTGGGCGTGCCATTTGATGGGACTGTTAATCTGTGATTGGTGAAGACGTGATGCAGAAATGGAGTTTTCCCAATAGTGATGGTGGAACTGTGGAAGGTTTGAGGGGTGGAGATGGAGGTAGGGTGGAGGCGGAGCTGGGGTGGAGTCTCGGGGGGGGGGGCCCAAAATATTACTAGTGAGGGGCCCTGAAAATCCTAGTGGCAGTCTACCGGCAGCTCTAAATGTGTTTGAGGCTTTGTTTTCTTTTTATTTAGCAAAGCTTTCTAAATTGAATTTTCAATAGAATCTGTCAGCAAGGTTTTGCTATTTAATCAAAGAGCACCATAATATAGGGCAGCACAGCCTTATTACAGGGATACTTTACATATTAGGCTGAGTGCTGTAATTGTAATACAATTAGTTTTTTATCACCAGGAGATTAACACTACAGGACTACATTTGGCATGAAATTGACATGCTAATCTGTGCAACTTTGTCCCCACCACTTATTAGCAGTTTAGTTACAATTTACAGTGTCCACAGGAAGCTGCCAGTCAGTGGAGTGGGTGGGCATATGCCCAGGTCATAATTGTTAGCTCTGCTACATACTCTTCAAATAAATAACGTATAAATCAAAATATGCCACTACACCAAGCAGTCTAGTAAGTAACACACTGCTAGAATCAGGCTTTCTTGCCCTACATTATGCTGTTTTCAGATGACATAGTAAAAACCTGCTGACAGATTCTTCTTAAAACATTTGTTCATCGCTACTATTTTCTATTTAAAAGACAGGCGATACAGATGAACAGATGCCAAATGGAGACCAAAGTGTCTCTATTTCATTATAGTGAGCAATTTTGTCTTCGTCATCTGACGCTAGGAAATATAGGGGGCTCCCGCATTATTGTTAGAACTAAGGCTCTGGAAAGCAATTGTTCCCACCCCTACAAGTAAAATCCAGTGAATCTCTCCTAAATCCAAATGGTCTGCTCCTACGTAGCCCCACTGTGTCTAAATCAAAGCAACTGACTACATATGTGGCATTATTGTAGCAGGGAAAGCCTAATTAACAATGTACCAGAAGCTAGGCACATTGTATGGGCACTAATCTTATATAATTTATCTGCAATTCTCAAGAAAAAAAAGGTGTTGAGGGGCTGGTGTGGGGCTCTAGTAAGTGCAGGTAAGGCTGAGCCTCGGTGGGGCAACAGCCCTGGATTGGCAATACATGGCCCAGCAGGCTCCTCAGTGCAGCAGCCCTTGACACAGTTACACTGTTCCAAGGACAGTATAGACATGGAGTCCAGATGGCTTTCCAACAATCTTTCACTTGAACAGTCTAGTTTAACACGGGCACAACTCTTGAATGTTACATTCCAAGGGCCGTTCATTTCAATACAATTTATTGTAGACTGCTCCCATCATCCCAGTACCTCTCTCTACTACATTATGGTGGGGTTGTGCAAATGTAACACAGTGTACAAATTTGTATCACAAAAAATAAATAGCCCTCTTTGTTTTCCCAGTTTTACGTGACCAAATATTGGCTTTTGACCACGTATGGGGTTTCACTGTGTTCTTGAGAAAAGACATAAAAAATTACGGGGTCTATATTCTCCTATTACCCCTTGTGTAAATTATAAATTTGGTACTAAAACTGTATTTTAGTAAAAATAAATTACATTTTTTATTTTTACATCTAAATGTTATAAAGTTTTGTAAATCACTTGTAGGTTAAAAATGCTCTGTACACCCCTAGATGAATTCCTTGAGGAGTCTAGTATCTAAAATGAAAATGGTATACTGCTTGGTCAGGGGCTCTGCATGGCATTCATAATCTATTCCAGACAGATTTATGCTCCAGAAATCATGTAATGCTACTTCCTTTCCAAACGCTGTCATTGCCTTTGATAGCAGTTTTTGGCCATACATGGGGTATTATTGTATTCAGGAGAAATTGCCTACCAAATTACGGGGTCTGTTTGTACATTTGTTTGTCTATTGTGAACAAATTACAAATTACAAATTTGGGGATTAAAGAAATTGTAATGTTCTATCACATTTTACAAAGTTATGTGAACTAGGAGTCGAAAAGGCTTCAGCCTCCCCTAGATAAATTTCTTGATTCGTCTACTTTCCAAAATGAAATCACTTATGGGGGTTCTTGCTGTTTAAGCACTTTAAGGGCTCTGAAGATGTGATATGGAGTTGACAATCTCTTATAACCAAATTTCCATAGTTCAAATTGTGCTCTTTCTCTTCCATGCCCAACTCTTTCTACAGAGGTTTCTGACCACATGTGGGGTATTAGCACACTCAGAAGAAACTGAGTAACACACTCTTGGGTCTAATTCTTAATTTTCTTCTATGTAAAAGTTATAAAATTGGGGCTAAATCACCATTTTAGAGGAGAAATATTTTTTTCACTTTGCATTAATTCCTCTGAAGGGTTAAAAAAATCCTGACAGCAGTTTTGAAGTATTTCAGGGGTACTGTTTTTAAAATGGTATCACTTTTGGTGAGTTTCCAATTTATTGGCCCGACAAATATAAATGTGAATAAGACAAGTAAACAAGTTTTGTAACCTTTTTGAACTTTTTGAACTTTTAACCTTTCTAATATCCCAACAAAATAAAATGACATTTGTACAATGATGTAGATGTTAAGCAGACATGTGGGAATTGTTTTTTATTTATTATTTTGTACAGCATGACTAATAGGGATGAACGAGTACCTTAATATTTGTGCTCGCTATACTCGCAACGAGTAGGTAGCGGTACTTGCTACTTGTTGCGAGTGTAGCGAGTACGAATACTTTCGCAATGTATCTATAGATACACTGCGAAAGTAGCCTAAAAGTGAGTAAAAGTTGTTAAAAAATAATAAGCTTACATACTCACCTGTCCGACGCCTGCATCGGGACCATCAGAGAAGACATCCGATCGCTGGACAAGGACCTTTCACTACCAGCCAATCAGATGGCCGGTAGCAATCTGGCCAATCAGATGGCGCCACGTCACAGTTACGCCATCGCTAGCGGCCACCTGATTGGCCAGTTTGCAAGATCCTGATAGTACATCTAGGACCTTGCAAATTGGCCAATCAGGTGGCCGCTAGCGATCACGTGGTTGTGGCCAGATCGCTACCGGCCATCTGATTGGCTGGTAGTGAAAGGTCCTTGCCCAGCGATCGGATGTCTTTTCTGACAGTCCCGGTGCATGCATCGGAAGGTGAGTATGTAAGTTTATTATTTTTAACAACTTTTAATTACTTTTAGGCTACTTTCGCAGTGTATCTATAGATACACTGCAAAAGTATTAGGACTACTCGCTACTCCGGAGTACACATAAGTAGCTCGAATACCGCTACCATTCGGCGAATACCGAATAGTAGCGAATATACTCGCTCATCCCTAATGACTAACTAAGGTTAAGAAAAACGAAAGTTTGAAAATTGTTCATTTTTTGACAAACTTTTGACATAAAGTAGTCTCAATAAAAAATCTCAGAAGCACCGGCATTTATTAAAGCATTCCAGAATTATTACCATATTGTAATGCTAGGGTAGTGGTGGGTTGACTGGCCTGCAGGCCAAAAAACATACTATGCAAGACATACTTTGCACAAGGCATCATGCTAATGCACACCCTTAAGGGCTGGAATACTTTTCACCCGCCTTCCGGTCCTGGAAGGGCGGAATTTGGCAAAGCCCTTGGCAAAGTCGGACGAATGCTGAAAGCATTTAGATCTTTAGGTTGCCTGATGAGTTTGAAAATGGATTTCCTCCATTCCCACCTTGACAACTTTCCTGAAAGTTTGGGAGCTGTGAGGGAAAATCAATTGAACGATTCCTCCAAGACATTATAGAGATGGAAGGAAGATATCGGGGAAGATGGAGCATTTCCATGATGGCAGACTACTGTTAGGTGCTTTAGAGAGATATTTCAGATTTAACTCACATGCGTAAAAGTACCAAGAGGAGCCTCACTCGGAAGAAGAATCAATATTACTTTGTGCTAGTGAGCTCATTCCAGTTAAAAAATTGATTTTCATGAAAAATTTGTAATAAAAAATCAATTTTATAAGTCTATATGAATTTATTTTGGAGGTATAGCCTTATTTAATATAGTTACCTAAATTGTCAGAAAAAGTGATGTCCTATAACAAAACTGAGGTCATTTTTGGATTCAGCGCACCCAAAAACATAACGATTATGTGGAATATCAAAATAGCTCCTTAAAAATTTTTTTCCAGGCCTGTGTTAAGAATATATTATTCCATATACATGTTTGCAAGGGAAATGCCCTCCTTTATTCAGTCCTCTTGCTCTTACTGTGACCATTTTAAAGCCATTGTCCCACACAGAAGTTCAGGTTCCCATGGACCTGTATGGGATTCAGGGTCTTTTTTTTAATGTCCAACAGAATCTGGCAATCACTATCATCCATTGGTCCGCTCATCAGGAGTTAAGAGATGTAGTGAGTCCTCCAAGTCTTTTTTGGTTTTCACTTATATGCTGTCAATATTGAATATGTGCAGTTTCTCACTTTTGGAATTTGTAGTCCCTTTTTTTTTTACAGATATATTGGCCCTTTCTCCAAAACCTGTTCAAAAGTGTGGTGATGGTGCACCATCTCTCGCAAAAAGTTACAAAATGCTTTTGATGCACATACCAGTCTTATAGATCAAGGAACTTAATAAGGAAATTACAAATGTATTTTCACATACATTTTTATTCCCTTTGGGTGCATCAGAACAATACAAAAAACTGAGGAAAAAAAAGTCATATTGGACATAATTTCAAACAATATCCCAAAGATAGTGCAGATGAAAATTGTTGGCTCCCTTCCGAAATTGTTGATAAACAACTTTTTTTAAGCATGTGATGCTCATTCAAACTCACTTGTGGAAAGTAAAATCTGTGGACAATATGAAAGTTACACCTGAACCAAGATAAAAATGGGCAAAGTTGAGTCAATCTTTGCATTGTGTGTCTGTGTGTGCCACACTAAGCATGGAGAACAGAAAGAGAAGAGAACCGTCTGAGCAAATGAGAACCATGATTTTTTAAATATACTAACAATCTCAGTTACAAGTCTATCTCCAGAGATCTTGATGTTCCTTTGCCCACAGTGCGCAACATAATGAAGAAGTATACAAGTCATGGCACTGAAACTAATTTCTCAAGATGTAGACAGCAGAGAGCAATTGATGAAAGGTTTCAAAGCAGGCCAGTTCAAATAAATTTAAGTTGTCCTTCCGGACTCAGTGTGCATTCGCGTCAACGCAAACTATCCGTTGACATTCAACTGAAATTAAATGCTATGGCTGGAGACCCAGGTGGACCCTACTGGTGACACAGAGAAATAAAAAACCTATTCGGCAGTTTACCAAAAGGTATGTGAGTAAAACAAAATCCTTCTGGGGAGCCATCTTGTAGACAGATAAATCCAAGGTAGAGCCTTTTAGTAAAACACATCATTCTACCATTTACTAAAAACAGAATAAAGCCTAAAAAGAAAAGAACACAGTACCTACAGTCAAAAATGGTAGAGGGTCAAAGATTTTTCTTTGCTGTCTCTGGCACTGGTTGCCTTGTCTGTGTTCAAGGTATCATGATATCTGAACATTACCAAATGATTTTGAGTTGCAATATAGTGTCAAATGGCAGAAATCTACAGTGCTGTGCAAATTAACTGGGACAAAGCATTTTTGTAAGTAAAATCGTAAGTTGGGGTTACCAGTCAGTGATTCAAACCAGTTTTAACTGCTTTGAACAGGTGTGAGTGTACAACCTTGAGTAACAAAATGTGGTTTGACTGGTTTTAGTGAAAAAATAACAGCTAGCTGTCCCCTCAGCTTCAGTTGAGAGCTTGTTTCTGTGAAGAGTGGTTTAATGTACTTTTTCTCTCACTGTGATTTGTACCTGTAAAAATAGATGTTACTCCACGGAAGAGGTCTAGAATTATTACTCTTAATGAACATACAAGTCCGACTGCAAGAGAAATCGCTTCCACCGTTGGTATTGGAAAATCTACCGTTTCAAGAATAATTCGCACACACAATGAAACTGGATCGTTTTCTCCACAACGAAAAGGGAAAAGTGGAAGAACAAGGAAAACGACACCAAGAACTGATAAAACGCTTATCATAAATAGTAAAACTAATGCAAGAAAAACTTGCTTTGTCCCAATTCATTTGCACAGCACTGTAGGTTTTGGTCCTAGATCACGGGTCTTCCAGCAGGACAATAACAAGGGTATGAGAGCGCACTGCCTGGTTATTATTTACTGGCGAGTGCTGCAACACAGAAGCGAAGAAGAAGTATTTATGAGAGGGGAAAGAACTTCTGTATAAAGTGCGCACAGCCAATTTGCAGGTGAAAAAGTATATCTTACATTTTTTAGTGAATCAAAGACAGCAAAAAAACCTTGATTGTGAGTTTAAAAAAAATTAAAAACAATTGCCCACATCTTTTCAAGCATGTGGCTGAGCCCTCTGGGGGGGCGTCGGTCATTTGTGATGCATATACATAGTGCGGTGCAGCCCGCCTGATCTAATAGCAGGGTGTGACCAATAGGCTGCAATCTGACACTTTGCATCACATGTGCCTGGATGACTGATGTCCAATGATAACCTTGTGTCTATAAATACCACCAGTCACCTCCCCCATAGCATCGCTGGATGCAGGTGCCACAACCGCCCCCATAACTTTGATTGGTTGCAGGAGATTGAGCATTGGTATTCAGACACTTGTGTTACCTCTCAGCGGAGCTGACAGCCTCCTGCTAGGTGCAATTGATGTTTTAAATGGCTAATTTTCGGTGAGTTTTTCTGAATTTATGTTCCCTTTCAGTGTTTTTTTGCCAACAATTTTGTCCAATTTTGGAGTTTTGCAGAAAATTATATCTAATTTGCCTTTTTTGTGTCTGTTGTTCCAATACACACAAAGGAAATAAATATGGATGCCAAAGTATGTGTAATTGCAATAATTTCCTGGGAGAAAAACTTCATTTTCTGGAACAATTTCAAGGGTGCCCACACTTTTGTCCTTGACTTTTTGTCCCTCCTTCTGGACCCCTTTTATGTATATACAGTTGAAACCAGAAGATTACATTAGGGCTGGGCGATTTTGGAAAAAATCTAAATCTCGATTTTATTTAAACCTATGGACGATTTTCGATTTAAATCTCGATTTTTTTTTCGATTTTTTTTTTACTTTTCTTTGATGAATAAAGAGAAAAAACTAAGAGGTACCGTATATATTCGTGTATAAGCCGACCCGTGTATAAGCCGACCCCCCTACTTTTGCCCCCAAAACCTGGGAAAACCTATTGACTCGTGTATAAGCCGAGGGTGGACCCCAGCATAGGTATACAGCCCCCAGCAGTGTGGTATACAGCAGCCTCCCCAGTGGTATATACAGGCCCCAGCAGTGTTACAGCAGCAGCCCCAGTGGTGTATACAGCAGCAGCCCCAGTGGTGTATACAGCAGCAGCCCCAGTTGTGTATACAGCAGCAGCCCCCAGTGGTGTATACAGCAGCAGCCCCCAGTGGTGTTTACAGCAGCAGCCCCAGTGGTATACAGGTGCCCCCCCATGGGTATACAGGGCCCCCGCTTGCTGCCTTAAACCTGTAAAGTAATAGATCATTATACTTATCCCCGACGCCGCCGACGCCGCCATCGCGCTCCTCCGGCTTCATCCGGCTTTTTCCGGCTTCCTCCTCCGGTGGGCGCAGGCAATGACGCCATTGTCTGTGCGCCGGAGGAGGAAGCCGGAAGAAGCCGGATGAAGCCGGAGGAGCGCGATGGCGGCGTCGGCGGCGTCGGGGATAAGTATAATGATCTATTACTTTACAGGATTAAGGCAGCAAGGGGGGGCCCTGTATACCCATGGGGGGGCGCCATTTTAAATCGAATTAGACGACTTTTTATTAAACCACAAACGTGGCCACAGCAGGGGGCAAATTAATCGAATTAATTTGATTAATCGCCCAGCCCTAGTTTACATACACTATATAATAAGACACATATGCATTTTTTTCTTACTATCTGACATGAAATCAAAATAAACCTTTCACATTTCATATCAATTAGGACTACAATAATTACGGTATTTATATTTGCCAAAAGGCAAAATAATGAGAGAGAATGAGAATGTTTAAGGCATTTTAATTACTTTCTGCAAAGTTAAAAGTTTACATGCCCTTAGATTACTACGCCTTTAAACAATTTGGGTCAGCACATGAGATGATGTCATGTGTTTGGAAGCTTCTGCTAAGTATATTGGCAACATCTAGTTTATGACAGTATGATTAGTAAAGAAAGCCAGGAGAAAGCCTCATTTTTCTATTAAAAAACATAGCAGAATGGCTAATTTTTTCAAAGTTGCATCTGAACAAAAAGAATTCAAGAATAATGTCACTTGGAAAGAAAAGATCAAAATGTAGTTGTTTGACCACAATACCCTGAACCATGCTTGTCAAAACCTGAGCACAGCATATCAGCACATACAGTTGTGGCCAAAAGTATTGACACCCGTGCAATTCTGTCAGATAATACTCAGTTTCTTCCTGAAAATAATTGCAATCACAATTCTTTGGTATTATTATCTTCATTTAATTTGTCTTCAATGAAAAAACACAAAAGAGAATGAAGCAAAACATTGATCATTTCACAGAAAACTCCAAAAATGGGCCAGACAAAAGTATTGGCACAGTCAGCCTAATACTTGGTTGCACAACCTTTAGCCAAAGTAACTGCGATCAACCGCTTCCGGTAACCATCAATGAGTTTCTTACAATGCTCTGCTGGAATTTTAGACCATTCTTCTTTGGCAAACTGCTTCAGGTCCCTGATATTTGAATGGTGCCTTCTCCAAACTGCTATTTTTAGATCTCTCCACAGGTGTTCTATGGGATTCAAGTCTGGACTCTTTGCTGGCCACCTTAGAAGTCTCCAGTGCTTTTTCTCAAACCATTTTCTAGTGCCTTTTGAAGTGTGTTTTGTGTCATTGTCCTGCTGGAAGACCCATGACCTCTGAGGGAGACCCAGCTTTCTCACACTGGGCCCTACATTATGCTGCGAAATTTGTTGGTAGTCTTCAGACTTCATAATGCCATGCACACGGTCAAGCAGTCCAGTGCCAGAGGTAGCGAAGCAACCCCAAAACATCAGGGAACCTCCGCCATGTTTGACTGTAGGGACCGTGTTCTTTTCTTTGAATGCCTCTTTTTTCTCCTTTAAACTCTATGTTGATACCTTTGCCCAAAAAGCTCTACTTTTGTCTTATCTGACCAGAGAACATTCTTCCAAAACATTTTAGGCTTTCTCAGGTAAGTTTTGGCAAACTCCAGCCTGCCTTTTTTATGTCTCGGGGTAAGAAGTGGGGTCTTCCTGGGTATCCTACCATACAGTCCCTTTTCATTCAGACGCCGACGGATAGTACGGGTTGACACTGCTGTACCCTCGGACTGCAGGGCAGCTTGAACTTGTTTGGATGTTAGTCAAGGTTCTTTATCCACAATCCGCACAATCTTGCGTTGAAATGTCTTGTCAATTTTTCTTTTCCGTCCACATCTAGGGAGGTTAGCCACAGTGCCATGGGTTTTAAACTTCTTGATGACACTACGCACGGTAGACACAGGAACATTCAGGTCTTTGGAGATGGACTTGTAGCCTTGAAATTGATCATGCTTCCTCACAATTTGTTTCTCAAGTCCTCAGACAGTTCTTTGGTCTTCTTTCTTTTCTCCATGCTCAATGTGGTACACACAAGGACGCAGGACAGAGGTTGAGTCCACTTTAATCCATGTCAACTGGCTGCAAGTGTGATTTAGTTATTGCCAACACCTGTTAGGTGCCACAGGTAAGTTACAGGTGCTGTGAATTACACAAATTAGAGAAGCATAACATGATTTTTCTAACAGTGACAATACTTTTGTCCACCCCCTTTTTTATATATGGTGTGGAATTATATCCAATTTGGCTTTAGGACAATTATTTTTGTGTTTTTTCATTGAAGACAAATTAAATGAAGATAATAATACAAAAGAATTTGTGATTGCAATCATTTTCAGGAAGAAACTGAGTATTATCTGACAGAATTGCAAGGGTGTCAACACTTTTGGCCACAACTGTACACCTTATACCATCTGGCATGGTGGTAGAGGAATGACTATAAAGTTCTCTATGTAAAAGCATTCTAGAGTCAAATATGACACCTTCTATCCAAAAAATAAACCTTGGCCTGGGTCATGCAACAGGACAATGAGTCAAATCTCACCAGCATTTGAATTGCTAAAAAGAAAATAGTCAATGTATTGCAATAACCCGATCACAGTCCAGACCTCAACCTAATTGACATATTATTACAGAATCTTAAGAACACTACAGTATGCATGAATTAATGGCCAGGGTCACATTAGCGTTGTACCACTAGCCTGCCGGATTCCGGATTCAACTTAGCAATTTTTCCATCACCGCATAGCGTTACCGCTATACGGTGCTGGAAAACGCTGCCCTTAGTTACCCGGTGTTTACCTGCACGACCTGTCACACAGGCAGCGGCTCGGAGGGCATTTTACAGCGCCGCACAGGAAACCGTGTCTGCAACGTTTCCTGTGCGGCGCTGTAAACCGCACTCCGAGCCGCTGCCTGTGCGACAGGTCGTGCAGGTAAACACCGGGTAACTAAGGGCAGCGTTTTCCAGCACCGCATAGCGGTGACGCTATGCGGTGATGGAAAAATTGCTAAGTTGAATCCGGAATCCGGCAGGCTAGTGGTACAACGCTAATGTGACCCTAGCCAATGACTACAAACCTAAATGAACTTCTATGGTCCTTTCAGAACATATAGATGACCTATCAGTATATGCTCTGTGCATATTCGTTAGGTGTGTCTACATTTAGCCACTTGAGCTTGTAACAGGATGTAGGAATGCCGGTTGTTGAATCCCAGATTGGTCATTGCTGTATTTTGCTTGGACAATGCAAACATTTTTTTCTTACTTTTTCCTGATACATAAAACCATATAATTCAATTAGGGTGTACTTAATTTGTCAATACTGTACGTAGGCAATGTTTGAGCAAAATTAATGCTGTGTGGCACTTTCACAGCAAAATGCCATGTCATACAGTACATCTAAAAATATGTCCATAAGTAACATATATGCACTCATTTTAATTGATTTTGTTTCTGATATTGTTATATTGTAAACTTATTAAATAGAAGCATGATGTACACATACATTAATACTGCATCTAGTGTTCTCAACTTATCTTATGCCCTTAATACCATAGCAATAGGAGCAATGTCCTGAGCACTTACATCTGTGCCTTATTAGTTACATAACAGAGCAATCATGTCCTCTTCAATGCAATAAACCTATCCCTGATCATGCATGAACTCTTACCTGGCGACAGCAGCTATATAAAAGTCTGAAAGCGAAGACCAAAGATATTTGGTCCTTGTGAGGAGGGGCATACATTTTATTGTATGCTGCGTACATTACTTTACCAGCGTGTAACCGCTGCTTGACCACTAATTACTTAAATGATGGAATAAGTTAACACCTCATCCAGCTGGTATGCCACAGTTTTTGACCACATCTCCAAACTCAACATGCCATTTTACATGTGTTGTCACCAAGTTCACAGTTCAGGGATAGGTCATAAAAAAATGACAAAAGTTACAATTGTCTATTGTGCAATTACTAACATCCACATGGGAAAAGATTAAAGCATTTTATAGTACACTCTTGTAGGCTGATGTTATGCTATGCTAAAGAGTATAGGCTCATAATATTAGTTTTTTTTTTACTCTTACCACATTATAAAATTATTATTATTATTATTATTATTATGTATTTATATAGCGCTATTAGGATACATGGCACTGTACAAGTTAGGGGTAGACAAAGACAAGTGACGACAAATCGACAAAACAATCATACGGGTACAATAGGGCCTCAATATTCATCCAGGGACTACTGCAATCAGTGTATGCACCATCTTCTAGATGTCAATAGAACCTGTCATGTCCCCTGTGCACTCAAAACCATTAGCAATTCTGCGCAGATATCTATAATCCCATCCATTTTCTGGACTATAAGAGCCATAACTTTTCAATTTTTCCATCAATATAGCTGATGGCTTGTTTGTTGCAGGACGAGTTGTACTGTGGCACCCCTACAGTTCGGTCCCTATTATCCACAACAACCTCGGGGACCCCGCTCCACCTACGGGGAGCATAGTCATCTTGCTGCATCGTCTTCACCCCGGAGGTCTGCAAGCAGCGCCAGTATTATTACTGGGAACCGTAGGTGGCATCACGAGACTCTTTATTTTTCCACAAACTATTAAGCCCTTTTTAAAAGCGGCCCCAGGGCACGGAAAAGGGCATCGACTGCCCGTGACACAACAAACTCCCCAATCCGTGAATTGAAGGCCCGGGACTGGGTATCTCAGGCCCTGGGGCTTGACAGCTTTTCCTGGTATCACAAACAGGATTTCATGCCCGGTAAAACCGGGTACTGTGTGCCGTGTATTGACTTTATTGAACTGTTAAAATTGGGCCATCATAACTGCGACACAGAGCGGGAAGAAAGGGGGCGTAACAGCTGAAAGGGCCTAAAGACAAGCCGCGCTGACGAAGCGCAGCGGCCCAATTAGGAAAGACGCAAAGTGCTCAACTCCCAGCCTGAGGAGCTGCTGACTGCTTTCTTCCATTGTAAGAGACTGGCAAAAGTTAACTAGGGGGGAGAAAGGATGGAAGCACAGGGCGAAGCTGATGCAATGGTCCCTAACCCAAATCTTGCCCGCAATGAAACACCAGATGGGACCTCAGCCGACGGAGCAGCCGCAGCACCTGGAGCTGTGGCACCGATCATGCCAATCTCCCTGCCGTATGTCCCGGTAGCGCCGTTGTTACTGCAAAATGATGGCAAACCAGATACTCTAGCTGAGTTCAAGAAAAAGATGTAATGTACTGGACATGTATGCAATGACTGGCAATCAAAGAGCGTCTGTTGTACTAGGACAGTTAACAGGTGCAGCAGAGCTTGAGGTTGAGTTCTTGTCGGATGCAGATCGAGAATCAGTAGCTAAAATCTTTGATAATCTGAAAATTGCTTTTGAGAACCAGACTGAGTCTGAACTAAGAATGAGGTTCTACCATTGCAGACAAAGACCGCAGGACAGTATTAGTGACTATGCCTTACTCCTCCAGGAGGCGCTGTGGATCTCAAAGCAGGTAGACCCTGCCAATGAGTGGGAGGAGAAAAAAATGCTGATTGAACAGTTCATTCAGGGGTTGCAATCATCCAGTAATCGTAAACAACTGCGCTGGTGGGCCCTAGAACACATGAATGCAGACTTTGTTGTCTTAAAAGAATGGGCCATAAAGGCGCTGCAACCCCCTGTAACCGCAGACCCTGCACCCCATTCGTGGCAAGTCAGCATCTCCCCTCTGAAGGTGGCACCCTCTTCTTTGACCACAGCAGAGGCTAATGGACAGGCTGTGAGACCTGGTGCTTCTGATGACCTCTGCACCCAGGTGCAACAGCTAAGTAAATATGTAGCCATGATCTTAAAGGCAGTGCAGCTCAAGCCGGAGCCTAAGATGTCAGGAAAGATCCAGCTAGCCAACAGCCCCAAGGATGTCCAGTGGATGCGAGAAAGGAATACCCCATCGCTTCGAGGAAGGATCAAAGACCACTACGACTCATCTAGATAACCCATCTGCTGCCGCTGCAACAAGGTGGGCCACCTTGCCAGGTCATGTACTTTAAACCAGCAACACCTGGGGCCGAAGACCAACCCCCAGGAATAAGACGACAAGGCCTGTCTGACTGGCGTGATAGGTACGTGATAGGACAGCCAATCCTATCTATCAAGCTAGATGGTATTCCCACATGACCTATTGGACACCGGCTCGCAGGTGACAACAATACCACATATCCTTTATAAGTGGTTTTGGGCCGATATTGAGCTCATCCGTCCAGATCCAGACCTCGCTATCCATGCTGTAAATGTGTTACCAGTAAACCAAGTAAGGTATAGGGAGGTAACAATAAAAGTGGGGAGGGTGAAGCTAAAGGGCCATGGACTTATTGTGGCTGAAACTGATCCTAATGAGAGAAATCCGCAGATGATACTAGGCACAAATGTAAGTGAAAATTGTCTAGGTGAAGTGCTATTTTTACTCCAACAGATTTCTGAAACTGCCAGCATTGGGCAGCAGAGGGTCCTAAAGAAGAAGATCAGAGCCCTCCTGCAGAGACAATAGGTAAACCTGTCCGGTGGGGAAATTGGCAGTGTACGGGTGACAGATCCGATCCCCATTGTGTTACCCCCGAGAAGTGAAAAGATGATATGGTTTTGGGGAGCAATAGGCCTCAGAGGGCATTATTACCAGGCAGTGGTCTGTGTATTCAGACAGTAGGCCTACAATCCTGACAGCCAGGGGGGTGGTTGATGTACGCAAGGGGAGGGTGCCTGAATGTGTATTAAACTGCGGAGAGGAGGAGATCAAACTGCCCAGATATGCTACCATTGCCAAGCTGTTCACTGTCAGCAACAACTCAATCCAGGCAGTGGATTGAGCTGCATGTAGGCACTGATTCCACCCCTTCTCACCAGAAGCATGGAGTTTGTCGGGTAGTACAGGAGTATGAATAGGTCTTTAGTAAGCAACCACTTGACTTTGGGCGGATAAAAGGAGTACACCATCACATAACCATGGGAAACTATCCACCCACCAAAGAGAGATATAGGCCTGTACCACCAGCTCACTATCAGCGTGCTAAGGAGATGTTTCAGAACATGAAGGAGGCTGGGGTTATCAGAGATAGTTGTAGACCCTGGGTAGCTCAACTGGTCCTAGTTAGGAAGAAAGACGACACAATGAGGATGTGTGTTGTTTACAGACAAATAAATCACATAACACATAAAGATGCTTACCCATTACCAAACATTGAAGAGTCACTTGCTGCACTGAAATGAAAGCTGCTAATTACTTTTTTACCTTAGATCTTACTAGTGGATATTAACAGGTCTCCGTTGCAGAAGAAGACTGGGAGAAGACCGCGTTCACAACACCAACGGGCCTGTGTGAATTTACCAGCATGTTATTCGGACTCTGCAATGCACTCATAATGTTTCAAAGACTGATGGAGTGTTGACTGGGACACTGAAACTTTGAGACAGTGCTACTATACCTAGATGACATCATAGTGTATTCCAAATCCTATGAGGAACACCTGAAACACCTGGCAGAATTATTTGAAGCATTCTCAAAGTTTGGGATGAAGCTGAAGCCATCAAAGTGCCATTTGCTGAAACCAAAAGTTCAGTATCTCAGGCATATGGTCAGCGCAGAAGGAGTGGAAGCAGACCCTGAGAAAATGACCGTCATTAAAGACTGGCCAAGACCAACAACCGTCAGAGAGGTACATCAGTTATTGGGGCTGGTAGAATACTACAGGATATTCATAAAGGGCTACACGAAGATGGCAGTGCCTTTGCAAGATCTCCTGATAGGCCAGACCAAGAAGAGCAAGACTTTGGGTCCTCTGTTTTAATGGAGTGAGAAAGAAGAGAACTCCTTCAGGCAGATGAAGTGGGCCCTGACCGGAGAAGAAATCCTGGCTTATCCTGACTACAACTTACAGTTCGTGCTGTATACAGATGCCAGTAACGTGGGATTAGGAGCAGTCTTGTCACAGGTGCAGAAAGGCAAAGAACGTTTGATTGTCTACGCCAGTAGGAAGCTCCGTCCTACCGAGAGGAACTCGGGAGAACTACAGCTCGTTCAAGCTGGAATTTCTGACCCTGGTCTGGGCTATCACCGAACGGTTCAAGCACTACCTGGAGGCTGCAAAGTTCACTGTCTTCACGGATAGCAATCCAGTTACCCACCTAGATTCCGCAAAGTTAGGTGCAATAGAGCAGAAAAGACCGGAGGGCCAGGGAGACTTCAGTCTCCTGGTGCAAGAACACTTGTAGCACAGCCATCGACAGAGTCAAAGACTGCAGAGGAGTCAGCGGTACCCAGCAGAAGGTTGTCATCACCTGCTATACAAGAGAGGGACACAGTAGAAGTCAGGGCCAGGTTTCAGACAGGCCAGGACTAGAACACACACACATAGTGACAAGGAGGCCTCAAAACTCATTGGGCGTGGAAATCCTGAACTGCCACCTTACCACCTGGATAGTACCATGGATGTTACCTTGCAACATCACCAGTAAAAGGTACGGAAACAAACTACCAGCATGTGTGTGTGTGTTCGTGTCTGTTAATACAGCCCCTGATCCTGCCCTCATCACAGACTGTGTGCCAGCATCTCGTCTGAAGAGTCACTTCCCTGTGTAAAAATCCCTATTCTCCACAACTGCCCCGGGGATCCCACTCCACCTACGAGGAGCGTAGTCATCTTGCTGCATCGTCATCACCACAGAGGTCTGCAAGCAGCGCCGATATTATTACCGGGAACCGTAGGTGGCATCATGAGACATTTTATTTTTCCACAAACTATTAACCCCTTTTTAAAAGCGCCCCAGGGTACGGAATCGGGCATCGGCCGCCCGTGACACAACAAACTCCCCAATCCATGAATTGAAGGGCCAGGATCGGGCACCCCAGACCCTGGGGCGGGACAGTACTTTTGAATGAAACAGTATAGATTACTGGAATATGGGAATAAAATTCCAAGAGTGATGAAATTGCAAATAGAAGTGTAATTACATGATTGATTTGAGTGGGTTTTATTTACCATTTTCACTTTATGGTATAACTGACCTGGCATTATGATTTTCTAGGTTAGTATGAGTATGTAGATACCAAATATGTGTAGTTTTCTTTCAATTTTAGTTGCAAAAAAATTCTAATTCAGAAGTTTGTAAAAATAAAAAAATTGCTTTTAGCACAATTTTTGGATAACGATTTTATTTTTCGGGATCTGGGGTAGGTGATATCTTACTTTTTGCACCCTAAGCTGACATTTTTACTGATACCATTTTTGGGTAGATGCAATGTTTTGATTTACTCTTATTACATTGTATTGCAGTTTTGCAGTGGCCACACAAATGTAATTTCAGTGTTCTTAGTTTTCTTTTTCACTATGCTATTTTCAAAATAGATTAATTAATTTTATAACTTGATAAAATGGACAATTCTGAATGCAATGACACCAAATATGTGTATTTTTTATTTGTGTGTTTTATTTTTAATGGGGTAAAAGTTGGGTGATTTGAACTTTAATTGTTTTTTTTCCATACATTTAATTCCGTTTTTTTCTTTTTATTGTTTTTACTAGTGTCCTTAGTGGACTTGAAGCTTTAATCAATCACTGCTTGTGCTGTACAGAGCAGTGCATTAGCACTGCCTTGTGCAGCAGAAAGGATTATCTACTATGAACTCCAGCTTGCAGCCAGTGTTCACTGGAAGTTTGTCATTACAGACTCAGGAATCAGTAGTGATGGGCAAACTTGAACTGTAAGGTTTGGGGTCCGTAGTGAACACCTAATGTTCTGACACAAACCTAGAAAATGGACTTCCCTGAGAAATCTGTGTTACTGTTGGAGTTCAGGTTTGTCTGGGGGGCTGTAAAAGGAAGCAAAACACTGATTAAAGTAGCAGCATTAGGGTAAGTTCACATGCTGCGTATTTCACCATTTACGCAGCGCTTTTTAGTGCTTGCATAAATGCAGTGAAACGCAGCACTGGAACACATGGAAAGCAATGGCTTTTGCTGAAATGCGTTCACACGTTCCATCATTTTGCGGACGTGCTTTCACTGCAAAGTACATCCGCAAAAAGAATGACCATGTCAATTCTTTGCAAATTTTGATGTGCGCTTCTCCCATAGCCCACATAAAAAAATGGGCTCGGGAAAAGCGCAGGTCAAAATAAGCAGTGTGTGAATGCAGGTGTGCTCTTTTGCACAAAGCGCAGCAAAAAAGCGCAACTGCAAAAAAGTGCTGCTATTACGCAGCATGTGAACGAAGCCTTACACTTACCGAGGACTGTGTACTTGTAACACCACTTCCAGATCCGTTCATTAATTTCTGGTTTATTCACTGGACTCTGCCTCCAACAGCCAATCACAGACACCCACTTTTTGTGACAGCATCTGAGATTGGTTGTTGCACTTCATCCTTTGTGCTGGCGTCTGTGATTGTTTGCCATATACATTAGCGTTTTGCCAACAAACCTGCAATGTGTAAAAGTTAATTTTAAAAAAATTGCATAGGGGTATACTTGATTCTCAGTGCAGATAAAGCTGACAGCTACATACTGCCACTCCCAGCTGCCTGGTTTTACCTTGACTGGCAATCAAAAATACAGTGGAGCCTATTATTTGTTTAATTACTTAAATAAATAATTTAAAAAAAATGAATAGGCTCTTCCCTATTATTGATTACCAGCCAAGATAAAACTAGGCAGCTGGGGGTTGGTAGTCTCAGCGTGGTGAGGCCCATAGTTAGCATGCCCCCCAGGCTAAAGAATTGAAGACTATAGATGCCCCAGAAATTGGTGCATTGATTAGAATTGCCAATTCCTAGAGCACTACCCAGCTTTTCCCGATGTCCTGGTGCAGTGGCGATCAGGGTAATAGAAGGGATTAATGACAGCTGAGTATTGACAGCTGTCATTAAGCCCTAGATTTGTAATGTTCAGGCCTCTATGAGACCTCTATGAGACCCGCACATTACCAATCGTAGTCCAATCGTATCAGTAAATGGTTAATAAGCATACACACAGAGAAAAGTCCTTTATTTGAAATAAAACAGACATAAAATACTAAATAAACATTATCTTTTTAAATATACTCTGGGCAATGTAATTATATTGTGAATTTGTGTAATAACCGTATGTTATTTTTGAGTTGGTTCTAGACTAGAATGATTACTGGGTGAGAAAAAAAATTTATATGAATAAGCATAATATATATGTGATAGAGCATACAATTTTGAATTCATATGGAATGTCTTTTCTTAATGAGACCTAAATCTTAGCCAAGACACGAAAGTGACTTAAAAAAATAATATTACTTGTATCATTGTCTCTTTGTGTTTGCACTGAGGCGTGATCGAGTCTAGTAAAGTGACATAATCTAATTTGTATTATTTCTTGAAGGAAATAAACATATTCTATTATACCTGAAGATTAATTAGCCATTCTTAAGTCACAACACAACACCCTACACCTGTTAACGATTGAGCACCTGGAAGTTTAGATTCAAAAGAAGGACCATGTAGACGTTTTTCCTCTATGAAACTGAACCTCCATTGTTTATGTCCTACAAGAAGACAAATTCTTAATTCAGCTTTCACGTTTATTGCAGATGTTTCTTTATTCTGCGGAAGCAAGCAACTTTATACAGAGAATAGACATGTCAATCTTTAAGGTTTAGACATGAGACGATGCTATGTCTGATCCTCTGCACAAAAAGAATACTCAATAACCAACAAGTTAAAAGCTTTTCCACACAGAAGCCTTCATTTTATTTACAAGAAGAATTGTATTGCAATGTCATTTTTACCATATTATGAACTGTAATTAAAAAATTAAAAATAATAAATATTATGGAATTTTGCCTATCTCACTGCACTTGAAATTTTTTGCCCACTTTCCAGTAGACTATATGATATTATGGATGCTTACATTCAAAAGTACAACTAGTCTTTCAAAAAACATGCCCTTATGTGATAATGTGGATGGAAAAATACAAAAGATATGGCTCTTGGAAGAAGGGGAGAAAAAACAAAATCACATCCGTGTACAGTGTATATATGTGCCACATCAGATTTTGTCTTATACCAGCCTGAAGAAGAGACCTGAGTAGTCTTAAAAGCTTGCTATTTATTACCATCTATTCAGCTGGCCAATACAAGGTATCTACCATTGAGGACTCTCAAATTTGAATATATTTCAAAACAGACAGGAAAACTTGGCCTGCCATAATGTAAAATATATTTTAATGTAGGCGTCCAAAATATATTGTATTGTCTATGTAATAAAATACAATTAGTGTCAAGCTCTTTGTATCGGCAACAGCACAGTTGGAGTGCCATATATCCTTCTCAGCATATATACACACATAGACCTATAAATGTGGAAAGTCTGGCATTGTTGTGGGTATGCATGTATGATTGTTAGTTTGCAGCTCTGTTATTTAAGGGAAAATACATGGATTGAACACAAGGGAGTGGTGAGCTTTGCTATATCCTTAATACTTGTATATAGGGGAACCTTTAACTACAACACTACAGCCTACCCTAGAATATGATGGACAAAAAAACTGTGAAAAATAACAACTAAATATAAACAACACTGCCAATTCGAATAGTTACAAATTGATTTTCACAATTTGATGGAGGTATTGTATAGGTTGGAGATCTTCTTTCATCATGATATCATGCCCATTTGAGCCATCAATAGTAACATTGATAAAGATGGCTGTAAGATGAATGTTTTATCAGTTGAAAGCAATCTTGATTATAAGCTCAGCTTAGAGGTATTACTACATTTTTATTGATGGGCCATCCTTAGGATGTGTCATCAATACATGATCATTAAGGGTGCAACACCTGGCAACCCCGTCAATCAGTGGTTACTGGCACCGGATCATTTTTGGTACTGCCATAGCACTGCAACTATGTCAAAACTATAGTAGTCATGGCCAGGTACAGCAGATCCAAAGCCTTGACATTCGAATGAGGGGTTGGTCTGCTGTGCTTTGCTGTAACCACGGTAGAAATTACAGAGTTGCTGTGTTCAACTTTACTGATGCAAATAGAGGTTTAGATACAGAAGTAGACACAGCTACTGCACAAGAATAGTACTGTTTCTGGGAGAAAGCAATTGTTTTTCTATTCCTGTGTAATTCCTTTAAAAGTTTTATCATATACTGAATATGTTAGACAGCTATAGTGATAATGGAGAAAATCCTTTGGAAAAGGGTGGGAAACTCGAGGTCTCAAGGACCACTGTCAGTGCACGTTTTCAGGATTTTCCCAGTATTTCACAAGTGTTGGAATCATCAACAGTGAAGGTAATTATATTATCACCTGTGCAATACTAAGGAAATCCTGAAAACATGACCTATTGGAGGCCCTTGAGGCCTGGAGTTCCCCACCCCTGCTTTAGGGTAAGCTCCTTAGAGAAAGATTTTTATTCCTCCCATTGAACTCAATGATGGACTGATTGTGAAAATAAAAGTCATTCAAATTTTCAATGTAGGTCTACAAGAGCATTCTGCCTCATGCAGGAGAATTCCATTCCCATTCACTTCAATGGAAGCTGCAATTACCAAGAATGTCCACTACAAAGAGTATGGAGGTATGCTTCCTTCATACTTCATACTTGGAATTGGCCCTGGGGGTTTGAAGCAGCTGATCAGTGGGGGTGCCAGGTGTTAGACCCATACTGAATTGGTACTAATGATTTCTACAAAGGATAGATCTTCAATATCTAAGTCCTAGACAATCCCTTTAGCTATATTTTCTCCTGTCACTGCCATTTATAAACACACAGGGATTGCAAGACTAAAACGAGCTTTAAAATAAAGGACACAATAGAATGTAAGAGCAATGTTGTATAAAGGCCGAGCAAAACTACAATAGTTTGTGAAGCACAAATAGTTGCCTTTAATATCTCTGTCCTCAAAAGATCTTGACTGATTGATATAAAATATCTTTAAATCCGTTGACATGCTTTTTATGGAAGTAGCACACAGGGAAAGATCAAAAGCCGGCATAAATCATAGCTCTTGTACCGTTAGCAAGGATGATTAATGTGCTGTCACCAATTGCTGAAATCGCCCTGCACTGTGCATTCGTAAATCCGTCAGTGGAGCTCAGACGGTCTTTCATCCACAGGTGCAGATATAAACCGGCTGAAACAAATGAAACAATATGGATTATTATCTTTCTGCGGTCTAAGGCTGGATTCACACATGAATCTAACACAGCAATGGATCCAATAGAGCGATGGGTTCACAAACATTGCTTTATGTCTTTTTTTAAATCGGTCAAGAGTGCTTCAACTAGATGTTACTTTTAAGTCTATGCACAGTTTGATTTTTATTATGTGTTTGTAGTGTTTTGGGGGTTTGCAATCTTTTTTAAAATGTAAAAAAAAAAATGGCAAAAAGAATAAATAGGTTAAGAGTGTCACAAAATAAAAAATACCACCAAAATGCTTTGAAAAACTGCTACAAAATTAGCTTGAAATCTACTTTAAGAGTTGCTCACATTGTGCGTATAACTCGGACCAGTGTAATGAGAGCAAAAAAGGTATTGTACTCGGAACAATCGGAAAAAAAACTGGATGCCACACAGACCCTCCTAATGGCATCTGTTTTTTGTAGATACATTACCATTTTGTAGACCACTGTAAATGATCCTGTAAATGATTGTTGTTGAGAAAAAACAATGTGTTGCATATGGATGGCATGAGAGAAGAAGAAAAAAATCGTACGCTCACATTAAATACGTAATACCATACGTTTTTCACTCTTTTAATTTTTCTGGATGAGAATGGGACAGATTTTTTTATACACCAGTGTAAGGCTGCTTTCATATCAGCGTTTATTGCCATTCGCCGCAGATCCGGATGCGGGAACATATGTGGTAAGACTGTATTTGGCTTAATTCTTTCCCTAAGGGAATTGCGGACATGTGTGGCACTTGCAGTTTTGCACTTGCGACACTTGCATCGAGTCAAAAAAACGCTGCTAGCAGCGTTTTTTGTTTGTTGCCACAAGTGCCAGATTGGCCGGATCGCGGTAAAACTGCAAGTGCTGTACATGACCGCAAGTCTTATAGGGATTAAATTAGGCTGAACATAGTCTTGCCACAAGTGTTCCAGCATCCGACAGATGCAACAAAACTGTCGGATCTGCCGTGAATGCTTGAGTGGCCAACAGCCATTCTTTGTAAAGCTTTTGAGTCTGGTGGATAGCATATGTCTGAGTGACTTTGACTAGGGGGCATGATAGGCCACCCCAAAGAGATGTGTTTTTAGGGAGCACCTGAAACTATGTAAGTTGTGGATAGATCTAATTTCTTGGGGTAGAGCATTCCAAAGAATTGGTGCAGTTTGGGAGAAGTCTTAGAGTCAGAAGTGGGAGGTATGGATTAATTCAGAAGTTAGTTTAAAGCCATTTCCAGAGTGTAGAGAACAGGTGGGGTGATAGAGAGAGATGAGGGTAGAGAGGTAGGGAGGTGCTGCACTGTGAAGAGCTTTGTGGGTGAGAACAAGCAATTTGAATTGGATCCTATATTGTACGGGCAGCCAGTGTAATGACTGGCACAGAGAGGATGCATCCAAGTAAAGTTTAGCCAGATAGGTGACCCTGACTGCAGCATAGGATCATATTTTTAGGCTGGGAAGGACTGAATAACCATGGACCTCTTCAGCCTAAAAATATTAGCCTGCTACTGTCTGCTCATCTTGCTGATTATCAAAAATCGAGGGGTAATCAAGTCTTTTTTTCATTTATTTACATAATTAATTGAAAAAAACCTGACAATTAAGCTCCACAGGGTACAATTTTATTACATGCCGGCGGGGTTGATCAATTATATGTCTATACTAGCTGTACTACCCGGCTTCGCCCGGGTTAATAACTGCTGTTAACAAAATAGAATGTGTTAACAAAAATTTATTCAGCACACAAAAACCACAAAACAAATCGATAGAAATGTACTGTATATACTCGTGTATAAGCCGACCCGTGTATAAGCCGACCCCCCTACTTTTGCCCCCAAAACCTGGGAAAACCTATTGACTCGTGTATAAGCTGAGGGTGGACCCCAGCACAGGTATACAGCCCCCAGCAGTGTGGTATATAGGCCCCCCCAGTGGTAGTATACAGCAGCCTCCCCAGTGGTATGCAGGCCCCAGCAGTATATACAGCAGCCCAAGTGGTATACAGCAGCCCTTAGGTAGTACACAGCAGCCCCAGAGGTATATACAGCAGCCCCAGGGGTATACACAGCAGCCCCAGAAGTATACACAGCAGCCCCAGGGGTATACACAGCAGTCCCAGGGGTATACACAGCAGCCCCAGGGGTATACACAGCAGCCCCAGGGGTATACACAGCAGCCCCAGGGGTATACACAGAAGCCCCAGGGGTAGTACACAGCAGCCCCAGGGGTATACACAGCAGCCCCAGGGGTATACACAGCAGCCCCAGGGGTATACACAGCAGCCCCAGGGGTGTACACAGCAGCCCCAGGGGTGTACACAGCAGCCCCAGGGGTATACACAGCAGCCCCAGGGGTATACACAGCAGCCCCAGGGGTATACACAGCAGCCCCAGGGGTGTACACAGCAGCCCCAGGGGTATACACAGCAGCCCCAGGGGTATACACAGCAGCCCCAGGGGTATACACAGCAGCCCCAGGGGTATACACAGCAGCCCCAGGGGTGTACACAGCAGCCCCAGGGGTATACACAGCAGCCCCAGGAGTATACACAGCAGCCCCAGGGGTATACACAGCAGCCCCAGGGGTATATACAGCAGCCCCAGGGGTATACACAGTAGCCCCAGGGGTATACACAGCAGCCCCAGGGGTATACACAGCAGCCCCAGGGGTATACACAGCAGCCCCAGGGGTATACACAGCAGCCCCAGGGGTGTACACAGCAGCCGCAGGGGTGTACACAGCAGCCCCAGGGGTATACACAGCAGCCCCACGGGTATACACAGCAGCCCCAGGGGTGTACACAGCAGCCCCAGGGGTGTACACAGCAGCCCCAGGGGTATACACAGCAGCCCCAGGGGTATACACAGCAGCCCCAGGGGTATACACAGCAGCCCCAGGGGTGTACACAGAAGCCCCAGGGGTATACACAGCAGCCCCAGGGGTATACACAGCAGCCCCAGGGGTAGTACACAGCAGCCCCAGGGGTAGTACATAGCAGCCCCAGGGGTAGTACACAGCAGCCCCAGGGGTATACACAGCAGCCCCAGGGGTATACACAGCAGCCCCAGGGGTGTACACAGAAGCCCCAGGGGTATACACAGCAGCCCCAGGGGTATACACAGCAGCCCCAGGGGTAGTACACAGCAGCCCCAGGGGTAGTACACAGCAGCCCCAGGGGTAGTACACAGCAACCCCAGGGGTAGTACACAGCAGCCCCAGGCCCCCCTCACTGTTTGGTGCCCCCACCTCAGGATGCCCCCCCCCCCTCGCATGCAGCGCTGCGCTCATACATTACCAGCCTGTCAGCTGTCATCCTCCGGTGGCGGATCGCGGCTCCCGGCTCCGGCTTCCATCTTCATCTGTGTCTTCCTGCTTTGTGGCCGGGGCTCATCGCGATGACGTCATCGCGACGCCGGCCGGTCATGTGACATGCAGGAAGACACAGATGAAGATGGAAGCCGGAGCCGGGAGCCGCGATCCGCCACCGGAGGATGACAGCTGACAGGCTGGTAATGTATGAGCGCAGCGCTGCATGCGGGGGGGGCATCCTGAGGTGGGGGCGCCAAACAGTGAGGGGTCCCGTATATACTCGCGTATAAGCCGAGGGGAGACTTTTCAGCCCAATTTTTGGGCTGAAAAACTCGACTTATACGCGAGTATATACGGTAATTATTAAAAGGCAAAAACTAAGCTAATAGAAGCATTTCACAACATATATTTCAACACCACAGATATTCCACAGTTTCTATATCCTCTCACATAGAGGTAATGTGACTGACATCAGCCTTTCCACCAACACACCCTAACTGACATCCTATTACCTCACAGACATCCTGTTACCTCACAGAAGCTTTACTGAGAATGTCCTTTGTTGTCTATATTAACCAATCAGAGCTCAGATTAACAGTAGCAAAATAGAAGCTAAGCTGTGATTGGTTGCTATTGGCAGCCTGATAAATCCCCAGGCAACAGGAAACCCTCCCCCTGACAGCATATATTAGCTCATACATACACATAATAGACAGCTCATGTGACTGACAGCTGCTGTATTTCCTATATGGTACATTGTTTCTCTTGTAGTTTTGCTGCTTATTAATCAGATTTTTATTGTTGAAGGATAATACCAGACTTGTGTGTGTTTTAGGGCGATTATGTGGCGAGGTTGGTGTATGTGTGGTGAAATGTGTGCTGAGGGTGGTATATGTGTTCAAGCACGTGGTAGTGTGAGGCGCATTTTGTGTGTGTGTTCATATTCCCGTGTGTGGTGAGTATCCTATGTCGGGGCCCCACCTCAGCAACTGTATGGTATATACTCTTTGGCGACATCGCTCTCATTCTTTAAGTCCCCCTTGTTCACATCTGGTAGCTGTCAATTTGCCTACAACACATTTCCTTTCACTTTTTCCCCATTATGTAGATAGGGCCAAAATTGTTTGGTGAACTGGAACGCTCAGGATTAAAATTTCGCCTCACAACATTGCCTATGACGCTCTCGGGGTGCAGATGTGTGACTGTGCAAAATTTTGTGGCTATAGCTGACAGCTGTCGATTTTCCTCCAACACTTTTTCTTTCCCTTTCTCCCCATTATGTAGATAGGGGCAAAATTGTTTGGTGAATTGGAATGCGCGGGGTTAAAATTTCGCCTCACAACATAGCCTATGACGCTCCCGGGGTCCAGACGTGTCATTGTGCAAAATTTTGTGGCTATAACTGACAGCTGTTGTGCAAAATTTTGTGGCTATAACTGACAGCTGTCGATTTTCCTCCAACACTTTTCCATTCACTTTTTCCCCATTATGTAGATAGGGGCAAAATTGTTTGGTGAATTGGAACGCGCGGGGTTAAAATTTCGCCTCACAACATAGCCTATGACGCTCTCGGGGTCCAGACGTGTGACTGTGCAAAATTTTGTGGCTGTAGTTGCGATGGTGTAGATGCCAATCCCGGACATACATACATACACACATACATACATACACACACATTCAGCTTTATATATTAGATGTGTGTTTGTCTATATGTCTATAAGTGTCTATTTCTATATATCTGTATTCATCTCAATATTTATTATAGCAGTAAAGGCTAAGCGCTTAATCTAAAGGTGTGTACAAATTCAAACAGGGGTACTAAATACATGGTGACACCCTTAGGCCTAATTAACAGCTAATCGTGAATGAGAGTAGCTCCAGTGTTTTAAAAAATTAAAAAAATCATCTCAATATTTATTATATATCTATTATCTCTATCTCTATTACAGTATTCCTAAACTCCAGTTCTCAAGGGCCACCAACATTGCATGTTTTCAGGATTTCTTTAGCATTACACGGGTGTAGCAATAATAATTATGTGTAGGTAATTAAATTATCACATTGCTCCATAGCATTCATTTTTGTCCAAAATTGCAAAAACATGTTGAAAACATGGCAAAATTCACATAATTCCCTCTGTGTTTCCTGCCAAGAGATGCAGAGATAGGGCCACCAAATACTCAACATTTGCAATTAACCAAGGGGTCGTGGAGGCGCTATATTTTGCTCCTTATATACAATTCATTATACAGAAAAGAATGTTTCCTAGCAATCTAGATGTCAGATGCATCAAGGTGTCTTACCTATGCTGTTTCCTTTCAATTTGAGCACTGTTGCCATCCACTTCAGTGATTTTCCTGCCTCTCCAGCTCTCCTGTTAGGTCTTCCTGAAAACTGCTTAAGTTTCCCATTGACGTCTAATATACGGTACTCAGTGCGCGGGTCAAGCCCATTTGATGGTCTTATGAACTCGATTCAAGTACCAAGCACAGAAGCATTTTAGTGCTCGCTCATCCCTAGTCATAACCATGTAAAGAAAGGAAAATACTTATCTCCTCAACAGCTTCACAACTTTAAATAAACCCCTGGTGCAGAACTGGCTGGAAAATCAGTCATCTTAATAGAGGGAAAAATCATAGCAACCCATGAGGTCTCAAAAAGAAGTTAGCCACCAGAAATTTCAGGACCGGAGCAAGGAATCAGGTATCATCTAACAATTAACATTTTTTCTGAGCTGGGAATGCCAACCACTAACTCACCCAGGCCCTGTAAATCCAAGCCTGATAAGAACTGCACCCTATTCACATGAGTCAACTCAGCTCTGTCTGACTAGGTCTGCTAGAATGGTGGCAGTTGGACAAACATTAAAGAAGGTCATTTTAACTCAACTCACAATGAAAATTGTGGGGCTAGGCAGCATCTGAGTTAATCATGCTTTTTTATGCTATGGTTACCTTCTGTACTGAACACTGCATGCCTATGCAGAAAGAGCCTATCATAACATTAAAGAGGCAGGCATCCATAAAAAAGTGCTTGGCAGTCTACTAGAAATATTCCTGGGTCAGTCACATGCATAGTCTGGACCTGTGGGACAGGCAAGGTGATGCCCATGTGGGACATTTCCTAAGTTCCTTATTTGAATGCCTACTCACCACCTTTAGATTTTCCGTGATTCAGAGTGTCTTGATTTCTACTTGTAGTGCGTAAACCACCACAGCTGACACAGCTAAGAATTTGTCCCCTATCACTTCTGAACTCATGTCATCATAATGCAAAGGCTGACTATTCATCTCATCCAATTAATCGACCGTAAAAAGTTATTGTTGTGAACATAGGTGGATTATAATGAGGGCAATCTGGCAACCACCCGGGGCCTTATGCTACAGTGGACCCATGGCCCAAAAGATAATTGCTCCCATTGTAATTTACAAGTAGTCAATGCAACTACAGGTTATTTAAATGATACTGGTCCCACCCTGCCACATGATGTCTGGCAGCATATACCCAGAATGCAGATTGTGGGCATGTCTGCTGAAGCCACTCCTACTTTCTGCCACAGAGAAGTTTCTAATGGCATTGTTGATGGCTTACACTCCCTAAGACTCTTCTCACACCTTCAGTCCTCTGCACATCACTAGCTGCTGCTTTATGCTCACATGGTCTGCTTCTATTTATGTTAACCAAGTATGTTGGAGACTGGCAAGTGGTAGTTGTCAGACCTCTGCATATAAGATAAGGGGCCATTTTAATTTTAAAACTTGTGAATAAAATGTGGTGGATGAGAGTGGATTGAAACTACATGGGCGAATGCCCATGCACACTGTGTGTCCCTCCACCTTGAAAAATTTTCTTGCATCATGTATTTATTAACATACAGGATGCAAATAAAATTTCCAAGGTGTTGTTGTGGAGCCAACTGGGACGGGGTACTCAGTGCCGGACCGGGGTACTACTGGGGATGTCACGGATGTCCTGGTCCAGGCCGTGTCCCGGGTTCCGCAAGTAAGTGGGGGGATATTTACAGGGGAGTTTGTCGTGATGTCACCCACGGGTTGTGGTCAGGGTGACCAGCGCTGCTGCAGAACATCTTGGGATGATGTTTGGCAGCTGGAGATGGAACGGCTCGCCACAGGTAGAGCCTGGTTCCCCGAGGCAGTGATGGTTAAAGTCTATGATGGATGCTATAGATGTTGCAAGATAGGGATGATAGTGGAGACGGTGGCTGCTTGTGAAGGAAATTAGGGCTCGAGTACAAGGATCACACACACTCACGGTTTTGAAGTTTTGCAAGTCTTTACTGCAGATGTTCTTTCACAGAGTATTGTCCATGGAGTCTGTACCGGGGCTGGGTTGCTCCAACCCTGACCGGGTCCTCAGCTTCCCACTGCTGCGCTGTGTGTGTGGCCCTGCTGCTGCTTTAGCTGAGCTGATGGCACTGTCTCTCTTCACAAATACCCCCTTTGCTAGGCAACTTGAGTCTTTCTGTGTGCTTCTGACCCTGCCGTGTTGCTTCACTGAGGTACAGTGTAGATCTAGAACCTCTACGACCCCAGTGTTTACTATGCTGCGTGTGTCAGTCACAGTTTCGGATCCGGTATCCGGTCTGTGCGCTCTTCCGGCGTGAGTAGTGAAGTCACTCAGTCTCCCATATGTGTTCCTCTGTTTCTTGCACTCCTTCTCTCAGACCCTGGTTAGGCCTGGAATCGAGGAGCAGACTGTAGAGAAGCCTGAGGCAGCCTCTTTACACTACAGTCTCTCAGTTCTCCCAGGAACTGAACTAACTACTTCCTCTTGACCCAGAATATATAAGGGAGCTGCTTTAGCTCCCCCTTCTGGCCTAGAGATGCTAGTGCAGTGCCAGGTCTTGTGTGGGAAGTTAACCCTTTGTGTTGTTTTTCTGTGGTACATTAACCCCTGGGGTGCCCCATTGTGAGAACACCGGAGGATGCATGCAAGTAGATTTGGCAGTGTTTGTATAGGATCATCATCAGCTGGTGAGAGAGACCACTAGACACACAATATAACAATAGAACTGTTTCCTTGAGAGGAGATATTCAGAGAGATGCAAGGTCCGGTGGTAGTTGTGGCACAGATACTTAATATAAAAGCCCAAGAAGTTAGACAAGAGGTGGTGGTGGCTCCAAGTCTGAGAAGGAAGCAGATGTGTGAGCAGCAGGGCAAAGCTCTAGCCGCCTTTGCTGAATAAGTACCCGGGAATGCCAAAATTCCTGATAAGGCCTACATATTAGTGTGTCTGGAAGGAGACCAGACTAAGGCTGGGCTCACACATAAGCCCCTGGTCCGTTTTTGGCTTCATTTTTGTCATTTTTTTTTCTAAGTCCAAAAACTGACAGAAAAACGGATTGGATGTAATAAACACCCTGTCCGTTTTTTTCTGGACCTCAAAACATTGCTCTGTCCGTTTTTGAGCCAAAAACGTTGCTAGCAATGTTTTTTGGCATCAGTTAAAAAATGTATGCGTTTTTTTAACACGGGGCCCTATGGGAAACGCATGCGTTAACGCATGGCACATATAGGCACTTGCGTTAACGCATGCGTTAACGCACATGCGTTTTTAATGAAAAAATGACTAAGTCCAAAAACGTTCAGGGGTGCAGGAGGCTCAAAAAGCACCCTATAAAAAACGGATTGGTGATGAAAATCACTTCCAAAAACGGACTTCTATGTGTGACCCCAGCCTATGCCAGTTAAAAACCAAAATCCAGACTATGGTGGTCAGATACTGAAAACCAGACTATGGCTGGGGTCACACATAGAAATCTGTTTTTGGAAGTGATTTCCATGACCAATCCGTTTTTTTTGGGTGCTTTTTGAGCCTCCTGCACCTCTGAACGTTTTTGGACTTAGTCAATTTTTGACCAAAATTTAAAAAAAAACGGATCCGTTTTTTTAAGGCACCCCAAAATAACGGATCTGTTTTTCCATAGGGCCCATGTTAAAATTTTTTTTTTTGAAAAACGGATCCCAAAAACGGACCTCGCAATGTATTTAGGTGCAGAGAAAAAACGCGTCTGACAGCATTTTTTTTTGCGGCCGCACCTGCCGCAAGTGCCAAAACCGCACTTGCCGCACCTGCCGCAAGTCCGCCTATACCTTGTATGGCGTTTACCGCAACCGTGCCGCAACCGTGCTGCAAGTGCAGCTGGTATGCGGTAATCGCGGCAGATGCGGTTTTTTCACCGCATCTGCCGCGATTTGAAAAAAACGCTGATGTGAAAGGGCCCTTATCTTGAGTTTTCTAGGAGAAGAGAAGTGGTTAATTTTCTCCCCCTCTTTGATCTTGTGTGGGTGTCTTAATGGGTCTATACAGATAATATAGTAAGGTCTTGCTTCAAGCTGTTTCTTGGTCAGTCGTTTATGGCTTGTTTCTGGTTTAAGATGGGGATATATGGCTCATCTAGAAAGAAGAGGTGTATAATTCAGTACACAATCCTACTTATGGTTGTATTATGTTTAGTTATTTTCTATTTTCCAAGAGGATTACCTTTTTGTGCTGCTGTGTATGATATCCGACTGGTTCTGTTAAGGCTGGCTTCACACTGCAGGTTTTTCACTGATCATTGTCCATCCAATTTGTGTGCCAAAACCAGGAGTGTCTCCAAAACTCAGAACAGGTGTCAATCTTTCAATTATAGTTTTTCTCTGCAAGTTCCTCTCCTGGTTTTGGCACACAAACTGGATGAACACTGATCAGTGAAAAACCTGCAGTGTGAAGCCAGCCTAAGTTGTCCTAGATGTAGGGACCTGTCAATCCAATTAAATGACCTTGTTTCAGGTTTTTTTTAACCACAATATGTTCCTTTCAAAATTTGTTATGTACCAAGTAGTCACTTACTTGTTAATGTTTACAGGCTCCAGGTGTAATGGTGCTACTATAGTGATAGGTTCATCTCTTTGTGATGTGCTGTGAATGAGTGACCTTGTTTTAAGCTTTTTATATAACAATAAGTTCCCTTCGAAATTTGTTAATAGTGGAGATGTTTCCTATATATTGTAACAGATATGTTTGTCTGAATATACAGTAGATAATCTGATATTTGTGGTAAACCTTAATGTGTGCTGTACTATTTTGTTTTTTAGGGCCTAGTTACTCGGGTGTGTTGTACTATAGTGATGTTCAGTGTCAAGTCTTGGGTGTGAGGGTTTGTGCTGTGTCTATATGCCTATAAACATGAACAAGTAAGTGACTACTTGGTACATAACAAATTTTGAAAGGAACGTATTGTGTTTGAATAAAGCCTAAAACAAGGTCAATTAATTGGATTGACAGGTCCCTACATCTAGAAGAACTTAACAGAACCAGTCACGACATCCCCAAGGAGATATCATACACAGCAGCACAAAAAAGTAATCCTCTTGGGAAATAGAAAATAACTAAACATAATACAACCATACGGAGGATTGTGTACTGAGTTATACACCTCTTCTTTCTAGATGAGCCATATATCCCCATCTTAAACCAGAAACAAGCCATAAACGACTAACCAAGAAACAGCCTGAAGCAAGACCTTACTATTTCACTATATTGAACCATTAAGACATCCGCACAAGATCAATTTATTTAAATTTTTTATTAAGTTTTTATTAAAGTTTTTTATATTTTTTTTATATAAGGTTTTAACAAAAAAATTCTTGTTTAATTAACACCAACCACTCTTAAAACGGGTGGGTATAATGTAAACTATCTAGTTTGAATAAACATTCTAAAGGAGGGTTAACTAAACAATGCCTACATGGTTTATTGGGAGCCATAATAAAAAGTGTAGCGCATATCTCACTACCTTTAATTAATATTTGCTCTGATTGTCTATTGTACTGTTTCTGTATTGATCTTTATTGTGTTAACCTCTTATTTGTGCATAATAAATATTTGTCGTAAGTCACCACTGCTGCCTTCTCTTGCATTGTTGCATCCTCATAACCTGTTCTTCATATACATATACATCACCTCATATGCTTCAAACCAATAAGCATTTACATTTATAGAGTTTGGACTTGGAAATTATACTGAAAAATGATATGGTCAAAATACTCACTTAGAATATGCCTAATAATTCTGCACACAGTGTATACTCACCTTCTCTAATACTGCAGTTATACGACATATGAGGCGCCCCCAGGCTGTGGGGTACTCAGGAACCGGATCGCTACTGCTGTCACTGGGAATCACGGGTGTCCTGACCTGGTCCTGTGGCCAGTGTGTCAGTGGAAAAAGGGGATATGTACAAGGGAGGTTGTCGTGATGCCACCCGTAGTATGTGGTCAGGGTGACCACGGCTGCCGTATTCCTGCTGGGGACGGTTATGAGAGGCAGCATAGATGGTAAGCCCTCCACCGGTAGGGCAGAGTGTCCCCGGGGCAGGTATAGTGGGGGCTGCATACTCTGGATGCTGCAACGGCTCTTCTCCTGCAGCTTCTCCTGCCAGCACGCAGGGACAGCAAGGCAGTTTAGCAATAAACAGTCTCAGGTACTTTTGAGCTTACCCTGGTACTTTACTGTTCAAGTCCTTAGCAGACAGGTTACAGTTCACAGTTCTCAGTCTTAGTTCTTACACCTATCCGGGGACCTGGGTTTAACTGCAGCTTAGACAGTTTCTCTGCGTTGCTCCCCTCAAAGTACCTTTCAGGCCCTGCTTGTCTCTCTCTCACTGTCCTCACTCACAGGTTCGGTCTGGCCATCACAGGCTCTTTAGTGAGGCTTCCCTCTGCTTTAGGGTCACTAGCCCTAGTACGATGGCTGTGTTCCTACTCCATGGTGGTAGGTAGGTCACGGATCATAGAGTCCCCACACCACGCCGGTGTGTCTTGTGATTGGGATCTTAGAGTCTCCCCGGTCACCTCAACAGAGCCAGCTCTCTGGCTTTCCTGGCCTAGCCCTCCAGTGACCCAGGTGTTATTTGGGCTCACCAGGCTCCTTCTGCCTCCCGGTTGTCAGCTCTGGGTCCTCCGGTCAGCTATGTTAGTGATGGCTGCCGTGCCCGTTGTTCTCCCACTATTCTGTAGTGTTCAGCTGTAGGGTGTGTCTGCTTGCAGTGCTTCTTCCCTCGTCTTTCTCTCTAGAGCAAGCTTTCTCCCTTGGGTAACTGCCTCCAAGGTTCTGTGTCCTCCAGGGAACTTCTCCTCCTAGGAATCCACTCCTCCAACTTAGTGTTCCAGAGTTTCACTACTGTTCCTCCACCCACTTTTCCGGGTTCTACCTCTCTTTCCACCCACACTTCTCTAAACTACCACCACCCCTAGCCTGACATAGAGCTCTGGGCATAGGGTCGGTGTGTGTTGGCGTGTGTGTGTGCATAAGTCAACAGTCTTCCTTGTCTGGCTGCAGTTCACCCTGTGGCAACCCTGTTCGCAGGGGTGCCATACATACACTGGAATATTGTCTAATGCTTTAGAGCTTTATTTTCTTATCTGTATTGCTATGCTCTGAGTTCTGCACTCCCTAGCTGATCTTTTATACATACTGTGATAGTCTTTCCTAATTGGATGAGCTAAACCTTGTGATTTAATAGCTGAAGAGCATTATGAGGAAGCCCAGTCATGTGTGCCTTCTCTGGCCGATAAAAGTGTATTAAATGACAGCTTGCATTGCAGCATCTAAAAATTTTCAGGTATGCAGTGACAAGGAAATTTCTTATAATTCAAAATGAATGTGATTGAATTGATTCTATAAATTTAGCACCATTGACCCTGCAGCCAGGTAGCCGTCGCACTTATCCCCTTCAGCGGTCCTGCTGGGTCTGTCACGTTCTCTGCTCCTGCTTTCTGCTCCTGGGGCCTATGCATGCTGCACAGGTCTCCCAGGAGCACACTTAGGGCACAAGCGCATACGCTCCCCACATCTTAAAGTGGCAGGCTGCAAACTCTGTGTCCCCAGCCAATGAGTTTAGGCACTAGGTATTTAAGGAATGCTTCCAAGGGAGTTGCTTGAGCAACATGGTCTAATATCTAGAATAATGTTAATAATGTCAGGTCCTGTTTCCACTTCCTGTATCCTGTCCATGTACCTGTGCTTGTTTATCCCATATCCATGCCTGCTAAAAATGTCTGTATCATAGCGCTAGCTGTGCCTGTTATACCTGTTGCATGAGCCATACCTGCTGCACAAGCCATATCTGCTGTATCAGCCATGCCTGCCATACTTACTGCACCAGCCGTACCCACTATACCAGCTATACCTACTATACCCACTGCACCACCCACACCTGCTCCACCTGCTGCATCATTTATACTGGCTTGCATCAGCCCTCCAGTCTGCACCTGTCTTCACCAGTCATCCAATCCACACCTGACTGAGCCAGAGACTGTCCCTGCTTATACCCATGCCCATGTCTGCATCCCCAACCTCTGTGACCAGCTGTCATGGTACTGTGAGTCTCTGGAGTAGCCCCTGGTGGCTACCTTCCAGCACAAGCCTAACCTCACCATCAGAGGCTCTAGTGAAGTCAAAGTAGTCACTTGGCTATGCCCATGCAGGTCTAGTGGGTCCACTCCACCAATGAACATGACTGTTTCACTCATCTTTAGTTTAAAAAAGTTTAAATTATTGAACACTTCTAATTAAAATCATTGTCCGAGTCTCTCCAAAGACATTACCATAGATATCCATATGTTTTGTCTGGTCATACCGCTCAGTTTCAATAAAGTGAATGGAGCTTGACAGAAAAACGTCAAAATGTCTTTTGCTTTTTTGTAATTTAATAGACACTTAAAAAAAAGTATTGTGCTTGGTTAGAGAAAACCAACCGAAACACCTTTTTTCAGAAAATATCTTTAAGTACAGAGTGTTTTGTTTTCATTCTGCTTCACTTGTGCGTGCTAGCTGATGATTACAGAGTAAAAAATATGTTAATTGAAAGTTTCTGAGATAGAAACACTAAAATTATTGTGGTGCCAGAAGTATTGCCATTGGGTCTTGGTCAAATAAATATTTATTTCCCATTTTAATGAATCTGACCGCAATTTTCAAACTTTGGTGGTAAACCAAACCACACTGAACCCAACATTAAAGAGGTTAACGTCTGCAATAATCCAGTGTGTTTTTTCAGATCTTATCTTAAAATAGGAACAATTTGTATTTAGCAATTATGTAATTGTACGGTTGAACTATTTTGCATATCTATAATTTTTATGTAGACTTCTGTGCTTTAGATATTGTGGTGTAGGCCATTAAGTCATTACAGAACTTTATGATGTAATGCCAATCTTTGACTCTTCTTTTTAGATTACAGTGTGTGTGTGTTTTGAAGGCTGATAGGAATTTAGAATGCATTCTTTGGATTTTAAGGTCATCAGGTTCCAAAGTAACAGATTTAAAATTTACTCTTTTATTGCTTTAACTCTATTCAGAATTGAAGACCTCATCCACATAACCATATAATTTATTCCAGTATTTGTTAATACTTCCAAGTGTCCTATTTTTCAACTCTAAGGCTATGTGCACACTGGGCTTTTGTGAACTGTTTTTTGTGCTCTGTTTTTGCACAAAAAAACAGATCATTTTTGACAGGCCAGCAAAGTTGAGGAGACTTCTGAAATGCTGTGCCGATTGGATCTGGCTTTGCTGCAAAAAGCTGACCAGGAAAAGAAGTAATATGTCAATTAATTGAACCAGACTTACAGCAAAAACGCAGCAATGATCACCCTCCCTGGCGACCCCACAGTGACCTCTGGTGATTTCTTCCTCCCGGGCTGTGCAAGGTGACTACAGGACCTGCGCAACATGTGACTCAAGCTGTGCGCAGGTGTCATGCCGGCTTCAGACTCTGTTCACACTTGGGAGTCTGATGTGCAGCCTTAGATCTCCTTGTTGCTCAGCCTGAGTTGGGCATCATCCGTCAATAATTCACTGATGTTCTGCTTTGCAGGTGTTAACTTTTGATTAGTGTCAATTGAACATGGAAAAAAGTTGAGGTGGTCTGTTTAGGAGAGCTGAGGCAGTTGGGTAATAAATTGAGATGATTTAGGATTATGGTTAACAAACCTTTATTTGCCCTCTACATTCCACAATGTGTTTCGAAAGTGAATGTCTTCATCAGGTGGAGTACAGGGTATGCCAAGAAAATGACATATAAAGTAGCTGGTCCTCTATGATTGGCCCTGCAATTAACTATATTAACCCTCAATTTGCCATTGTATGAAAACATACATAAACAATGGATGCAACATTTCCAAATACACCACATTCCAAATTACTCATAGTAACACTTATAACCAGGGTTTTTTTTGTTTTTTTTTTAAAGATTACATAAATGATCATACAAATAATGAAATAAAAGTGTCACAGAGTGTTAAAAAATGTCACAGAGTAAAAAAATGAAAGTGCCACAAATTATTTAAAATTATTGAAGGTGTCACAAAGTACCGTATATACTTGTGTATAAGCCGACCCGTGTATAAGCTGACCCCCCTACTTTTGCCCCCAAAAACTGGGAAAACTTATTGACTCGCGTATAAGCCGAGGGTGGACCCCAGCACAGGTATACAGCCCGCAGCAGTGTGGTATACAGGCCCTCCCAGTGGTATACAGCCCCCAGAGGTATATACAGCAGGCCCCCAGAGGTATATACAGCAGGCCCCCAGAGGTATATACAGCAGGCCCCCAGAGGTATATACAGCAGGCCCCCAGGGGTATATACAGCAGGCCCCCAGGGGTATATACAGCAGGCCCCCAGAGGTATATACAGCAGGCCCCCAGCAGTATATACAGCAGGCCCCCAGCGGTATATACAGCAGGCCCCCAGAGGTGTATACAGCAGGCCCCCAGAGGTGTATACAGCAGGCCCCCAGAGGTATACAGCAGGCCCCCAGAGGTATATACAGCAAGCCCCCATAGGTATATACAGCAAGCCCCCATAGGTATATACAGCAAGCCCCCATAGATATATACAGCAAGCCCCCAGAGGTATATACGGCAGGCCCCCAGAGGTATATACAGCAAGCCCCCAGAGGTGTATACAGCAGGCCCCCAGAGGTATATACAGCAGGCCCCCAGAGGTATATACAGCAAGCCCTCAGAGGTATATACAGCAAGCCCCCAGAGGTATATACAGCAGACCCCCAGAGGTATACAGCAGACCCCCAGAGGTATACAGCAGGCCCCCAGAGGTATACAGCAGGCCCCCAGAGGTATATACAGCAGGCCCCCATAGGTATATAGTAGGCCCCCAGAGGTATATAGCAGGCCCCCAGAGGTATATAGCAGGCCCCCATAGGTATATAGCAGGCCCCCAGAGGTATATAGCAGGCCCCCAGAGGTATATAACAGGCCCCCAGAGGTATATAGCAGGCCCCCAGAGGTATATAGCAGGCCCCCATAGGTATATAGCAGGCCCCCAGAGGTATATAGCAGGCCCACATAGGTATATAGCAGGCCCCCAGAGGTATATAGCAGGCCCCCATAGGTATACAGCAGGCCCCCAGAGGTATATAGCAGGCCCCCATAGGTATACAGCAGGCCCCCAGTGGCACTCGTTCCCCACACTGTGCAGAGCCCCCCCCGCTGAATTATCTTACCATCCAGCGTCTTCATCACCGGAGGTCCTGCAGTCCGTCCTCGCGCGCTGCGTTCCCGGTCTCATGTGACCCGGCGGTCGCAGTGGGATGATGTGATCGCGCCGGGTCACGTGAGACCGGAACGCGCGATGATGACTGCAGGACCGGCGATGATGAAGACGCTGGATGGTAAGATAATTCAGCGGGGGCTCTGCACAGTGTGGGGAACGAGTGCCACTGGGGGCCTGCTTTATACCTATGGGGGCTTGCTGTATACCTCTGGGGCCTGCTATATACCTATGGGGGCCTGCTATATACCTCTGGGGGCCTGTTATATACCTATGGGGGCCTGCTATATACCTATGGGGGCTGTATGCACGGCTCCCCCTGCCACTGTGATGGGCGGGGGAGCCGTGCATATCTAATGAGCGGCCCCACGTGACGTGCCGCTCAGTCACCAGCCTCCCCCCGCCTCCTCCAGCCTCCCCAGCACCCGGACACAGCCCCCACCAAAGTGAAACACATATATTATCGTATTGACCCGTGTATAAGCCGAGGAGGGGACTTTTCAGCCCAATTTTTGGGCTGAAAAACTCGGCTTATACACGAGTATATAGGGTATTCAAAATGTTTAAAATTCTGCATAAAAATATAAAATAACAAATAAGAATTAGCATTATTTACCACGTTACTTTCTATACTACTCAATCCTCTTATCAGATTAAAATCATAATAATATGTAAACTGTCTATAATGACAAAAATTATTACCACTTGGCCACATTATCGATTGTTAGATTGTGGCTCTCAGGAGCCATCGTGCCCATCTTGTATATCCAGAAACTCTCTTTCCTTATAAGGGCACTCAGGTGATCAGTTTCTGTCAGACACATGATCTATCATCGTGACGCTCATAAGATATGGTCCTTTTGGTGGCAGGACTCATAGTGCCTTGAAATACTATGCATTTGATAGCCTATTTTGATGTTGTGCCTATGCTTTTTCAAGCGTAAGTGCATGGCTTAAATTGTACGGCCCACGTATTGGAGACTACAAGGGCACTCCAACACATACTGTAGATCACATAGGATGTTTGACATGTGACTTTATGGTTAATGGAAAAAGTCACTTTCAGTTACGTAGATGTTATTGATTTGGCCCCATTGGAGATAACCTGACAGCACATGCATTTTGGTACATTGCAGGGGTAGCAACCAATGTCACCTCAAACAATGGTATTCAAAGTTTTCTTTAAGGTTTCAGACCTGTGTTGCTTGGGGCCACCAAATTATGCAGACTTTTTTTCTTTTTATAGATGATAATGGGTTTCTGCTGAATATGTTCAGTCAGTATAGCATCATTCTTTAAGATGAACCAATACTTCTTAACCAGATTTTGAATTGTAACCCTGGATTGACAATACATCGTGACTAAACTCCATCTTGCCAACCCTGACGTTTTATCTTTGTTGTTCTCTCTGGTTGTTATTTTCTTCACATACATTTCCTGTGTGAGATTCTTAGTTCGCTCAAAGGTGTCCTCCAATAACCTCTTAGGGTAAACCTTCTCAAGGAAACATTCTTTAAGGATTTTGGATTCTTGAATAAAATTAATGTCCTTAGTGCAGTTTTTCCTCACCCTCCAATACTGGTCATATGGTATGTTTGTGACCCATCTGGGGAGGTGTCCACTATCGAATTTTAAATAACTGTTCACCTCAACTGGATTAAAGAATATCGATGTGAACACCCCCCCCCTCCCATGCCATTAAACTGGACCGTCATGTCCAAGTACTGGAGGGCACGTGAGGAGATTGCTGCGTGAAAGAGAGGCCCCAACTATTCTCATACAGTTCTGAAATAAATCTAGAGGCTTCTTCCATCCCTCTCCATAAAATTATCAGGTCGTCTATATAACAGCAGTAGTATACAATATACTTTTTAGCCAAATAGGACCGCGCAATGGAGATGGATTCAAATGCACCCATATATAAGTTGGCATAACTGGGTGTGAATCTTGTCCCCATTGTGCAGCCTCTGGTCTGGTGGTAAATAGTGCCCCCATAAATAAACACATTGTTGTTTAATATAAACTTTATAGATGCCAAAAGGAATTCTTTCAGTTCATGGGGATGTCCTCATCCGCAGTGAGATATTTAGCAATAGCACTGATGCCCTGCTCATGTGGTATACTGCCATACAGAGCAGAGACATCCAATGTGATGATAAGATTACCTAATTCAAGGGGGAGCTCTCTGAGTTCTTTTATGAGTTGTGTTGAATCTTTCGAAAAGGAAGCCAACCTCACTACATATTTTTGTAGATACAAGTCTGCATAGTGGGAGAGATTGCTTTTGATAGATTCAACACCAGAAATAATGGGGCAGTCTGGGGGGTTAATGGGATTTTTGTGTAGTTTTGGAAGAAAATTAAAAATGGGACATTGTATTGTGGAATATCTAATAATTCTTTTCTTTTTTATTCAAGATTCTGCCACCATAAGATTCTTTGATAAGTTCATTATACTTGAGAAATATCATTATAGACAGATCTTGGTCTAATATTTCATAGTAATCAAGGTCTCCCAAAATCCTCTTCCCCTCCTCCTGGTACCATTCTCTATCCATCACAACAATCCCTCCCCCCATATCTGCATTCTTGATAAAATATTTTTATTGCTCCTCAAAGAGGAAATTGCTTTCCTCTCACCAGTACTAAGATTGTCTTTTCTTTTGGTATAATCCAGAGTGCGCAAATCTTTCAATATAACCTGTTGGAAAGTTTCAATCTGCACACCCTTATGGTGTAAGGGGTAAAATTTGTTGGATTGGTTCTTTACATCCACATGTAGGAACCCTTTCTCATTTACTTCACTGCATGTGGGTTTGTCTAATGTCATAGAAGAAGGGGCTCAGTTTTAGCTCCTTTCCTCAAGTAAATAATGACGTATTGTCAATTTTCTAAAGAAGTCATTCAGATCCAAGTATAGGGAGAAAGTATCAGGTGGTGAACTTGGACAAAAAGTGAGGCCTTTTTCTAATAAGGATGTCTCTTCTTTGGTTAGGATATATTTAGATAGGTTGAAAATACCTGATTTTTTTATATTCTGATTCTTTTCATCCCCAACTTCTGTCATATTATGGTCTGATTGGTTCTCTTTTTCTTCTGAGTGAGATCTAAATCTGCGGGGAGATCCTCTACTTGTTCTGCCACTCACTTATTTTTGTATCTTTCAATGCAACCAGATTTGTTGTCATATGTGTAGAAATGGCTTGCACCACATCTGGTGCATTTCCAGAGGAGGGATTAGGGTCAACATGGGAGGAGACCTTAACTGGGGGCAGGATTTCCAATACCGTATCTACAATGGTCATAATATTCTTTCATTTATAGCTCTATTCTCTACGGTCTTCTCTACCACTAGAGGACGTGGTTCGATTGCTCAACAGTAAATGGATCCACTGTATTTTTAAAAATCTCCTGCTCTTTCAAGTGATCCATTTGTGCAGGACAAACCTGTGTCAATTGTGTAAAAAGTGAAACCTGTGAGTCTAAAGGTGCATCTAGGTTGATGTGGTCCAAAAATGGTATTTGTAGTGTATTAACTTCAAGTGCATTGGTAAATGACATAGAGTTATCAACAAACCTTTTGATCCCCTCTGTGGAGCTAATATTTTTGATTTGCTTGGTCACATTATAATAATAATAATAATTTTTATTCACCGTATATAGCGCCAACATATTCCACAGCACTTTACAATTCACATTATCTACGTGCATTAATTGTGTAGGTGCACTTTGTGTTATATCTATTAACTCATGTGCTTTTGGTGAATGTAAATTTGTTAGGTGTGTTATTAAGGATTGTGTTAAAGGTACTTCATGTATAGTGAACAAGGACAAGTCAGTGGTATTAATGAGGCTATTGCTTACTGTCGGTGTGCTTTCTAATGAACCAACTCTTCCTCATTATTTCTTGTTTTCAATTCTCTCACTATGTATGAGGGGATTGAATTACCAGGTGCAGAGTCTATTGAGGTTAGTGATGAGCGAGTACTAAAATGCTCGGGTGCTCGAAGCTCGGGCCGAGCATCCCGAGATACTCGTGTACTCGGCCCGAGTAACCAGCCCAATGTTATCCTATGGGAGACACGAGTATTTTTATGAAATGACTGCCGGCTGCCTGGAAAAACCCTAAAAATGTCACAAAAGTCTCAGAAGAGAGCTGAAATGACATGGCAACACCATGGGGAAGACCCCTGGAAGCATTTCTCACTCAAAAGTCACAGATGTGAACAATGTTGTCCGAGTTTCACGCCAATTTTACGGAGTGTCCAGAAAACCTTCCAAAATGACACCAAAATGAATATTTAGGGTGGAAATGTTAAGGGCACATACCCAATAGTGAGATACAGCTGGTGTATGTCACTTTTTGTGATTACATAAAAGATTTTACGTGAAAACATTGTGCGACACTCCGATGACCCTGACAAGAGACGTACATGAAGCCCTGTCTACAAATAAAGTGCCCATTTTGAGGAACTGGGTCTATTGTAGTATCTTCCTTTGCAAGGGCAGTCAAAAATTGGGAGGTTCACCAATGCCCCTGGATACAGAGATGCAGGATGGCCTGTAAACAAGAACTGGGTGTATTGTAGTATAGCCCTTTGGTCAGGGCAGCCAAAAATTGGGAGGCTCCTCTTTGTCCCTGGATGGAGACATGCAGGAGGGCCTGTTAAGAAGAACAGGGTGTATTGTAGTATAGCCCTTTTGTCAGGCCAGCCAAAAATTGGGAGGTTCAACAATCACCCATGCATACAGACATGTAGTAGGGCCTGTAACCCTCAAGTGGGTGTATTGTAGTAGAGCCCTTTGGTCAGGGCAGCCAAAAATTGGGAGGTTCAACAATGACCCATGCATACAGACATGTAGTAGGGCCTGTAACCCTCAAGTGGGTGTATTGTAGTATAGCCCTTTGGTCAGGGCAGCCAAAAATTGTGAGGCTCCTATTTGTCCCTGGATGGAGACGTGCAGGAGGGCCTGTTAAGAAGAACTGTGTGTATTGTAGTAGAGCCCTTTGGTCAGGGCAGCCAAAAATTGGGAGGTTCAACAATCACCCATGCATACAGACATGTAGTAGGGCCTGTAACCCTCAAGTGGGTGTATTGTAGTAGAGCCCTTTGGTCAGGGCAGCCAAAAATTGGGAGGTTCAACAATCACCCATGCATACAGACATGTAGTAGGGCCTGTAACCCGCAAGTGGGTGTAATGTAGTATAGCCCTTAGGTCAGGGCAGCCAAAAATTGTGAGGCTCCTCTTTGTCCCTGGATGGAGAGAAGCAGGAGGGCCTGTTAAGAAGAACAGGGTGTATTGTAGTAGAGCCCTTTGGTCAGGCCAGCCAAAAATTGGGAGGTTCAACAATCACCCATGCATACAGACATGTAGTAGGGCCTGTAACCCTCAAGTGGGTGTATTGTAGTGTAGCCCTTAGGTCAGGGCAGCCAAAAATTGTGAGGCTCCTCTTTGTCCCTGGATGGAGAGATGCAGGAGGGCCTGTTAAGAAGAACAGGGTGTATTGTAGTGTAGCCCTTTTGTCAGGGCAGCCAAAAATTGTGAGGCTCCTCTTTGTCCCTGGATAGAGACGTGTAGGAGTACCTAAAAACATTTTTCCCATTGAAAAGGAGCGGGTCTCCTGTCGTTGTAATGCCCATTCTAACAGAATGGGCTAAAAAATTTACCACTGCTGGTATACCTCAAACAAGAGCCTAACTATTCTAACGCTCATCATGGTGTCACATGAGGAGAAGGAGTAGCAGTCCAGCGATTAGCCAAAGTACGGAAGTGTGTACCCATGGGTGAGTGGAGGTACATGTCAAATTCAAATAACAAAATAAAATTCAGTTGTCATTTGCTGGTGGTGTGGTGAAGTCTGGCCCAATCCAACCCTTGTTCATCTTGATCAGAGTGAGCCTGTCCGCATTTTCAGTTGACAGGCGGGTGCGTTTATCAGTGATGATTCCACCTGCTGCACTGAAAACACGCTCTGATAAAACGCTAGCGGCAGGGCAGGCCAGGACGTCCAAGGCGTAGAAAGCCAATTCATGCCACGTGTCGAGCTTGGAGACCCAATAATTGAAAGGCACCGATGAATCTCGCAGTACAGTTGTTCGATCTGCAAGGTACTCCTTCAGCATCTGCCAGAACTTAGCATTTCTGGTGGCACTACCCCGCACCTCAGGGGCTGTGGTACGTGAGGGGCTGAGAAAACTGTCCCACATCGTAAAGACAGTTCCCCTGCCTCTGGCGGATTGGACTTGTGCCCCTCTCGGCCGTACGCCTTGGTTGTCCATCGAATCCTGACCTATGCCGCTAGCGTTTTGTGAGGGGAAGGATTTCACAACTTCCGTGACTATGGCCCTCTGGAACTGCAGCATTTTGGCTGACCTCTCCGCCTCAGGAATGAGAGACATAAAGTTCTCCTTGTAGCGTGGGTCTAAGAGTGTTGCCAACCAGTACTGATTGTCGGCCAAGATGTTCTGAACGCGAGGGTCACGAGACAGGCAGCTTACCATAAAGTCAGCCATGTGCGCCAGACTCTTAACAGCCATCACATCAGTATCCAGACCAACACGATGACTGAACATGTTGTCCTCCTCCTCCTCCTCCTCCTCCTCCTCATCTCCCCTGTCCTCTGGCCAGCCACGCTGAATCGAGGGTATGACTGGTGTGCATGTCATATCCCCAATTTGGCCTGAGAGTTGCTCCGTGTCTTCATCCTCCTCCTCCTCCTCCTCGTCATAGTCCTCCACTACACGTTGTGATGACATGAGGCTGGGCTGTGTGTTTTCACCCACACCCACTACAGTTTCTTGCTCTAAGTCATCGCGCTCTGCCTGCAATGCATCCTCTTTTATTTTCAGCAGAGACTGTTTTAGAAGGCAGAGTAGTGGTATGGTGACGCTAATAATGGCGTCATCACCGCTCACCATCTTGGTGGAGTCCTCAAAGTTTTGGAGGACGGTGCATAGGTCCGACATCCATCTCCACTCCTCAGGTGTTATGTGTGGAGTTTGACCCATTTCCCGACGGCTTAGGTGATGCAGGTAGTCCACAACTGCCCTCTTCTGCTCACATATCCTGACCAACATGTGCAGCGTTGAATTCCAACGCGTGGGGACATCACACACCAGTCTGTGGGCCGGAAGACGCAAACGGCGCTGAAAGCTTGCAAGGCCGGCTGAAGCAGCAGGTGACTTGCGAAAATGTGCAGACAGACGCCGAACTTTTACCAGCAGGTCAGACACCTCCGGGTATGACTTCACAAACCTCTGAACCACCAGGTTGAGCACATGGGCCACGCATGGAACATGCGTCAGCTGCCCTCGCCTCAAAGCTGCCACCAGGTTCCGGCCATTGTCACACACGACCTTTCCTGGCTTTAGGTTCAGAGGTGTGAGCCAGTGATCTGCCTGCTGTTTCAGAGCTGTCCACACCTCTTCTGCATTGTGGGGTTTGTCACCTATGCAGACTAGCTTCAGCACAGCCTGTTGCCGCTTTGCAGAGGCAGTGCTGCAGTGCTTCCAGCTTGGGACTGGTGTGGAGGGTACAGTGGATGAGGATGCGCAGGTGGAGGAGGAGGAGGCTGAAGAGCATGACATTCCGGAGCTGTAGAGTGGCGGTGAAACCATGACAGAGGTAAGGCCTGCTATCCTTGGTGTGGGAAGGACGTGTTCCGTCCCTCGCTCAGACTGGGTCCCAGCCTCCACAATATTAATCCAGTGTGCCGTCAAGGAGATGTAGCGGCCTTGCCCACAAGCACTTGTCCACGTGTCTGTGGTTAGGTGGACTTAGGCTGAAACAGCATTGTTCAGGGCACGTGTGATGGTGTTGGACACGTGGTTATGCAATGCGGGGATGGCACATCTGGAGAAATAGTTTCGGCTGGGGACCGAGTAACGTGGGACAGCAGCCGCCATCAGGTCGCGGAATGCGTCCGTCTCCACCAGACGGAAAGGCAACATTTCTAGCGCTATGAGTCGCGAAATGTGAGCATTGAGGACTGTGGCATGTGGGGCATTGGCAGCGTATTTGCGCCTGCGTTCAAATGTTTGCTGAATGGATAATTGAACGCTGCGCTGGGACAAGGACGTGCTTGATGGTGGCGTAATTTGTGCTTCAGCAACTTCAGGTGCAGGACCGGAGGCTTGTTCGCGGCCAGCATGGACAGGGGATTGGCTTGCATGCACAACAGCCGAAGACGTAGCAGTGACATCAGCACGCACCGCTCCTCGACTCTGTGGTACTTCCCACAAAGTCGGGTGCTTGGCTGACATGTGCCTGATCATGCTGGTGGTGGTCAGGCTGCTAGTTTTCGTACCCCTGCTGATAGTGGCATGGCAGGTGTGGCAAATGGCCTTTTTAGAGTCTTCTGGAGCCAACTTAAAAAACTCCCAGACTCGGGAAGACCGAACATTTGCACAGGCACCTTGAGTCGTGTTGTTGTTCCGGGGAACGGTTGCCTGCCTTCTGCCTGCGGACGCACCCCTGCTTCGTACTGGCTGTTGTGATGCTACGCCTCCCTCCCCCTGTGCACTGCTGTCCTCGCTCTGCATATCCTCCTGCCATGTAGGGTCAGCTACTGGATCATCCACCACGTCGTCTTCCTCTTCCGCACCCTGATCCTCCTCCTCACTTCCTGGCAATTGTGTCTCGTCATCGTCCACCCCTTGTTGAGACACTTTGACAACGTTCCGTTCGTCATAACGCGGCTGCTCAAATATTTGGGCATCTGTACATACCATCTCCTCATGACCCACTTCAAGAGGAGGTGGCGACAGGCCAGATTCTGCGAATGGATACGTGAACAGCTCTTCCGAGTGTCCTAGTGTGGGATCTGTAATGTCCGTGGACGTGTAATCGGCCAGGTGGTAGGAAGGAGGATCAGGTTGGGAAATGTGCGGTGCAGTATCACGGCTACTGACAGTTGACCGTGCGGAAGACAGGGTGTTTGTGGAGGTGCCCATCTGACTTGAAGCATTATCCGCTATCCAAGTAACAACCTGTTGACACTGGTCTTGGTTCAACAGTGGTGTACTGCTGCGGGCCCCAAGAATTTGGGACAGGACGTGCGAGCGAGGAGATGTGGCCCTTTGTTGTTGCGAAATGAGTGCTTGCACACGACCTCGGCCTCTGCCTGCACCACCATCACGTCCACTTCCTTGTTCCTTGCCAACGCCCTTGCCAACGCCTTTGCGCATTTTGCATGTATAGAGCGACAACTGCCTGGTGACTGTGGAGGTCACAGGAGATTAGGATTTTAGTTCCCTAACCTGTATAAAGGTATGACGTACAACAGTGTGGTGACTGTTGAGATGACAAGAGTTAGGATTTTAGTTCCCTAACTTGTAGAAACGTATGACGTACAACAGTGTGGTGACTGATGAGATGACAAGAGTTAGGATTTTAGTTCCCTAACTTGTAGAAACGTATGACGTACAACAGTGTGGTGACTGTTGAGATGACAAGAGTTAGGATTTTTGTTCCCTAACTTGTACAAACTTATGACGTACAACAGTGTGGTGACTGTTGAGATGACAAGAGTTAGGATTTTAGTTCCCTAACTTGTAGAAACGTATGACGTACAACAGTGTGGTGACTGTTGAGATGACAAGAGTTAGGATTTTAGTTCCCTAACTTGTAGAAACGTATGACGTACAACAGTGTGGTGACTGCTGAGATGACAATAGTTAGGATTTTAGTTCCCTAACTTGTAGAAACTTATGACGTACAACAGTGTGGTGACTGTTGAGATGACAAGAGGTAGGATTTTAGTTCCCTAACTTGTAGAAACCTATGACGTACAACAGTGTGGTGACTATTGAGATGACAAGAGTTAGGATTTTAGTTCCCTAACCTGTAGAAACGTATGACGTACAACAGTGTGGTGACTGTAATGGTTTGAAGAGAGGATTTTAGTCCCTAACCTGTATTAAGGTAGTACGTACACCTGTCTGGTGACTGTTTTGATGACAACAGTTAGGATTTAAGTTCCCTAACCTGTATTAAGGTAGTGCGTACACCTGTCTGGTGACTGTAATGGTTTGAAGAGAGGATTTTAGTCCCTAACCTGTATTAAGGTAGTACGTACACCTGTCTGGTGACTGTTTTGATGACAAGAGTTAGGATTTTAGTTCCCTAACCTGTATTAAGGTAGTACGTACACCTGTCTGGTGACTGTAATGGTTTAAAGAGAGGATTTTAGTCCCTAACCTGTATTAAGGTAGTACGTACACCTGTCTGGTGACTGTTTTGATGACAAGAGTTAGGATTTTAGTTCCCTAACCTGTATTAAGGTAGTACGTACACCTGTCTGGTGACTGTAATGGTTTGAAGAGAGGATTTTAATCCCTAACCTGTATTAAGGTAGTACGTACACCTGTCTGCTGACTGTTTTGATGACAAGAGTTAGGATTTTAGTTCCCTAACCTGTATTAAGGTACTACGTACACCTGTCTGGTGACTGTAATGGTTTGAGGAGAGGATTTTAGTCCCTAACCTGTATTAAGGTAGTACGTACACCTGTCTGGTGACTGTTTTGATGACAAGAGTTAGGATTTTAGTTCCCTAACCTGTATTAAGGAAGTACGTACACCTGTCTGGTGACTGTAATGGTTTGAAGAGAGAATTTTAGTCCCTAACCTGTATTAAGGTACTAAGTACAAGAGTGTGGTGACTCTAATGGTCACAGAAAAGCTTGGATTCCAATCTGTATCACCCTGCCTATATCCTCCTAGATTAGTCCTGAGAAGGACTGTTCTGGTCACTGGAAATCTTGGACTCCGATCTGGATCACCCTGCCTATGTCCTCCTAGATTAGTCCTGAGAAGGACTGTTGTGGTCAGCAGCAGTTTGCAGCCCTGATCCGGATCTACCTATGAGGGCCGCAAATCTGTCCCTAATCAGCAGCAGACACTCTCCCTACACTCACTGTCTGGAAGGCTGTGTGCCGAGCACAGCGCGCCGGGACTTATAAAGGCTCGGTGACGCTGTGCAGGCCGGCCAATCACTGCTATACCACAACCAACAGGGCTGTGGCATTGCAGTGGTCTGTCAGCCAATCCCTGCACGTGGGCTGGCTCTCAAAAGAGCGCCAACATGGAGAGATGACGACCACGAGCACAGCACGAGTATCGCGAGATTACTCGGTGCTCGGCGAGTCGCCCGAGTACAGTGATACTCGTGCGAGTAACGAGTAGTGCCGAGCATGTTCTCTCAACACTAATTGAGGTGAATTTGTGCCTAAGTGAAGTTTCTTCCGTGTAATTATTATTTTTTTTAGTTTATTATGAGCTTGTTTTTGTGCTGTTGATAGTATAATCTCTGTTTTTCAATTTTAAGTTGTATAGTGGGGTCCTCATTTTTAACTTTATCTTTACCTTTGTTTTTGGGAGGGGAGCTGGTGTCCATATTGTCTTCAATGATATTTTCTTTCCTATCCCTCAACAATTTCAGTGCTTTTTTCTTTATTAGATCCTCTTCAAACTTCAGTTTTATTTTTAGAGCCTTATTAAATTCTTTAAAATCTGAGGATAAGGAAAACATGTCTAAATTTTCCCTAAGGGGTTTTAGATGTTCCAAAGCATTCTCAGCTAATAAATTACGTTTCCTTATCAGAAGTTTCATAAGGCCAAATGAACATTGTTGAGAGAAGTCCTCCCATTCTTGTGTAAAAATGGCATCCTGTGGAAAGTAGGACTTCTGTGATTAGTGTAACCCTCTAGGGGCAATGTTCTCTGCAATGTATCGTCACAGATATAATGTATCCACATGATTGGTTATTTCTATCTTACTTTTATGTTCTTATTCAAGAAACAAATGCACCATGTGTTTTTTGTCTGATTCATTCAATTTGTATAGGGCACCTTTAGAATCACCATCACCATCATTACGATATACTATCATGGCCAGTACATTAAAAATTAGAGACTCCCTGTGGGAATCCCTATTAGATGCAAAAAATTAAATCAAAATAAAATGTTTATTATTATTATTATTTTTTATAGTGGCATTATATTCCATGGCACTTTACATGCTAAAAGGGGCAGACTAGGACAAGTAACATAGTAACAATACAAGTAACAATAAATGTGGACAATTCGGTCGTACAAATACAAGAGGGGAGAAATCCTGTCTGCGAGGGCTCACAGTCTACGAGGGATGGGTGGAGATACAGTGGGAGGGTTAAGTTCCAGTCGTGAGGCGGTGTGGTGGACCGGGTCTCATTGCAGGTGGTAGGCTTGGCAGAAGAAGTGGGTCTTCAGGCTTCTTTTGAAGGTTCCCAGGGTAGGAGAATGTCTGATGTGTTGGGGCAGTGAGTTCCAGAGTATGGTGAAGCACGGGAGAAATCCTGTATGCGGTTGAGCGAAGAGGAGATGAGGTGGGAGTAGAGGAGGAGCTCTTGGGAGGATCGCAGGTTACGTGAGGTTAGGTATCGGGAGACCATGTCAGAGATGTATGGAGGAGACAGGTTGTGAATGGCTTTGTATGTCATGGTTAATGTTTTAAACCGGGATCTCTGGGAAGCAGGAAGCCAGTGAAGGGCTTGGCAGAGGGGGGAGGCAGGGGAGTAGCGGGGAGACAGATGGATTAGGTGGGCAGCGGAGTTCAGGATAGATTGGAGAGGTGTAAGGGAGGTATTGGGGAGGCCGGTGAGCAGGAGGTTGTAGTAGTCGAGGCGGGAGATGATGAGTGCGTGAATAAGGGTTTTAGCAGTGTCGTGGTCAAGGAAAGTGCGGATTCTATAGATGTTTTTGAGCTGGAGTCGGCAGGAGGTGGTGAGGGCCTGGATGTGGGGCTTGAAGGAGAGGGAAGAGTCAAGGATAACCCCGAGGCACTTGGCATAGGGGACTGGGGAGAGAGAGCAGTCGTTGACGACAATGAATAGGTCAGGTAGTGAGGTGGAGCGTCTTAGGGGAAGACTATGAACTCAGTTTTGTTCATGTTCAGCTTAAGGAAGAGAGCAGAGAAGAAGGATGAGATGGCAGACAGGCAGTGTGGAATTTTGGATAGAAGGGAGGCGATGTCAGGACCAGACAGGTAGATTTGGGTGTCGTCGGCGTACAGGTGGTATTGGATTCCATGGGACTCAATGCCTTGCCCTAGGTCGAGAGTTTAGATTGAGAACAGTAACAGTCCAAGAACCGAGCCCTGGGGGACCCCGACAGATAGGGGGTAGAGCGAGGAGGATGTGTGGGAGTGGGTGACGCTGAAGGTCCGTTAAGTATGAGAAGATGAAAGAGAGGGCAAGGTCCGTGATGCCAAGTGATTACAGGATCTGAAGTAGAAGAGCAGGTCAACAGTGTCGAAGGTGGCGGACAGGTCGAGGAGGAGGAGAACAGAGTAGTGGCGCTTGCTTTTGCCAGTCAGTAGGTTGTTGGTGACTTTGGTCAGGGGTGTTTCAGTGGAGTGGAGGGGTCAGAAGCCAGATTGCAGGTGGTCAAAGAGGGAACAGGAGGAGAGGTGAGAGGACAGCTCAGAGTGGACATACTGTCAAAGTAGTTCAGAGGCGAAAGGGAGGAGAGATATAGGGCGGTAGTTGGAGACAGTTGTAGGGTCGAGGGAGGGTTTTTTAAGGATGGGCGTGATCAAGGCGTGTTTGAAGGCTGAGGGGAAGGTGCCAGTGGTAAGTGATAGGAGGAAAAGATGAGTTAGGGTGGGATGATAACGGAGGTGAAGTGGGGAATGAGGTGGGATGGGAGCAGGTCGTGGGCGCTGGTGGTGAGGTGTGATTTTGATAGGAGGGAGGAGAGCTGGTCTTCAGTTATGGGGGGGAAGCAATTGATGGAAGGAGAGGGCAGTATAGGTGAAAGGGGAGGCTGTGGGGACAGTGGATCAAAGCTGTCTCTCATTCTGTCAATATTTTCTTTGAAGAAGGAGGCAAAGTCTTCTGCAGAGATAAGTGGAGAGGGAGGGGAGCAGGTGGGCGGAGTAAGGAATTGAAGGTTTTGAACAGTTTGGGATTGCAGGAGAGGGAGGTTACTAGGGATGAGATGAAGGTTAGTTTGGCGGCAGTAAGTACAGTCTTGAAGGCGATGAGGGACTGTTTGAACAGCACAAAGTGCTCAATGGAACGTGATTTTTTCCATCGCCTCTCAGCGACCCTGGATGCCTGTCTCAGGTCTTTAGTGAGGGTGGTGTGCCAGGGCTGCCTGTAAGTGCGTGGAGCGTGGTATGTGAGGGGGGAGGCTAGGTTGAGGGCTTTGGTTAAGGTGGTGTTGTAGAGGGTGGTGGCAGTGTCTGTGTCATGTATAGATGTTATGTTGGCGAGAGGGAGGGGAGATTCTGAGAGTGAGTGTAGATCAAAATGTTTTAGGTTTCTGCGGGGATGATCAAGTTTGCGGAGAGGAGGTGGTGTAGCAGGGGAGGTGAGGGAGGAGAAGGTCAGCAGATTGTGGTCAGACAGGGGGAGGGTTGAGTTTGTGAGGTTAGTAAGGGAGCAAAGACGGGTAAAGATGAGATCCAACGTGTGGCCATCTTTGTGGGTGGTAGAGGAGGACCATTGAGAGAGCCCAAAGGAGGAGGTCAGGGAAAGAAGCTGAGAGGCGGTTGGGTGGGCAGTGTCATTGGGGATATTGAAATAGCCCATAATGATGGTGGGGATGATGGTCAGTAGAGAGGAAATGAAGTAGCCAGGTGGTGAAGTGGTCGAGGAAGGTGGGGATGGATCCTGGGGGGCGGGAGATGTCGGCTAGCTGGAGGTTACAGGGGAAGAAGATGCGGACAGAGTGGGCTTCGAAAGATGGGAGAGTAACAGAGGGGGGTAATGGAATAGGGGCGAAGGAGCAGGTGTCAGATAGGAGTATGCCGACACCTCCGCCATGTTTGTCAGAGGGGCGGGGTGTGTGGGAAAGATTGAATCCGCCGTAGGATAGTGCAGCAGGGGAGGCCGTGTCAGAGGGGGTGAGCCAGGTCTCTGTGATGCCAAGGAATGAGAGTTTATTAGAAATAAAGAGTTCATGGATGTATTAGAGTTTATTACAGGGTGGGTGTTCCAGAGTGCGCCTGGCAGGGAGATTAGAGAAGCAGGGGCTGGGGGATGGGTCTAAGGTTGGTCAGGTTGTGAGGGTGGGTGATGGTGAAGTTATGAGAGTTGGTGATGGGACGTGGGCGTGGAGTGTAGGTGACTGTGGGGATGTGGCGGGGGGCCGGGATTAGGGGAAATGTTGCCAGCGAGTAGGAGGAGCAGAAAGAGGGTTAGCAGGAGGGAGCAAGAGAGTTTACGTGGTGGGCATGCCTGATTGGAGATGTAGGATTGAAAGTGAAGAAATAGTTCAGAGGAGTGGGTGAGGTGGTTAGGTAGGATGGAGGGTGAGAGAAGTACATTGTTGCTGGGTGGAGGGATGAGCGGGGGTAGCAGGAAGTGGAGAAGGATGGGAGTGAGAGTGCAAAGGAGGGGATACATTGTGGATGGTGAGTGGAGGATTGGAGTAGCATGGGTCAGATGCAGCGGGAAGGAGAGCTGTAGTGGTGGGTGAGTGGTCAGTAGTGAAGAGTAGTCTGGGGTTTACATAGTGAATACATAATTGCAGCACAAGTGAACAAATTACATATATGTTTGTCTTGCATGACTTACCCGTTTCCTGCCCGGTGTAACTGCATAACACTTGTACAGTCGGCACTTATGCAGTTGGCATGATTGCAAGACCCCGCATGATTGCACCCCTTAGCTGGCTTTAGATATATAGTTAGTTTCTACTTAGATCTGGTTCTATTAAACTCGTTAATCAATCAATCAAAGAAACTCAGGACAGCAGGAGGCAATAAATGCAAGATAAATAAACAGAGTTCCTGGGCATCATGGGTCATAAACACTTCTAAACCAAAGATGACCTCTGAACATCCCACATCACACACAGTAAGATGATTTCAGTATATTACATTAATAAAAGACAAGTATGTTGTTAATAGAAGTTATAGATTCATATACCTCTCTTGTGAGGAGAGACAGGCATGAAAGCTGTGTGAATGGAAGTTACAGATTCATATACCCCTCTTGTGAGGAGAGACAGGCAGGAAAGCTGTGTGAATGAAAGTTACAGATTCATATACCTCTCTTGTGAGGAGAGACAGGCAGGAAAGCTATGTGAATGGAAGGTACAGATTCATATACCTCTCTTGTGAGGAGAGACAGGCAGGAAAGCTGTGTGAATGGAAGTTACAGATTCATATACCTCTCTTGCTTATGATCTGAGTTGTACCTTTTGGGGTTATTACAACAATAAAACCGTATTATCTTACTTGTGATTAATATTTATTAGTATTGACCAAATCTATATCTACCAATACAATTTTAGCACACAAACCATCTAAAATATAACCAGATTTGGTATCTGCTATCCCAAAATTTGTAGTTTACATTCAATTTATTATGGTGGTTCGTGCACACGGTGTATACCAACGTGACAGCCAAGTTTATATAGCTGTCACAATGTTATTGCGAACTGTGCACCAGTTATACCAGCTCTTAGGACCTTATTTTAGTATGGATACTGTGAATTAACCACTAGTAGAATGGTCAATTCACCTCTTATCTTTCTTTCTACCAGTAAAAATACTATATTGCCACAACTATAAAAAAGTCTCTTTAAAAACACTTTAAAACAAAGTTTCATCCCTTAATATAAGTACACCCATTAAGACAAATAAAGGTGAAAATTAATTTGTCACCAGCCTCTTTTGCACTTGAATAATTCTCACTTACAGGGTAAAAAGCACATATGATTTCATTGCAACCTATCAAGGTCTTACTGTACAGTCAATAATGGAGATGAATCCAGAGTTTTCAAGTCCAGGGCTCAACAAGCAGCTCCCTAGAGATTCCACTCCAACACCTCCGGCGTGATACTCATGTAACAGAAAATAAGAAGGGGCGCAATGTGAAGCACATATGGACAGTTTATACAGAGGTGTATCTAGGTGTTCTGGCACCCGGGCAAGACTTCCATTTGGCACCCCCCTCCCATGCAGTTTGAGTAGTCTTCATGTGACCCATCTTTCATTTGCGATATGCACATTTACAGTCACGTGCCGTCGGGCTGCTCTACCTAATTCTCTCAATATTCAGTGAAAAACAAATTATATTATATGCTGTTAGGATTGGGCTACAGGGCTTAATGCTTGAATTAAAGGGCTCTTCCAGGTTTGAGATGAAAGTCTGTAGTCCCTCTAGGTGACTGCAGGCCTCTGAATTCTCATAGCGCGTGCACTGCACACTGTCAGGATTCTCTCATGCTGATGGTAAGATTCAACGTTCATGTAAGCACAAGTAAGGCCTTGTTCACACATACCAAAGCATTTTTTTAGCCCTTAGAAAAACTGATCAGTTTTTCTAAGGGTGCCAAATAGTGTCCCCTGTGGTTCTGAGCGTTTTTGGGAAGTTTTTGGACTTTTTTCATTAAAAACGCATATGCGTTAACGCATGCGTTAACACAGGTGCCTATATGTGCCAAGCATTAACGCATGCGTTTCCCATAGGGCCCCATGTTAAAAAAATGCATGCGTTTTTTACAAAACCCATGCGTTTTTTACAAAACCCATGCGTTTTTCTACAGCACCCAAAAAACGCTGCATGCAGTGTTTTTTGGAATGGTGAAAAAAACGCATGTGTTGTTAAAAAACGCAGCTACACTTAAGTGCACCATGCGTTAACGCATGTGCGTTTTTTATTAACAGCTAGAAAACGCAGAGAATGCCAAAAATGATGGTATGTGTGAATAAGGCCTATGTGATTTATATACTTCTGGCCACATTCTGACTAGACGTGTCCGGCCTCGCTCAATTCATTTTCATTGATCAAGGTCACGCATGTATAGTCAGCACAAGACTGCATGAATGTAAATTGCATACTTACAGTTCCATGAACTACCATGCTACCGACGCCACCAGAGGATACTGACAGTGAGCAGTGTGCGCTCTGTGAGAATTCAGAAGTCTGCAGTCAGATAGAGGGACAAATGAAGTGACTGCAGACTTATCACAGACTTGGACAAACCCTTTAATGCTCCTAACAAATAAACATAGTAACCATGGCACAAAACTTTATTAACATAGTCATATCTAACATAATCTTACAAGTTATTGATTGTTACATGTGTACAGGATCAGAACCAATAACAACTCAAAACTACATCACCAGACCAACCGGAGATACAAAAATGCATCCATATAATTACTATCAGTACAGAAACACAGCATCACAACCCTCTGCAGTGCAGAAATAGGTCACCAGACCCACCAAAGGTACAGAAATACATAACTAGAATCCACATCAGTACAGAAATACATCATCAGACCCAAAAGAGACAGAAATACTTAACTAGAAACCCCATCAGTGCAGAAACCACAACTCTCATCGGTAACAAAATTCATCATCAGAGCCACCAGACATGCAGAAATACAGCCATATAACCCCTCTCCACTATAGAAACACAGCACCACAACCCTCATCAGTACAGAAATTCATCAGTACATGGTAAAACATTTGTAAGGTCAGGTCAGACCCATACACATTTGTGCTGCATGAACCTACAACTTCTAATACATCCTTAACAATGGTAAGGAGGTACTGGAGTTGTTGTAACTAGTCACCATCAGACCATACAGAACCACAGCACTGATGAGAAATAGTATCACAAATAATCATTTACATCCAGGTACCTTATAGATGACGTTGTCTCTGATCGGAATCGTCTTTTTCTTTTCTTCATCTTGTCCAGACACTATGATAACGTTTCACATCCACAGCTCATCTCTGAAGACGTCCCTCTTCTCTGGTCTTAAAGCGAACCTGTCACCCCCTCCAGGCATCTAAAGATAACATAGCCACCTTCTGCAGCACTAAGGCTGCATTCTGACAAGGTGTCTATAGCATTTATGCTCCCTTGATTCACTGAAATAAAGACTTTATAAAATCAGTTTCAAACCAGACCCAAGACCGGGAGGCGGGTTTTCAAGTGTCTGTCTCCTTCCTCTGTGCTGTCAGTCATCCCTCTCTGCTCTCTGTGTGCCGCCTCCAGGGCCACCTCCCTGCATTACAGAGCTTTGTCAGCTCTGCTACAACATGGAGCTGCTGTTATAAGAGACCCCACAGTAGTAAATCTAGCAGGAGGACGAGCAGACAAAGCACTGCCTGCTACATTGCAGCCCTTGAGCTGTCAGCAGTGCAGCAGAGTTGAGTTTGTGCTTTAGATCAGGGGCTGAGGACGGAGCAATGCTGCTGGGTACAAGAAACTGAAAGTGAAACCTGCTCAGCTCAAGGGCTGCTACATAGCAGGTGGTGCTTTGTCTGCTCGTCCTCTTGCTAGATTTACTACTGTGGGGTCTCTTATAACAGCAGCTCTATGTTGTAGCAGAGCTGACAAAGCTCTGTAATGCAGGGAGATGGCCCTGGAGGCGGTGCACAGAGAGCAGAGAGGGATGACTGACACCACAGAGGAAGGAGACAGACACTTGAAAACCCGCCTCCCGGTCTTGGATCTGGTTTGAAACAGATTTTATAAAAGTCTTTATTTCAGTGAATCAAGGAGCATAAATGCTATAGACACCTTGTCAGAATGCAGCCTTAGTGCTGCAGAAGGTGGCTATGTTATTTTTCGATGCCTGGAGGGAGTGACAGGTTCGCTTTAAGCACATCCCAGCACGATACCCTCAAAAATAGCAGAATGATAAAAATTCTCCTCAGTAAAAATAACTGCCCTACACTGTGCCCTTGAATAGATAATTGCTCCTCCTCACTGTTCCCTACACAAAATATGATTTACATGCTGTCCCTCTTCTGGAGCATGCCCTCCACACTGCCTTCTCCTTTCCATACTGGGCTCCCTGGTCACACTGTCCTCTCACATTGTGTCCCACTATACTGCCCACTGTTTATACTGTTCTCCCTCATCACACTCCCCCTGCTCGATATACTGTTTCCTCCTGGCTGTGGGCTCACATTGTCCACACACAGTGGCCCCTCTCCATACACCCCCCACTACTCACTCTCTATTCTGAGCCCCGTTACATTTTTCTCATCCCCTACTGTTTCCTCACTACCTCACTCCCTCCCCCTCACTCCACATACTGTGTTCACACCGATCTCCTCACGCCACATACTGCATGCCGCCATCCCCCACACTTAACATACTGTCAACACCGATCTCCTCCTTACTCCACATACTATGTCAGCAGCCATCCCCCCTCTCTCCTTATACTGTGTCCAACCTGTTACCGCCTCACTGCATGTACCATACTGCAGTCATCCCCCTCTCATTCCACATACTGGTGCCGCAGCCACCCCCCTCACTCCAAATACTGTGTCGCAGCCATCCCCCCCTGCCTCACCATATTGTGCCGCAGCCATCCCCACTCATTCCACATACTGTGTCCACACCAATCTCCTCCTCACTCCGCATACTATGGTGGCAGCCATGCCCCTCATTCCTCATATTGTGTCCACACTCTTCCCACCTCATGCCACATACTGTACTGCAACCATCCCCCTCTCACTCCTCATACAGTGTTGCAGCCATCCCCCCTCACTCCTCATACTGTATCCACACTGATCCCCCCTCACTTTTATACTGGATCCTCAAATCTCTCCCCACCCTCTCCCCCCAGGTTCATCCACATATTCTCCCCACACCATCTCCCCCCAGTTTGGCTTACATATACTGCCCCCACCCTCTTCCCCCCCCAGTTTGGCTTAAATATTCTCCCACCATCATCTTCCCCCCACCCTCTCCCACCAGTTTGCTCATCACACTCACCCCCCCAGTTTACTGCTCACACTCACCCCCCAGTTTGCTGCTCACACTAAGCCCCCCAGTTTGCTGCTTAGACTCAACCCCCTCATTTGCTGCTCACACTCCCCCAGTTCCCTGCTCACACTCCCCCCTGCAGCTTGCTGCTCAACCCCCCAGTTTCCTGCTCACACCCACTCCACAGTTTCCTGCTCACACTCCCCCCCCCCCCAGTTTCCTGCTTACACTCCCCCCCAGTTTCCTGCTCACACTCCCCCCCAGCTTTATGCTCACACTCCCCCCCAGTTTCCTGCTCACACTTCCCTGCCAGTTTCATGCTCATACTCCCCCCCCCCCAGTTTCATGCTCACACTCCCCCAGTTTTCTGCTCACACCCCCCAATTTATTGCTCACACTCCCCCCATTTTCCTGCTAAAACTCCCCCTCCCTCTCTCTTCACGCTGTCCCCCTTCCCCTACATTAATCATCACTTCAGCTCCTATGTGGAGCAGTCTTCTCCAGCCTTCTGCTGCTCTGCTCTCTCTTTGCTGAGTGATATCAGCAGCATGGTCAGGTGATCTGAGAGATGCCTGTACATGGACTGCAGGAGCCGGCGGCTGCAGATTCTCTGCTCTCCCTGTCAGCTGACCGCGGGAGCAGAGAATAGCCGGCTCCCACAGTGGAGAGGGGGTGCAATATGCAGCTGCAGGGGAGACTCCTCGGGCACTGCAGCAGAAGGCCTGACAGCGCCCCCCTGCCTGCTGTGCCCAGGGCACATGCCCCGCCTAGATACAGCCCTGGTTTTTATGTGTGAGTTCTTTTGTTTATGTATGTTTTCATATAATGGCAAATTGAGGGTTAATATAGTTATTTGCAGGTTCAATCATGGGGGACCAACCCCTTTATATGTCATTTCCTTGTCATGCCCTGAACCTTACCTGATGAAGATATTCACTGTTGAAATGCGTTGTGGGATGTAGTGGGCAAATAAAGGTTTGTTAACCATAATCCTAAATCATCTCAATGTATTGCCCAACTGCCTCAGCGCTGCTAACCAGACTGCCTCAACTTCTTTCCATGTTCCCTGTCCCCCCTGCAAGGGATTGGTGGCAGGAGCAGCTCCAGGCTTACTATAATTGTCTGATCACATGATCAGGACCCGGAAGTGATGCAGAAGTCACCGCCGCCAACTGTGAGAGGACGCTGTGGTCCGGGAGTGGGATTTACAATACAGGAAGCTGTAACTGGGGTTGTGCAGAGGTGAACAACCCCAATAGGTGAGTGGACAAAAGCACTCACACATATAAAGTGTCCATATGTGCTTCACATTGCGCCCCTTCTTATTTTCTGTTACATAGTGTCAATTGAAGGTTGAGGCTGCTGGAATGCCTACTTCCTTTATGCATGGCTCAGAACATTTCTGGATGGCAACTATAACATTGCCACTATAGAGTTGCTGTTGAAACTCTAATCATTGCTTGGTGTCTGGTGAAGTACCGTATATACTCGAGTATAAGACGAGTTTTTCAGCACAAAAATTGTGCTGAAAAGTGCCCCCCTCGGCCTATACTCAAGTCAGTATACGGCTGAGTGTGGGGGGGGGCGGTGTCCGGGGGCTGGAGGAGGTGGGGAGAGGCTGCAGCATGAGCGGCCGGTCACGTGGGGCCGCTCATTAGTGCAATGCAATATGCACTGCATCCCCCTGTTCATCAGCGGCAGGGGGAGCGGTGCATATTACACTGCACTATGTCAGCCCTCGCCCCCAGTGGTATATACAGGCCCCCCGCTCCGCCAGTGGTATATACAGGCCCCCCGCACCCCCCCAGTGGTATATACAGGCCCCCCGCTCCCCCCTCAGTGGTATATACAGGCCCCCCACTCCCCCCCCAAGTGGTATATACAGGCCCCTCGCTCCTCCCCAGTGGTATATACAGGCCCCCGATTGCTGCCGCACACACTTGTAAAAGAACAGCTTTCATACTTACCCTCCTCGCTGTTACCGCGCTCCTCCGGTCTCCTTCCCGCTTCTACCCGGCCGGCCGGCGCAGCCACAATGACGTCATTGCTTCTGCACGGTCACATGACGCCGGGTAGAAGCAGGAAGGAGACAAGGACGCGCGGTGACAGAGCGAGGAGGGTAAGTATGAAAGCTATTTTTTTTACAGGTGTGCGGCAGTAACCGGGGGCCTGTATATACCACTGGGGGGGAGCGGGGGGTCTGTATATACCACTAGGGGGAAGCGGGGGGCCTGCATATACCACTGGGAGGGACCTGTATACCACTGGGGGGGGCCTGTATACCACTAGGGGGGCTTGTATACCACTAGGGGGGCCTGTATACGACTAGGTGGGCCTGTATAACACAAGCGGGCCTGTATACCACTGGGGGGGCCTGTATACCACTAGGGGGCCTGTATACCACTGGGGGGGCCTGTATACCACTGGGGGGCACCTGCATATACCACTGGGGGGGCCTGTATATACAACTGGGGGGGAGCCTGTATATACCACTGGGGGGGCCTGTATATATCACTGATGGGGGCCTGTATATATGACTGGGGGGCCTGGATATACCACTAATGGGGGCCTGTATATACCACTGAGGGGCCTGTATATACCACTAATGGGGGCCTGTATATACCACTAGGGGAGCCTTTATATACCACTGAGGGGGGCTGTAACCTCAGATGGGGGCCTGTATATACCACTGAAGGGGGGGGCCTGTATTCCACTGATGGGGGTTGTAACCTCTGATGGGGAAGAACTGTATACCAATGATGGGGGATTATATACCAGTAATGGGGGGCCATTTATCATGAAGAGAGGGGCTGTATACCGTGATGAGAGTCTGCTTCATTTTTTCCCCTAGGCTTATACTCGAGTCAATAAGTTTCCCTAGTTTTGGAGGGTAAAATTAGGGGCCTCGGCTTATACTGGGGTCGGTTTATACTCGAGTATATACGGTATACCTTCTTGTTTTTTCATTCTCTATTTGTGACTCACCGTTGCCGGATGCTCATGTCTCAGGCGATGCAGCACTTGTCATGGTTCCACGCCTGAGGCTGTGGGGCCCGGTGGTCAGATCAAAGGGGATTGAAGGATGGGGATGTTTCTTGATTGTCCTGACGCCACCTGTGGGAGTCCGATGAATGCACCAGCGCTGCTTGGGCCTCCGGGGGATGTTCTGCAGCTTGATGGGATGCTCCCCACAGGATGAGCAGGAGTCCCTGGGGCCAGGAGCTGCACTAGATGGAATACGGCAGCTCAGGTAGTTGCTGGACAGAGATAATAACAGTTCTGAAGAAAAGCACGGACACCAGATTCATCTGTAACGGGTCTTTACTGTAACGGCTGGTGTGGTACACGGTATACAGTGAGTAGGTACCGGACCGGGTGGTCCCAGCAGTGACTAGTCTTATTCCAGAGCTCCACGGTGTCCTTCCTTTATCTAACCTTTCTATTCTGGTTGCCGATGTCGCCTTAGTGCGCCAGTTCGAGGTACGGGGAAGACTTCTTAAGGATTCCCTACTGGAGCGACCCCCGGATGTTCAGGGGCCTGTTTCCCTGTGGTGGGTATCTCGCTGGCAAGACAGCTAGGTTGCGGCTGTAGTGAAGTGCTCCTAAGAAACCGTTCCTTCACTTCGGTTTGCAAAACAGCGATAGACGTCTGTTTGCCTCGGAACCGGTGATCCGGTAGGTTGGGCACAGGTATATTTTGACCCTCTCGGTTGTTGCCCGTGTCCGGTCTGGGTCACCGCTTGATGGTGCCCTGCCAGTAAACTTCGGTACCAGGGCTGCATGGAACTGTGCAGGTCCCTGTTCCTCCTTTCTCCTTCGATCACTTCCAACTACTCCTAATTCACTAACTTCCCCCACACTACACTTTACACTCCTCCCACTAGGACCCGATTGGCCCTCTGCCTCTAGTGTGTTGTGTGGTGTATGGAGCTCTGAGTTTAACCATGTCATCACTGAGACGGAAGATATTACATCTTCAGTCAGGGATGCAATACCTTCCTGTGACGCACTCGTTGCGGGGCGCCACACTCCCCCTTGGGAAATTACATTTGTCCCCAAGTGTCACGGAACCCGAACAGTACAGAGAAAAATTTTTTCTTGTATTTTTGCAAACATAAAGAAAATAAACATTTTTAATAATAACAGTTACGCATACTTATTTTTCTTCTCGTCCGGGAGGCACATTTTCTTAAAACGTTTCAGAACAGTTCTTAGCAAAAAGTCCTCATGAAAGTCTATGGGTTTTGCAAAAGAAAAAGCACTTCACATTTTACAACTATATACAGGACCAGGGTGCTGCAATTTTACTCATACAATCTGCATACACACAGGGCGCACAATCCAGGGGGGCCCCACATGTTTCTCACAGCTCATACAGTCATTAAGATGCAAGTCCCTGTCTGGGTGCTCTGGAGCTGGTGCACGGATCTGCTCACCTGTGATTGCGGCTACACCGACCCGTCTAGCTGGTCTGTGCGGCTGGAGCTCCTTCTGCACCGTGCGGGGCCCGGATGCCCCGACTACCTCGACGTCGCCTTTCCGGTTATCATCCTCCTCGGAGCTGGGCTGGCTGGACGGCTTCTTGGCTTCCTCGGACTCTGCTCTGATCTGGCTGCCGTTGTCATCTGGTAGGGCCTTAGGATCATCTCGCTCTGCCCCGACTTCTGCACTGGTGATGATGGGCTGCATCTTGGCTGGCGGGTTTCTCACTGGTTACCAGATGCTCCATCCCTGCCGCCATTTTCAGTTTCTAGCAGGAGTGGTTTAGTATTTGGCCTGCCCCCTTGGTTGTTTCCAGCAATCGGGGCGGGCAAGGATTTCGGCGCCTCTGCCATGGCCCTCCCACGACGAGGGGCGGAGACACGCCTCTGGGCCAGCACATAGTCTCTCACATGGTGGGACCCGCCATTTTGGCCCAGTAGAAAGGGTGGGAAAAGTTATTTTTGGCCTACAAAAGTTCTGTAAGGCACACAATACCCGTTGGAAACGGGCCTGTTCGTATCCTGTTCGTGATCGCCAAATTCTGACTCACCGTTGCCGAATGCTCACGTCTCAGGCGATGCAGCACTTGTCACAGTTCCGCGCCTGAGGCTGTGGGGCCCGGTGGTCAGATCAAAGGGGATTGAAGGATGGGGATGTTTCTTGATTGTCGTGACGCCACCTGTGGGAGTCCGGTGAATGCACCGGCGCTGCTTGGGCCTCCGGGGGATGTGCGGCAGCTTGATGGGATGCTCCCCACAGGATGAGCAGCAGTCCCCGGGGCCAGGAGCTGCACTAGATGGAATACAGCAGCTCAGGTAGTTGCTGGACAGAGCTAATAACAGTTCTGAAGAAAAGCACGGACACCAGATTCATCTGTAACGGGTCTTTACTGTAACGGCTGGTGTGGTACACGGTATACAGTCAGTAGGTACCAGACCAGGTGGTCCCAGCGGTGACTAGTCTTATTTCAGAGCTCCACGGTGTCCTTCCTTTATCTAACCTTTCTATTCTGGTTGCTGATGTCGCCTTAGTGCGCCAGTTCGAGGTACAGGGAAGACTTCTTAAGGATTCACTACCGGAGCGACCCACAGCTGTTCAGGGGCCTGTTTCCCTGTGGTGGGTATCTCGCTGGCAAAAGGGCTAGGTTGCGGCTGTAGTGAGGTGCTCCTAAGAAGCCGTTCCTTCACTCTGGTTTGCGAAACAGCGATAGACGTCTGTTTGCCTCGGAACCGGTGATCCGGTAGGTTGGGCACCGCTTGACGGTGCCCTGCCGGTAAACTTCGGTAGCAGGGCTGCACGGAACTGTGCAGGTTCCTGTTCCTCCTTTCTCCTCCGACCACTTCCAACTACTCCTAATTCACTAACTTCCCCCACACTACACCTTACACTCCTCCCAGCAGGACCTGATTCGCCCTCTGCCTCTAGTGTGTTGTGTGGTGTATGGAGCTCTGGGTTTAACCTTGTCATCACTGAGATGGAAGATATTACATCTTCAGTCAGGGATGCAATACCTTCCTGTGACGCACTCGTTGCGGGGCGCCACATCTGTATTTTAGTTCCCCCTACACAGATATTGTATCTTCCTGATTGTTTGCTGTGTGGTGCTATTTTCTTTATCCCTGTCTGGCTATATCTGTGTGTTCTGTTACTGTTCTCCTCCTGGGGTGGGGGTTGTGGGTTCAGCTCAGGGCTGGACAGGAGAAAGGGACAGTTCTGAAACTCAGGCCTCTCTACCATCAAGGGTACCACCCCTGAGTTAAGTCCCCTAGCCTGAAGGACAGTTCAGGGACCCAGGTTTTTATCCTCATTTTCTTCCTAAGCTCCCTTTGACAGCAGGATCTTGAAGTATTGAACCCAGAAGTAAGAAATCATCTGTCACCGGGGGATCGCCGGGAGGGTGAGAAAGTGTCTGTGTGTGCATGTCTGTATGTCTTTCTGTGTATCCCATCATTTGTTGAGTTTGTACGTGCACAAATGCAGCTGCAAAAGTGATCTGTTTTATTTTTTAAAACCTGATAAGATTTTCACGCAGAATTTTCCTGAGCACAAATGGATCACTTTTTCTGTGTGTGCACATAGCCTAAATAATGCAATATGATAAGGAAACTTTCCAAAATACTGTATGGTGCCTTGTGGAAATACAATACAATGGCACATTGGATAAAGTATGAGTCTGGATTCTGGTGGTTTCGGCTGATATAACACTGGCTTACCAGTCATGTTATTATTTCTCTGAACAACTTTTGAAAAAATCATGGGCGAAAATAAAAAAGTAAAAATTGGAAAGTGATAATATGCAATCCGGGAACCAATGGATTCATACCAGGACACAGCAGGTCATGGAGCAGAAATGAGACCAGACAGTTTTCGAATAGTAGATTTTTATAATAGAGGGGCAATTGAATAGGATAGGGGTTATCAACCTATTAAATAACATACGGCCCGTCTGGATTGACTAGGACCACGATACTACCCCGATGACACTGACCCGGGATGTCACGGAACTTGCACAAAAGATTTAATAATAATATTATTCACTTACATAGCGCCGTTAATTTCACAGCACTTTACATATATCAGCAACACTATGCCTATTTGGACTCATAATTTAAATTCCCTATCAATATTTCTTTGGAGCCCAGAATTCTGATATGAACACTTTAGCAGCCTTCACTGTGCTCATTTCAGTTTTAAGCAAAAGACAAACTTGGTCAGCATCAAAAAGACTAAATTTAAATTAATTAATTTGTGCAAATGTAAGTTTAAATGGAAGCCTTCAGCAGGTTTTTATTCCTCACAGCAACATCGTCACAAGTACCTGTAATATAAGTTGAAAGTACTGAAGTAAAAACTGATCTTGCAAGTGCAAGGGTTTGGCCTTCACTTATAGCTTTCTGGCTAAGGCCGGTTTTACACCATGGATTTCAGCTGTCAGGTTGGATCCTGTTTTTTGCAGGATCCACCGGACAGAACCTGACAGCACAGGATGAGCAGCAAGGTGGGCAAATATGCCTTCAGATCCTGTTTTTTTACGCTGAACTCTCAGCTGTGTGTGCTGTGCTGCCCTCCATGGTGCTGAACGATCAGTCTCTGAAATGCTGCTGTCCATGGTGCTGAATGAACGCGGCAGCATTTCAAAGCCTGCACTGTGATTTACATCGGATCCGGGAAACAATCTGATTTTTTAATGCATCCGACGCCCATAGACTCCCATGTTATGGGCGCAGGATCGACACGGATCCGAGACTATCCGATTTTGTCCAATTTTTGCATCGGAGACAAAAGATGATGCATGCTCCAATTTTGTACCCGGCAAAAAAACGTAAAAAATCAGATCAGGGACAAAAAACACAAAACCGGATGGCCAAATAGGACCAATCCGGCACCATAGGGATACATGGTGGCAAAACCGGATCAGGTTCTGTTCAAACCATACACAACCTGACAGCTGAAAACCGTGGTGTGAAGTTGGCCTTATCTGTCATCTTTCTCCTCCTGGCAGCTGCTGTCTGGAGCCACAAGGGTCGGAGTACTCAGGCCTCGGGCAGCCGGGTGCAGGGATGTCACGGGTCGTCCGTCCCCGAGCCTGTGCCCTTAAGCAGACAATAAAAAGGGGAAAGGAAAATAAATAAAGTTGTTTGTGATGCCACCTGTAGGTCCGGTGATGGCACTGGCGCTGCTGGAACCTCCGGGTGATGTGCGGCAGCAAGATGTTGTAGCCCTCTCAGGTAGGGCTGAGTCCCCAGGGAGTTGGAAGTATGAATAGTGGAATAGGGCAGCATAGTCACTGTGGACCAAGGCAGGTAAATCACAGTTCTCTGAGAAGAATCACAGACACATTGCTCACTCTGAACAGGTACTTTACTCCGGTAATATGCAGGCTTACATTGTAATGCAGTTCTTTCAGTCAGAGTAGTGGACCGGGTGGTTCTGGTAGTGAGCAGTGTTCCTCTGAGGCTCCACTGGTGTTCCTTCTCTATCACTTCCTCTGTCCTTACTCTGTGCTGTCCTGCACAGATCCCACTTCTTGAACCAGGCCCGTCGGGAGATATGGGAACCCTTTATTTCTCCAAAGGGAACCCAACCCAGTGCTTCTGGTGGAGACCTTGCTTGGTGTAGGGCGGTTGGATCGTGCTCCTAAGGGCTGCTTTACACACACCAACTTCTGTGTCCACCTTCTGAACAGATCTCTGGTTGCAGTGAAATCATGGACACATTGTTCCATTTTGTGGCTGTGTACAAAATGGAGCAATGTGTCCATGATTTCACTGCAACCAGAGATCTGTTCAGAAGTTGGACACAGAAGTTGGTGTGTGTAAAGCGGCCCTAATAAGACATCAACTACGCCGGTAATTTGTAGCTCAGGAATGTACCTCTGATCCACGTCAGAGCCGGTACCCTTCTTGGTCACCAGGTTGAGGTGCCCTCCCTCTTAGCTTCTCCTCTGCTGTTCTGTAACTCTGCAGCTCTGCCCTTCACTTGTGCACTACTCCTTACCAGAACAAAGCATACTGCACCTTCTGTTAGGGGTGCAGTACCCTTTTGTAATGCTCTGACCATAGGGGGGCTACACTGCCTTCTGATAGTGATTGACAGGTCACTCTTCTTTGTCACCTGCTCACCACAACCATCATCTCACACAGGCACTGTCATTCCCATCATGATTTTGTAGTGATGACATTGCAATAGGAGGACTATGAATCTGTGCACATGCTGACCCTGGGAATTATGGTGTCTAGTCTATACAAGATATTGGATGGGATGGATGTTACAAAGAAGAGTGAGATGTTAATCACTGCCAGGAGGCTGGTGTCAGGAGAAAGAAGTCGAACAAGCCAGAAAGCTGTAAGTGCAGGTCAAGCCTGCTGTGATTACAGAGCTCTTTCTGAGTACTGAGCAGTGACTGTTCATACCTCCCTCTGCCCCAATAACTGGAAGTGAGCAGTTGCAGGTAGAATGACACTTTATTTTCTCCCTGCAGTTGCCCTTCCATTTAGACTGCTGCACCTAATTAACATGGTATTTACCTGCAAACTAAATTCAATATGATAGGTTCTATTTAGGGTTTAAACAAAGAAGAGTTCTTAGTATGCATTAACACTGGTGTAACTGGAAGCTCATTGCAAAGTCTCCAACTATTACAAGTCTTTAACAATCTTTTCACTTTGGCCAAAGAGACATTTTGAGCCCCTGTGCCTTTAATAGTTACACCACTTTGCATCACAATGACAGTGACTAATTTCACATGAAAAACTTAAAAATCATTAAAGAGTGCAGTAAAATTATAACTGCTGCAACTAGCAGATGACAGAGCACTGACACTTAATAGTACCGTCAGCTTCAGAAAGCTTCATTTCTTCACCTGATCCTACTGATTAAAAATAGTTTTCTATTTGTAGAAGTGAAAAACCTGAGCCAAAGTGACTACTGAATACTTGGCACTATATGCTAGAGATTGCTTAATAGAGGAAAACATTTCTGTTTACACCACAGACAGACTGGAGCAGCAAACCACTAGACACTAGGGACGAGGACAGCAAGCCAGTGGGCACAAGTGATTGACTGAACTAGAAATCCAACAAACCACAGGATACCAGGGAACGAACACTCAAAATAACTGGTCCCAGGTGTATGTAAGGGACATAAAACACACACTCAACCCCAGGAACTGACTGTAAAAGTAGAACATAACTGGAAACATTGGCGTGAAATAGGCAAATAAAGTGCTAAAAGCATTAGGCCACGTGCACACGTTCAGTATTTGGTGAGTTTTTTACCTCAGGATTTGTAGACAAAACCAGGAGTGGAGCAATCAGAGGGAAAGTATAATAGAAACACATCACCACTTCTGTATTTAATCATCCACTCCTGATTTTGGCTACAAATCCTGAGGTAAAAAGCTCATCAAATATTCAGCATGTGCATGTGGTCTTAGTTTTCTGAACCCACTGATGAAGGCAAGAAACATTTGGCTCTTTAGAGCTTGATGCCACAGTGTCAAATTCATGATGGGTGGTATTTGCCATAAATCGAATCCTCTTATCTAACCCTCATCAATACTGGTGTGCTGATAGAGGGGATGAGGAAATGGTCTTGATTAGAGAATGTGATAGGGTGGAGTTCAAGGCAAGACATGAAGTGGCGTGTGCCTTGCATCTTGCCACGAATCTTGCTCCTTGCATAATGTAAGCTGCCACTCATCATGAATTTGATGAGGATGAACCACCATGCCCCCATCTTGTCTCCAACGCTGCACACATTATCAGAAGTGGTCAAAAAATACAATTGTGCAAACATTTAGTGACTTTTAAAAGCTTTTTTTACAACAGAACTCTAGAATAAAAGCTTTAATGAATTTGGGCATTAAAGGGAACCTGTCATGTCCTTTTTTTGTTTTTAATCTGAACCCCAGTGTTATTTAGATCATGCACTGTGCATCACTAACCTTGTTTTTTTTTTTTTTTTTAAATCCATGTATTTAGCTAAGGCTGGTTTCACACTGCAGTTTTTTCCCTGATCAGGTTCCATCCAGTTTGTGTGCTAAAACCAGGAGAGGAACCAGGAGAGGAACTTACAGAGAAAAACTATAATTGAAAGACTGACACCTGTTTTGAGTTTTGGAGACACTCCTGGTTTTGGCACACAAACCGAATGTACCGAATATACTCGTGTATAAGCCGACCCGTGTATAAGCCGACCCCCCTACTTTTGCCCCCAAAAACTGGGAAAACTTATTGACTCGCGTATAAGCCGAGGGTGGACTCCAGCACAGGTATACAACCCCCAGCAGTGAGGTATACAGCCCCCAGCAGTGTGGTATACAGGCCCTCCCAGTGGTATACAGGCCCCAGTAGTATCGTATACAGCAGGCCCCCAGTGGTATACAGCAGGCCCCCAGGGGTATATAGCAGGCCCCCAGGGGTATTCAGCAGGCTCCCAGGGGTATATACAGCAGGCCCCCAGGGGTATATACAGCAGGCCCCCAGCTGTACCCAGCAGCCCCCTGGGGTATCCAGCAGCCCCCTGGGGGTATCCAGCAGCCCCCTGGGGTTATCCAGCAGCCCCCAGGGGGTACCCAGCAGCCCCCTGGGGGTATCCAGCAGCCCCCTGGGGGTATCCAGCAGCCCCCTGGGGGTACCCAGCAGCCCCCAAATGCTGGCACTCGCCCCCCTTGTAAGGGCACCCCCCCGCTGCTTCTCTTACCATCCCGGTCTTCTGCTCAGGGCTGCTCCTCGGTGCTCCGTCTTCGCTGCTCCCGTCCTGCTACATCCGGGATCCCCGGCCGTCGCGCGATGACGTAATATGCCTGCGACGGTCGGAGATCCCGGATGTAGCAGGACAGAAGCAGCGAGGACAGAGCACCGAGGAGCAGCGCTGATCAGAAGACCGGGATGGTAATATAAGCAGCGGGGGGGGGCCCTTACTAGGGGGGAGAGTGCCAGCATTTGGGGGGCATATATGCACTGCTTCCCCCTGCCGCTGATTGACAGGGGGAAGCAGTGCATATATAATGAGCGGCCCCACGTGACGGGGCCGCTCATACAGCAGCCTCCCCCCGCCTCCTCCAGCCTCCACAGCCCCCACCACGCAGCCTACCGTATAGACCCGTGTATAAGCCGAGGGGGAGATTTTTCAGCCCAAATTTTGGGCTGAAAAACTCGGCTTATACACGAGTATATACAGTAACCTGTTCAGGGAAAAAACTGCAGTGTGAAGCCAGCCTAAAAAAGCATTTTAGATAATTAGTAGTGATGAGCGAGTATACTCATTACTATTTGCTACTCGCACAGATAGTATGTATTCGGGATACTTGGTACTGTGCGAGTGTTTTGAATATTGCTCATGCTATTCAACTGAGCTGCCTAGCATGTTTCCTGACTGATTTTCAGCCAATAAACATGCTGAAATTTCTTGGCAGTCATAGTAATGCTATAGTCATCTTTGAAAGTGGCATTACTGCGATTGGCAGGCGTAGACTAACCAAAGAAAAAAAAGACGCTCTAAACAATAAGTGATGAGGTCTGGGGGTCTGTAAAAAGGCAGAGATGGATGAAAACGTGCTCAAACTGCATTGAGACAGTATGTAGACATAGTGTACACTGAATACTGTTCTGCATACAGCTCTCTGCTCTGAGTGACAGGACTTAGTGAAGATAAATAGATGGTAGAACAGGTCCCACTGCTGTTCCTGGGTCAGATCAGTCTCCGATGCTCCCACTGAATCACTTCCGAGGCTGCCCATTAAGCTACTTGCATATTCACTGCACTAACTGCTGTTGCTATGGCAACGGTAACCTCACTGCTTACTATATGGCAGCTCTGAGACCTGCGCTTTACAATTTTGCTATAGTGTTGGTCTCAGCACTGTCATATAGTAAGTTTTGAGGTCACCATTGCCATAGTAACCACTGTTGCTAAGGCAACGGTGACCTCACCACCTACTATATGACAATGCTGAGACCTGCGCTTTACTATATTTACAACATTGACATAGTAACCTCTGTTGCTATGGCAACTGTGACCTCATTGCTTACTAAACAGCAGGTCTTAGCACTGTCATTCAGTGATCAGAGACCATGGGGAGGATAAACACATCCACTCCCCATGGTCTCTGATCACTGAATGATAGCACTGAGACCTGCGGTATAGTAGGCGATGAGGTCACTGTTGTCGCTGATGTATCAGAGCTTAGTCTGTCCAGGAAGAGAGAAGACGAGGATCATGGAGAGGTACAAGGGTGGGGAGGGGGTAATAAAGATGGAGTCACTAAGTATCTCTAGAATTTTTTTTTGAATAAAATATTTTTTTTCTGTGTTGTGTCTTTTTTTTACTATTAATTTGAGATTCCTGAAGGCTAGGTCTAACTTGGCCTGACATTAAGGGTACTGTTACACGTCACAACATTGCTAGGCAATTTCACTTGCAATTAGCTGGTTGCAGTGAAATCATGGACACATTGTTCTATTTTGTTGCCGTGTACAAATGGAACAATGTGTCCATGATTTCACTGCGACCAGCAAATTGCAAGTGAAATTGCATGCAATGTTGCGATGTGTAACGGTACCCTAAGAATCACAGGGTTTACTACTAGCGAGCAATACAAAGCTGGTGTTAACCCTTTATTACCCAGTATGCCACTGCTACATGGGCTGCTGGAAGAGCCTGATAAAGCGCCTGGATATGGTATTACATTGAATGCTCCATTTTCAGAGGTGGCTGCGGGCTGCTATTCTTTAGTGTGGGGAGGCTCTAAAACAATGGGCTCTCACCCCACTGAGAATACCTGCCCTCAGCAGCCTTGTTTTACCTTGGATGACAATTAAAACTAGGACGGAGTCCAGATATTTTTTTTGCCAGCCACTGTAAAATTATGCAGCTGAGGGTTTCAGTTCATAGTTGTCCGCTTTTACTGGGCTAGACTTAAAAAGAGCGCAAATACCCACGCATTTTTTTAATTATTTATTAATTTAACACCCTATGATGGCAGGTTGCTTGCCTTACACCAATGTTTATGGTAATCAAGCAGAATCACCATCCAGATTGTGAAAATGCACTCTGACTGCATCAGCCAATCACACAAGTGCTCACTGAGTGTGAGCATCTGTGATTGACTGTTTGCTGCTCAGTGCAGTGAATATGCAAGTAGCTTTATGGGGGTCCTTGGAAGTGACTCAGCGGGAGCTCTGGAGACTAAGCTGACACAGAAGCAGTGGATGTCTGATAAGCTTGATCTACCTGTTCTACCATCTTCCTTCACTAGGACCTGTTACTCAGAGCAGACAACTGTATGGCAGAACGGTATGCAGACAGTCATCTCTCATTATGTCTGCATACTGTTCCCATGCAGTTTGAGCATGTTATCAGCCATCTCTGCCTTTTTACCGCCCTCCCAGACCTCATCGTCAGGTCCAGCAGAAAATTACTTGCATTTCTTATTGACTTACATTGAACTTGCTATTCGGAACGAATATGCGAGTATTATAAAGTAGTTATTACGAGTGTAATAATTACAAATATTTTGGTACCCACTCATCTCTAATGATTAGATGTTTGCACTAAATTTCATACTGAAGAGTGGTTGGGGTAGATGCCTCAGCTAGCAATCCATCAGGTCAATCGATCATGCAGCTTTTTAATCACATATGGTGTACAAGGACCTGTTGTGATGTGATTATTGTGATTGGTGTGCATTATCATGACTTAACCACATGTGACTCAAACCAGATGAACTAAAGGCCCATTTGCTACAACAAATTAACGTGGTTTAAGGAGTTAGTTGCACAACTACGGCAGATGTGTCTAATGTGTTTTATTATTTGAATCACTTCTTTAATTCACTTGACAATTTTGCTTTTCTTGTGCCAAGTATGAGATTGGATTTGGCTAGGTGAGAGGCTAAAACTGGAATTTAAGGAATAAGGTTTCTTCTTGAGGAGAGTGCCATGCCAGGTCTGGTATGCCAGTATAAAGAGATGTAAACATCTTGCAATGCTCCTCTGAGATATTAAATATTCAAAAATGTCCTTTTCAGAGAGAAAGTCTAGTGCCACTTATTGGAAGTAGCAATCCTAAAAGATAATATCAACCTTCAACAAGCTTTGCAATAGAGTTCAAGTCTCCACCTCTTTGATGTTGTAGATCCCAGTCATAACCTCTAACCTAGCCATGTCAGATTTCATACATTGCACTGATAAAAATAATAATAATAATATAATCTTTATTTATATAGCACCCACATATTCCGCAGTGCTTTACAATTCACTGGGGACATGTACAGTTATACGTAGCAGTTATATAAGAAAAAATACAATATAGTAATTAAAGGGAAAAAAAGTTGACCCTGCCTGTAAGACAATCTACAACGAGGTGGGGGTGACACAAAGTACAGGTGCTTATTTACAATGAGGGTCCGGTCATCTTGGAGAAATGGGGAGTTGGTAAGGGGTGCATGAGTAGCCACCAGCTAATATGAGTAGAGCTTTTTGGATTTGGTGGAACTTGATGAAAAATCATGTTCAGAGAAGTAGAGAATGGGCTATATATAAAGTACTTCAATTAGGATTCATAATAGGCTGCCATAAAAAGATGTGTTTATAGGGAACGCCTAAAACTGTGTAAGTTGTAAATGGTCCTAAGTTCTTGGGTAGAGCATTCCAGAAAATTGGTGCAGCTTGGGAGAAGTCTTGGAGCCGGGAGTGGGAGGTTTGGATTAGTGTGAGTATTAGTTGAAGGTCACTTGTACAACACAGAGAAACGATGGGGTGATAGGCATACATGAGGGAAGAGATGTACCGAGGTGCCGCACTTGTAAGTAGGACAAGCAATTTGAATTAGATCCTATAATGTATGGGCAGGCAGTGCAATGACTGACACAGAGCGGAGGTGTCCTGGTAATGTTTTTTTTTTTTTAAATCAGATTTTTTTTTAATTATTATTAAAGGAATAGCCAACTGTACATAACATAAAAAGAATACATCACTTTGTTTACTAATTCCATCATAATAAATACTTTTTCTTTCTTTTTCTCTCTCTTTCCTTCCCTTCTTTTTCTTTTTCCTTTCCCCTCCCTCCCCTCTCTTTCCCTTCCCCTTCCCTCCCCCCCTCGTTACCCCCACCCCCATCCCATCCAATCTAGACTATCAATAACACCAATGGTTCACATGAGAAACCATCCCCCTAGATTCCCTTTTAACTTGACATACTTAGTTTACCATACTTTTAGATTATATCATCTATATAAACCATATAATACATATAAACATTATTCAGTCCCCATCTCCATCTTTCTCAACCCTCATCCATGGCTCCCATAACTTTCCAAACATTCCGATATTACCTCGTTTTCGATATATGCTTTCCTCAGTGCGTATAGCAACTAGAGATGAGCGATGTTCGATTCGAATAGTTCGCCAATCTCAAATTCGAGTTGATTTTGGCGCTATTCGAGTCATTCGCCGAATTCGAACAATTTGGTTCAAATTCGGCGAATTTCGAACATGTTCGATTTTGGTTCGAAAATGCGGCAATGCGGTCAGAAAACCGCATCTGCCGCAATTTCAGCCAAAATAAACATCTAATAAGTGTTAAAAATAAAAAAATAATCAATGCTCACCTGTCCGGGGTCCACCGAAGCCTCCGGCAAGGTCCTGCGGCTTCTAGGACCTGTGGTGACGTCATGTTCTCGCGCGAACTCCGGTCACATGACCGGAGTTCCGCGAGAACATGACGTTACCACAGGTCCTGGAAGCACAGGACCTTGCCGGAAAGCTTAAAATAGATATTTTTATGTTTCGGACCCTTTCTTTAAGTAAAAGTTACTTAAAGAAAGGGTCCGAAACATAAAAATATCTATTTTAAGCTTTCCGGCAAGTCCTGTGCTTATAGGACCTGTGGTGACGTCACGTTCTCTCGCGGAACTCCGGTCACGTGACCGGAGTTCTCGCGAGAATGTGACGTCAGCACAGGTCCTATTAGCAATAGGACCTTGCCGGAAAGCTTAAAATAGATATTTTTATGTTTCGGACCCTTTCTTTTACTTAAAGAAAGGGTCCGAAACATAAAAACATCTATTTTAAGCTTTCCAGCAAGGTCCTATTGCTAATAGGACCTGTGCTGACGTCACGTTCTCGCAGGAACTCCGAGAACGTGACGTCAGCACAGGTCCTATTAGCAATAGGACCTTGCTGGAAAGCTTAAAATAGATGTTTTTATGTTTCGGACCCTTTCTTTAAGTAAAAGAAAGGGTCCGAAACATAAAAATATCTATTTTAAGCTTTCCGGCAAGGTCCTATTGCTAATAGGACCTGTGCTGACGTCACATTCTCGCGAGAACTCCGGTCACGTGACCGGAGTTCCCGCGAGAACGTGACGTCACCACAGGTCCTATAAGCACAGGACTTGCCGGAAAGCTTAAAATAGATATTTTTATGTTTCGGACCCTTTCTTTAAGTAACTTTTACTTAAAGAAAGGGTCCGAAACATAAAAATATCTATTTTAAGCTTTCCGGCAAGGTCCTGTGCTTCCAGGACCTGTGGTAACGTCATGTTCTCGCGGAACTCCGGTCATGTGACCGGAGTTCGCGCGAGAATATGAAGTCACCACAGGTCCTAGAAGCCGCAGGACCTTGCCGGAGGCTTCGGTGGACCGCGGACAGGTGAGCATTGATAATTTTTTAATTTTTATGTTCAATCTGTTTTTATTGAAGGAAGGTACAGAAATCAGAAAGCACTCAAAAAATAAACAGAACAACTGAGTCGTCCTATATCAATTACAGACTCGGTGCTTCAACGTCTAACATATCAATTGTTACATTAAGAATGTAGAATAAGCTTATCTATTATGAAAATATAGCATTCAGTTCCCACATTTGACGGTTCTAAGACTTCTCCAGAAATGGGAGACTAACAAGTTAGTACAAAAACCAGAAACCAAGATCAGATATTGACCACATTTTGTGGAAAAAAAAAAATAAAAAAAAAGTTAAACCATCTAGTTCACTTAGTGGGAGCCCCGTCTATGGATCCATCGTCTTAGATCCACAGACGGTGGTCCATGGGATAATTAGTAGGGATGACATCCTTATCTCGGACCAAACCTAAGAAACTATGCAAGTCCAAGTAAATAGCGGGCTATGGACACTGAGACTCTTTTGTATATTTTCAAGGCTCAATATCTGTACAAACTATAGTAACATAGGTAAGAGACCAAAAGAGTATAAAGAAGACAATCAAAAATATAGGGGGGAAAAAGAGAAAGAAGAGGGGGAAGATAAGTGAGGACCAAGACTGACATAGACATCATTAAGAGAATCTCCGTCTTTATGAACCATGATTTTGACCTAACGAACCTTCTAATCTGCAGGTAGGCTACTGTCGTTCCATGTATCTACAAAAAGGACCCATGGGCTCCAAGTCCGTATATATCTGTTCCTGGCATCGGTGACTTCGGCCGTTAGCTCCTCCATTCTGTGTAGTCTAATCAGCTCCGCTAGACCTTCTGCAATATTAGGAGTGTGATCCTTCTTCCAGTATTTAGGAATAACTGACCTAGCCGCAGTGACAAAAAAGCGCAAGAGATCTGTTTTGTGGGTCTTGATTGAGCCAGGGAAAACCGACAGTAAGGCTACCAGGGGGGATCTGTCAGGTTCCTGTCCACTGACCTTTTTATATAGTTCAAACATCGAGTTCCAGAATGGTTGGATCTTGCTACATTCCCACCAGATGTGTAACATGGTACCTTTATGTGTTCCGCATCTCCAGCAACTGTCTGAGATCGAGGGGAAGGCCGCATGCAAAAGTACAGGGCATTGGTACCATCTAGACAGGATTTTGTAGTTCCTTTCTTGGGCCACCGAGGCCATTGACATTTTGTGTGTAAAGACACAGGCTTTTTTCCATTCCATCTCAGACAGTGAGTTTCCTATGTCCTTCTCCCATCTATTCCAAAAAGAAGGCCTGTCTACCTGATCTCTAGAGTTTAAGGCCCTATAAATGGAGGAGATCACATGCGAGGGCAGGGTCTCTTGTAGAAACAGTTTCTCAAATTGAGTCAAGACAGCGGTGAAATTGGCTCGGTGGCCAAGCTTAGTTATCCAGGATTTTAACTGGGCATATTCCAGCCATCTCCTTCCCTCTCCCGGTCCAGCCAGCGGGGGAGCGGGTATCAGTTTCCCTCTCTCGAAGGCGTGTAGAATACGAGGAGCATCACCTATACTCCATTTCAGAAAAAACTTAGTATGCAATGCCGGGGGGAAAGAGGGGTTGGAGAAGATCGGAGTCAGGGGGCCTCTCTGTTTCGACAATACTCCTCTCCTAACTTCAGAATCCCATATTTTCATTGTGAGGTCCACAAGATGAGACTCCGGGCCTAGTTTGGGCCTGTCTGATGGACAAAGCCAAGGAACACTTCTCAGTGGGGTATCGACGTTTCCCTGTTCTATTTCTACCTATTGTTTGGTTCGTGTATGAAATTCCCAATCTATCAGTCTGGTCAGAATGGCTGCTTTGTAATAAGCCCTAAAATTGGGCAAACCCGTACCTCCTTGGAGTTTGTGTCGGCAGAGAGTGTTGAAACTAATTCTCGGGCGTCTTCCCCCCCAAATGAACCTAGAAATGATAGATTTTAAGCGATCAAAGAAATATCCAGGGACCTCGATCGGGACTGTCTGAAATAGGAACAAAAACTTAGGTAGAACATCCATTTTGACCGCATTAATGCGACCAAACCATGACAGCCTCCTTTTATCGTATTTCTGAAGGTCATTGGTCGTTCTCCGAAGCAGGGGCAAATAGTTTGTTTTAAACCATCCATCTGGATCGTGTGGGACTATGACTCCCAGATATTTCAGGTTGTCTAGTTTCCATTTAAATAGGAAGTGACTAGCTAAATGTTCCCGTTCTCCAACTGGTAGGGAGATGTCCATGGCCTCGGTCTTGGCTAAGTTGGCCTTAAAATTGCTATATTTGCCAAATGTGTCGAACTCTTTAAGGAGAGAGGGAAACGATATGCGAGGTTGGGTGACAAATAAGAGTAAATCGTCAGCATACAGTGCTGCTTTGTAGTGACTACGCCCCCAAACTATACCCTTAATATTCGGATTACCCCGTATCGCATTGGCGAGATGCTCCATCACGATGACGTAGATTAGGGGAGACAATGGGCAGCCCTGTCGGGTCCCGTTGGTAATGGGAAAAGACGTAGATAGGTTGCCATTCGTTCTAATTTTTGCTGAAGGGCAACTGTACAGGGACAAGATCTTCTGTAAAAATCTGTCGGGTAAGCCTAAGTGTTTTAAAGAAGCCCTCATAAAACGCCAACTGACTCGGTCGAAGGCCTTTTCCGCGTCTACCGATAATAGACACATTGGTATGCCTTCGGCCCTCGACCGAGCCATAAGCAGCATCAACTTATTAGCGTTGTCCCTAGCCTCTCTGCCCTGAATGAAACCCACCTGATCATTATGAATGACAGATGGGAGGAGGGGAGCCAAGCGGTTAGCCAGAATCTTGGAGAACAATTTGATGTCTATATTGATTAATGATATAGGTCTATAGTTTGCTACCTCCGCAGGGTCCTTGCCTGACTTAGGGACAACGCTAATATGGGCCTCCAGAGACTGGGGAACCCATGAGTTGTCAGATGAAATTGAATTGAAGACTTTTGTCATAAAGGGAGCAATCTGGGAGCTAAACTGTTTGAAGAATTTAGAAGTGAAGCCATCTGGGCCAGGACTCTTCCCCCCCGGGGATTGTCTAATCACTTCCATTACCTCTGCCTCGGAGAAGTCACTATCCAATGACTCAATAAAGGTAGAGTCCAGAGACGGAAGTGCGGTTTCTGCTATATATGATCGTGTCTTTTCTTCTGCTCGGGACTCCACCATATCATCATAATGACCTTTGATATTATATAGTTTGCCATAGAAGTTCCTAAATGTTTGAAGTATGTCGTCAGGGTTTTGGGTCATCGTCCCGTCACTTTGCCTAACCTGGGGTATTCTGCCCGGGAGACCCCTGGGATGTAACAACCTCGCCAGTGGTCTGCCGCACTTGTCACCATATTCATAAATAAACCTATGTAGTCTTTCTTTCCCTCGTAAATATTTTTGGTCTATTAGCTGTTGTAATTCGTCTCTAGCTATTACTAGGTCCGCCAGTGTCTGTTGGCCTAGGGATTGCTTATGGGATCGTTCCAGCTCTGCAATCCGCTGGACCAACAAATCTATTTTCTCTGATCTAGCCTTTTTGAGCCTGGAGCCATGTTTCACTAATATACCCCGAATCACACACTTCAGGGCCTCCCACTGAGTAGGGATGGTCGTTTCGTCCCCAACGTGATCCTCTATAAATTGCGAAATTGTGGTTTTAACTTCAGAACAGCAGGATGAGTCATTTAAAAGATTGTCGTTTAGACGCCACGACCATTGTCCACTCCTTCCCTCCGGCATTTGTAAGTGACAGAATATTGGTGCGTGGTCGGAAGCACAGATCTGACCAATAGTGGCCTGGACGTTCCAGGTCAAAACCCGCTGGCTGGTCAGGAAGAGATCAATCCTGCTATAGGAATCATGAGCATAAGAATAAAAGGTGTAATCCCGATCCCTCGGATGCAACGCCCTCCAGATATCTACCAAGCTCAAATCCTGCATTGCTCTCTTAACCGCGTTTAATTTGGATCTAGAAAGGCCCCGCCCACTTGATGAGTTATCGATAGTCGGATTGAGAGTGAAGTTAAAATCTCCCCCCACCAAGATAATTCCCTCTGCAAAATCAGCTAAAGCAGATAAAAGGAGTAAGCATTTACTAGCCGGGTTATAGTTCGGCAAATACCAGTTAACTATGGTATATTTGGCAGAACCTATTTCCAATTTCAAAAAAATGTATCGGCCCTCAGTATCTATCACAGAGTCAACAGTTTTGTACTGTAATGAGCGATGTACCGCAATAGAGACTCCTCTGGAGCGAGAATCTGGGCAGGAACTGTGGAACCAATCGCCAAAGCGTCTGTCACCGATGCCAGGAATGTGTCCGGTCTTGAAGTGAGTCTCCTGCAAAAGTAAGATCATTATACCCTTTTTATGCATGTCTTCAAGAATTTGACACCTCTTTTGGGGGGTGTTGAATCCCTTAACATTGTACGAACATAATTTCAGTTGAGCCATCCTTATTTATAGTTCTGATAACAGGAGAAATTAAACGTCACTCTTGGAGATTATAAGAGGCCGAGCATATATAAAAGCCAGAGACCGTGATGTCTAGAAGGGAGATAAAGAACAGAAGAAAACAAACTGAGAAAGAGGTGGGGAAAAAACCAGGAAGAGGAAGCAGAGAGTCTCTATGTTAGCCGTAAGGAATACAGATAATAGGGAAGAGAAAGGGGGAGAGAATAGGGAAAAGGAAAAAGAATCAAACAAAACTTGTCTCAGTACAATGGGCCGAAACAAAAGATGCCGCAGTAGTTAGACACCTGCAATAGGAGTCTCAATAGCACTGTAGGGAAATAATTATCCCAGCGCACTAGTGCGTCTAGGATTCCCTGTTGAGGTTTAGGCCCTCTATAGAAGAGCAACCCTGCCCGGTCCAACATCTTATCAACTTGTATTTTAAACTTCCCTAAATACCTTTATATGTGAATAAAGGAGGACCAACATACGGAGGAGAGGAGGGAAGAGCGGGAGGGGAGGGAAAAAAAAAAAAGGGATGGAGAGATCACCTTATCTTTTAGGTCAACTCATAACCTGGGGCCAGAGTTCTCATGGCCTATGCAATAATCATAACTCTACAACACACGGCAAACGAAACATTTTGTGTTCTAGCTCTCTAATATTCTTATATGGGTTGACCAAACTTGACCTAAGGAATAAAAGGGAGGGAGAGAGGAAGGGGGGGAGTAGGGAAGGGGAAAGGGAAACATGGACGGGTGCGTAACCAAGTATGAAATACTTGTGTTGCAATAAGCCAGGGAGTAGGCATGTGAACTAAAGTCAAATGAGGGCCAGACAGATAATCAGCAAGGTTTTACCGCTGCGATGAGCTAAGATATAGGACAACTATTCAGGAGTCCTCAGCGCAGTGGGCGCCTATTTTCTTGGAAGTCTTGATGACGACGAAAGGCTCCTCCCATTCTCTGCGGACCCTCTACTTGTCTCAGCGGGAAGTCTGGCCATCCGTGGATTGAGACCGGAGGAATCTCTAAGGCAGCTGTGAAGTCGTGGATATCTGTAGGCGAACGTAGTATGTGGATCCGTCCCTCTTTTCTGACCTGGAGCTTAAATGGGAAGCCCCAACTGTAAGCTAAGTTGTAGTCCCTAAGCATGTCCAGCAAGGGGCGCAAAACTCTTCTTTTTTGTAGGGTGAGTCTTGATAAATCAGGCAGGATGGCTAAGCTTTTGTCTCCAAATCGACAGGGTGTACCATTTCTAATTCTTGTCATTATAGCCTCCTTTACAACATAACGGTGCACCCTACAGATAACATCACGTGGCCATTCGGGGTCTGTTGGCCTGGGACCCAGGGCCCTGTGAGCACGATCTAGTTCTATCGCAGTGGCAGGAGGGTCTCCTAGAATCTCGTTGAAAAGGGACTGGAGGACCGTTGGCAAGTCTCTAGATTCCACAGACTCGGGTAGGCCTCTGATGCGTATGTTGTTACGCCTCCCTCTGTTCTCTCCGTCATCAAAGGCCTCTACCAAGTGCGTGATCTGAATAGACTGTGTCTGCAGAAGGGCTTGTTGTGATCTGCATGTCTCCTCCAGGGCTGTAATCCTATGGGCATGATCTTGGCCCTGCGCCTCCACTCTAGTCACCTCTCCCCTCAGACAGGACAGCTCACTGCGATATGCTTGTTCCAAACGGGCTATGTAGGATTTCATATCCTCTCTGGTAGGGATGGAAGCCATGCGAGCCCTCAGATCTCCAAGTTCCCCCAGAACACTGTTGATATGTAGCATGTCCTCTTGAATAAATGAGATATTAGAGACCTGTCCAGGACGTTGTAGATTCGGGCACTGAGGAGGAATGGAGGGTCCAGTCACTGGGTTATATGCCTGGGAACTCACAGGGGCAAGCTGTGGTGTATCCCTGCCCAAATATTCCATCTGTACCTGAGGGGTGCTTGGGTGGGGATCTCTCTGTGCTGTGGGATTCCCCTGTCCCTCAGGGCTCCGTGCTCCGCTGCCTGAGGTGCTTCCCGCCATTAGCTGCGTCCCGCCGGCCTCCCCCTCCCTCAGGTACCTTGCTTGTGTCTCCGTCTCCTCCGCCATGTTTTCCGCTTGTCTGCTGCTTGCACCTCTCGTCTGCACTCCCAACTCTCTTCCAGTGCCCCCGCTTGTCTGAGCACGGCCCGGGGAGCAGGAAGCGCTAGCTTGAGGGCCCGCTGCAGCTGCCTCCATTCTTCCTCCTCGTATTGGAGTCGCGGCCATCTTAGGTGCAGGGCTTCTGGCAGGGGAGCGCACTCCCTGAGTGAAAAATTGCCTAATGGAGGCTTTGGGAGCAAACGGAGCCGGCGAAACAATGCTCAGGGACTTCTCTCTCTTCCCCCTCCGCATATTAGGCTCCTTCAGCTGGATAACTGGTCTCCGTCGGCAGATATAAGGGACCAGGCGCGGGAGCTATCTCTTCTAGCGTCTTCTCTCCTCCATAGCTAGGCCACGCCCCCATAATGTTTTAATTTTTAACACTTTCTTTCACTTTTTTTTTCACTTCCACAATTTATGTATATACATTGTGGAAGTGAAAATGCCCCACAGGCCCGGTTTGTTCGTTTTCCGGGGTGTTCGATGGTGTTCGTCGAGCATTCGACGAACATTCGTCGAACACCCCGTCGATTCGACGAATCGAATCAAATTCGAACACCGGGGTGGTGGCTCATCTCTAATAGCAACTCTCACATAATACAGGAATTCCACCATGGTAGGGGGCACAGATCTAATCCATCCCTTGGCTATAACCTTCCGGGCACTAAACAGCAATCTAGCCACCGCAATTTTCTGTATATTAGGTACATTGACTTCCTCTATATATCCCAACACACATACCAGCGGTGTTCTCGGCACCATACACCCATATCGTCCTTCTATTAAATCAATCACCATACTCCAAAAACCTTGCAATCTCGGGCATTCCCATACCATGTGTATCAGCCCACGCTCCCTCCTGCCCACACCGAGTACATTCCGACGTAGCCCTCAAACCAATTTTATGTAAGAACTCCGGTGTCCTATAAACCCTGTGTAAAAGATAAAGTTGGGACAGTCTAACTGGCTCACTCAATGATAAGTTAGATCCATAATCTAATATACACTCCCACTTACCATCCTCTATCACCCCTATATCTTTTTCCCATTTTGCTCTTGCTTTAATCGGATGTGGTAACAACCAGGTGTACAGTAAGTCCTTATAGATAGTAGATATAACTTTCTGTGTATCCCTTCCCTGACAGATAAAACTCACCACTATATCTTTTTGCACTTTCAGCTCTTTAATTTTGATCTGACTTCTAAAAGCATGCTGCACTCTCAAATATAGAAATGTATCCGTTGCCGGGATCTGGAATTCCTCTCTCAAGTCATCAAAGGGCTTCAAGGCCCCATTTACTACAAGCTGACTCACATATTCCAACCCAGCCAACATCCACTTCTTTTGCACCCCCAGCTTATAAAATTCCACCAAATCTCTATTTCTCCAAATAGGGGTGTAGTCCATTACTCCAACAAGTCCTCTAAGCCTCTTTATCCTAACCCAAACCTTTTGTACCAAACACAGAGTGGGGAGCCCTCCGTTTAACCGACCCACTTCTCCTGTCTCAAGGCCTTGTATTAAAGGGGATCTACTAATCCAGGTGCTCTAGGATACGCTTCACCCTATTATTTATCTCCCTCGAGGCCCATCCTCTTAAATGCGGGCTCTGTGCTGCCAGAAAGTACACCCATGGGTTAGGTAGCGCAATACCCCCCCTCAGTCTTTGGCCTCTGTAGAATTTCTAATTTAATTGGCGGGTGTTCTCCCCCCCACACCAAGGCCCGAATCAATGAATTAACCTTCCTAAAAAAGGTGCCTGGGAGCCACATAGGCGAATTATGTAACAAGTACATTAATTTGGGTAAGAGAATAATTTTTGTCAAATTTGCCCGCCCGACTACAGATAACGGCATTCGACACCATGCTCTGATCTTCTCCTTTAATCTAACAAGCAGTGGTTCCACATTTATCTTCATAAACTCAATAATCGGCATAGCAATATACAATCCCAAATACTTAAACTGCTTAACCACTTTTAACTTGGCACATCCCAGATCTCCCAATTTCTCCAAATTAACTTCATCTACCATCATGACGGGTGGATTTATCCCAATTTATTCGTAGCCCAGACATGTCTCCAAATCTGTCAACTATGGTAACTGCACCACTAAGAGATTCCAGGGGATCTTGTAAAAGAAGGAGAACATCATCTGCATATAGTGCAATTTTTTCCTCTATATGGCCGTATCTAAATCCACTTACTTCTCTAGCCTTTCTAATATGAACTGCCAGTGGTTCAATGGCCAGGGCAAACAGCAGAGGGGAAAGTGGACATCCCTGACGGGTTTCCCTAGTAAGAGCGAATAAATCTGATCTTCCACCGTTTACCCTAACCCGAGCCACTGGGGAAGAATACAACAGCCGGACCAATGCTATAAATGCTTTCCCAAATCCAATTCTTTCCAATACTAGCCACAAATAATTCCACTCAATGCTATCGAAAGCCTTTCTAGCATCTAGGGACACTACTGTCCTTAACCCCGCATTGTCTGCTAACAGCTGCATATTTAAATACAAGCGTCTCAAGTTTACTGCTGTTGATCTACCTGGCATAAATCCAGATTGATCAGAATGCACCACATCCAGAACCACTCCCAAAAGTCTATTCGCCAAAACCTTTGCCAGTAACTTGGCATCTACAGTCAGCAGTGATATAGGTCTATATGAGTCAGCTTTCGTTTTATCCTTATCTTCTTTAGGGATTACCACAATTGTGATCTCCCTCATTGATTCCGGCAGCCTGCCTGTCTTAAATGCCTCCTGGAACACTCCGCACAGTCTAGGAAGAAGGATCTTTCGTAATATTTTATAAATCTCTACGGGTAATCCATCCCCCCAGGGGCTTTATTATTCGGCATTGCCGACAATGGCATCTCCAGCTTTTCCACTGACACCGATTTCTCTAATGTTTCCTTATCTACCTCTCCAATCCATCTCATCTCTGTTTCTGTCAGATATTTTCATATCTCATCTTCCGATCTTTCCAACCTGGAAGTATATAAATCTGCATAAAACCTCTTAAATACCTTTATAATGTCCACGGTCTCCTCAGCCAAACGCCCCTCCTCATCGTCAACAGCATATATATATGATCTTTCTGAGCCGCTGCAATAACAGAGAGTAAGTGGCCTACCTTCTCCCCTTCCTCATAGAACGCAATCCTCCTGAATTCCTGTTTCTTTTCTGCCAAGTTAACATACACCCTGTCCACTGCCATTTGTGCTACCCTAAGGGCTTCTTGTGTCTCTGGTGTAGATGTTCTCATCACTTCACACTCTGCCTTCCGTACTGCAGCCAAAACCGCCTGCTCCTCCTTTCGTGAGGCTGATTTACACCTTGAAATATCACGTATTAATAGACCTCTTAGGAAAGCCTTCATAGAATCCCATACAACCTCCACCGGGGCACTCCCATCATTTTCCCTAAAGAACAGTTCAATTTCCTATCCTACCTTTTCCATGTCAATAGATTTCAACCACGCCGGATGCAGCCTCCATTCCACAAGGCGTTTCATATCCCCCCCCTCTCCTATTAATAATAACTTCTAATGGTTTATGATCTGATCCCACTCTTGATAGATATTCAACTTTTGCCACCATAGCATCTAATCGATTTGTGCCCAGCGCCATATCTATTCTTGACATAGACCCATATGAGGTAGAAAAACACGAAAAACATTTAATATCAGGATTCCTCACCATTCAAAGATCCACAAGGGTCATCTCTCGTATATATGTCTAGCAAAAGCGGTCTCACCTCCTCTCCTCAAACCTCTCTGACCTCTACCCTCCCTATCAAGATCCCTGTTAAGCACGTTATTCATATCTCCAATCAGAAGCAGAGGACTCCCATCCTATGTCTGGCCAAATCCATTATCTCCTGCAATTTTTTGTCAGAATATGGTGGGGGAATATATACTGCCACCAGGCACATCAATCATCCATACACCTTACATACTATAAACACATACTGCCCGTCTTTATCTACTCTCACTTCCATCTCCCCATACGGTACTGAGGCATGCACCAACACTGATACACCTCTCGCATAGTTAGAAAACGTGGCATGATAAGCATGTCGAACCCATGTACGAGCCAGAGTACCAATCCTGTCCTTGATCATATGGGTCTCTAACAAGCATATAATCGACGGTTGGAATGATAACAGATGTCTAAATACCACTGCTCTTTTACCTCTATCTGCCAAACCCCTCACATTCCAACTAACAACCCTTATCTGGGTAAACATGGTATGTTATACCGGAAATCCTCCATAGGTAAATAACTATAGCCCTTATGTTGTCTAGATCCCATTCCCTTCCCACACCCAATCTCCAATCCCTCAACCCCCCCTCCCTCCTCCCCAGAACCCTGCCCCCCCCACCTGTCGCTCTTCTCTCCGTAGAGAATGAGAGGGACATGAATGAGAGGGTCCGGGTACTGGTTAGCAAGATAGGTGATCCGGACTTCTGCATTGAGTATGAACTGGAGAGTCTAGTGCGGTGGAGGTCAGTTAATAGACAATAACAATAATCAAGGTGGGAGTGGATCAGGGCAACAGTTAATGTTTTTGTTGTTTCCATGGTTAGATAGGGGCGGAATCTTGATATGTTCTTCAGGTGCAAGCGACAAGAGCGGGCGAAAGATTGTATATAGGTGGCAAAGGAGACATCATTGTCAAACATAACACCCAAACAGCGAGCCTGTACCACACGCTGAGAAGGAGATGTCAGATTTAGGGAGGTTAGTGAAGGACGGGATCAGAAGAAGTTGAGTTTTGGAAAGTTTGAGTTTCAGATTGAGAGATTACATGATGTTGAAAACTGCGGTCAGATAGTCATTGGCTTTCTGGAATACAGTATGGATAAAGTCAGGGGATGAAGTGTATAGTTGTGTGTCATCAGCATAAAGACGATACTGGAAGCCAAATCTGCTGTCCAATAGGGGCTGTATAGAGAAAGAATAGAAGAAGGCCAAGGACTGAACACTGAGGGACCCCAATAGTATGAGGAAGAGGAGCAGAAGTGGATCCAGCAAATGATACACTGAAAGAGCGGTCTGACAGATAGGAAGAGAATCAGGAGAGGGCAGTGTGATTTTTGCCCATTGAGTGGAGCATAGTGGGTAGAAGATGGTGGTCAATAGTGTCTAAAGCTGCAGAAAGGGCAAGAAGAATAAGCAGAGAGTGGTCACCATTACATTTTGCCGTCAGTAGGTCATTGGTGATGAGGGCAGTTTCTGTAGAGTATAGGGGGCGGAATCCAGACTGAAATGGATCTAGTAGAGAGTGAGAGGAGAGGTAAAATGTGAGGCGTGAATAGACCAAGTGCCTCAATAGTTTAGAGATGAAGGGGAGATTGGAGACTAGTCTGTAATGATTTGTGCAGAAGGATGGATCAAGAGAAGATTTCTTTAGTAAATGGGGTGATGATAGAGTGTTTGAATCAGGAGGGGAAGATGCCAGAGGACAGGAAGAGATTGAAGATTTTTGTTTGGTGAGTAGTGATGACCTGAGAGAGAGATTGGAGTAGGTTTGAGGGAATGGGGTCAGTAGTGCATGTAGGATGAGAGGAAGAGAGGGGCTTGGAGACTTCTTCTTCTGTGACTGGGTCAAATGTGGAGAGTGAGCCAAAGGAGATGTTTGGAGGGATGGGAGTAACAGCACTTGGAGGTTGGGAACCGATTTCCTAGTGGATATTTTCTATTCTGTGAAGTAAGAAGCCAGATCATCAGCACAGAGGTCAGTGATAGGGGCCTGCCCTTTAGGACTGAGAATAGAATGAAAGGTGTCAAAGTGTTTCTTTGGATTGTTAGATAGTAATGAGATCAGGGTAGTAAAGTAGGTCTGTTTGGTGAGATGAAGGGCAGAGTTTTAGGTTCTTAACATAAATTTATAGTGAATAAAGTTATCTGGTGTGTGAATTTTCCTCCATAGGCGTTCAGCATTCCTAGAACATCGCTGGAGGAATCAAGTTTGTGATGTGAGCCAGGGCAGTTTTACTCTGTGTTTGGAGGTTTTGATGGTGAGGGGCGCAACTTGGTTCAGGGTGCATTTGAGAGTGTCATTGTAGAGACTCACTGCCAGATCCAAGCAGGAGAAGGAGGAGATTGGGGACAGTGATGAGTGTAGAGAGTCTGTGATTGTATGAGGGGTTTATGGCCTGAAGATTTCTGAATGTATGATAGATAGGAATGTGCTGGGGTGTGTGAGGATTTGTGAGCGTGAATGAGAGAATGTTGTGGTCAGAGAGAGGGAGAGGTAGGTTGTCTAAGGAAGAGGTTAAACAGAGCAGGGTAAAGACCAGGTCAAGGGTGTTACCATCTTTTTGTGTCTCAGAGGTTGATAGCTGTGAGAGAGGTGGTTAGAGATAGAAGCTGGGTTGGAGATGGGGAGATGGGGTTGTTTAAGAGAATGTTAAAGTCTCCCAGAATAAGGGTTGGTAATTCCAAAGTTATGAAGTGTGACAGTCATGCAAAAAATGGTCGAGTAACAGGGTGGGTGACCCTGGGTCGGCGATTTACAACCACTACTCTTAGAGGAAGAGCCTAATGTTGTGGACCTCAAAAGAAGGGAATGAGAGTGAAGGAGCTGGAGGAATTGCCTGGAAATTACATTGTGGGGACAGGAGTAAGACAACTCCACCACCATGTCTGTTCCCAGATCTTGGGGAATAGGAAAATTTAAGCCGGCATGTGAAATAGCGGCAGGGGAAACAGTGTCTGAGTCCTAGATACAGGTTTCAGTGAAGCCCAGCAGATTAGGAGAGTTAGTAAGAAAGTAGTTATGAATGTAAGGAAGTTTGTTGCATACAGACTATGGATTCCAGAGTGCATAACAAAACGTGGGAGATGAAGGTGTGCAAGTAATGTTAATAAGGTTAGTAGGATTTCATTGTGAGGTGGGGGAGGGGTTGAAGTTGGCGGAGGGTGGACAAGGATTTGGAGATATATCACCTGAGAGGAGCAGCAGTAAAAAGAGAAAAGGCAAATACTTTTAGCATTTGTGTAATGGTTTTTGATGCAATACCCCAGGACATGGTGAACTGAGATTCTTCAGCATGGTGAGGAGCGCATGGGAGCTGTACATATTAGAGAGAAGGAGAGAGGGGATGATGTGTAATGGAGGGGGGGTGGGGAAATGAAAGTGGATGCCAAAAGCATATAGGTAAACAGACATCGAACTAAAGGGCATAGTTAAAAAAAAACAGTGAATGAGTTGCAATGACTCCAAACAAGTGTAAGGCAGAAAAATCTTGCGCCACGGGTAGAAGCTCCAAAAACTTTAATCAAGCACAATTAAAAGCAGGGATTACAGGGAAAAACAGGCATCATTCAGAGCAGAATCAACAAAGAGCCAGTTTACGCATTTTTGGGCTGCTGCCCCTTAATCATAACCTCTGGTTACTCTTGGATTTAACCATTAGATTGCTTCCACGCACAAAAGGGGCAGGTGAGCTGGATTTTCCTTTATAAATTAAAAGAGAAAGGAAGCGCACATAGAGTAGTATTGCTATTATACAGGTCCCTCAGACCCCAAATGGTTAAACTCACCTGATGTAGTTGTGAGTGTCACAACTACAATAAAAGCACACAGGAGGATGCTGCAGGCTCCCAGCTGAGAACTGAAGAATCCAGAAAAGAGTGATAAAGAGCTGGAATCAAATGCCGTGCTGACCACAAAGATAAACAGAGTAAATCCCACACTCTGTTTATTTTGCCTACACGTGTTTCGTGGCTCATAGCCACTTCCTCAGAGGAAGTGGCTATGAGCCACGAAACACGTGTAGGCAAAATAAACAGAGTGTGGGATTTACTCTGTGTTTATCTTTGTGGTCAGCGCGGCATTTGATTCCAGCTCTTTATTACTCTTTTCTGGATTTTCCTTTAGCAATACCTCAAAACACAGTGCCTGCAAATTCAAATTTTGGTCAAGGCTTTAAAGAGCAATGCTTAAGTCATATAGAAAGGTCAGTTAAGGGTTTGATTTTGACTTTTAGGATTGCCAATTCTAGGTGGATCTAAAGTTCAAGTCTTCTTCCTCTCTGAATAGATGATTTGCATATTTAAGTATTGACCAACTAAATACGTTATGGTGCTAAGATTGCATAGCAAAATTTTGGCACAAGTTTTGAACCTAGCTTTGCATCACAAGCAGAGATGAGCAGATTCATCTGTGGAGGACTTAGTTTGAGTTCATCTTCCTGTATATCATAGCTCCATGCGGATTTGAGCACTTTGAGATTTTCGTCATAATGGATAAAAAAAAGTAAAAAAAAGTTAAAAGCACTATTTTTCCACCCTAGTAAAGCCTCGGTGAGCGGGATAATGTTGTTTGACAAAGATGAAAGGAGTTCTGCATAATTCCCAGCAGCTATCACATGACATCCTACTTTAATAATCAGATTTTTACCTTGTATAGTGGTGGTGAGTACACTACTGAGTAATCAGATCAGTGATTCCCAGTGAATGCTGTTAGGAGCAGGACGTGTAGTATGTACCGCAGAGTTGGAATCTCTCCAGATTCACCAGGTAAGTGGTGTAGACACATCATATTGAAGCAAGCTCTCTCTCTCCTCTTTCCATACTTTTCTCCTCTTACTCCCCTTCCTGTTCAGTACTGAAATATACCTGAATTTAATAACTGGAAATCGAATAGGGGGGAAAATGCGGCAAAGCCGGAGAATTCAAATTTAAGAGATCCATTGATATGAAATTGCAACAAATGCCTCTATCACGTGAATTCACGCCCTTTCCAATGATATCAATCGTTGTCAATCAAGGTTCACAAATTGTTTAATACATATGATAATGTGATGCACACAGATGTTTTAAAGCAAATTGCATCTGAACTCTGGTACATTTAGTCCAGAATATTCCCCCTATTGTATTTAAAACTCTACATAATATATCAGGGTTATGAAAGGACAAGCGCATGAAATAATTCAGAGACACATTCTTGTCTTAGGAAGCTTAAGAAGGAAATGAAAGAAATGTGGATACAAGCAGATTTGACAGAATACCAAACTAGAATCAGATGTCCCAGGCTGCGTCACATCGGAAACATCTAAAAAGTCAGTTGCCGCCATTGACTAATTACATGAGCAACTACCTTATCTGAGCATCTACGTTTACCATTGTTTTATTTTATCGGTTTAAATCACGCATATTTATAAATATTAATTTGTACAGTCGCAAAAAAAAAAATATTTGTGAAAACAAAAGTTTCCATTACGTGTAAATCAACATTTCACATAGCAGTGAAACACGGGAGAGTCACTTTTCTTTGCAGAATTGCTTTAAAGGGTTATTCCCCAAATAGAAATGTATCCCCTATCTCCTATAACCTGCTGATAGCTGAGGGTAAAGGCCACGTCACACGCTTCAATATCATTAACGATCGCATGAGTGATCTCCCGTGAACGAGATCGTTGGGACAATCTTTCGAGATCGTTGGTGAGCTGTCACACATCTAGATATCGTGAACAAGGCGCCAACGATGTGGCGAGCAGCTATCGTTCACGCAACCCAGGAATGATACTTGCTCAATGTTGTGAATATGGGAAGTCGTTCACAAGATCGTTATCGCGGTGTCACACACAACAATGCAGCAGATTGAACGTTGGTTAATTGAATGACGCACAATGGATTTGAGGTCAGGATCTCAAATCTGTGATGAGCGATCAAACGATTTTTCACCGCAAGATCACTCAGTTACACGTAACACGCACAAACGATTTCATTTAAGTGATTAAAAAAACGTGACGTTTCAGCGATATCATTAACGATATTGAAGCGTGTGACGTGGCCTTAAGACTTCTGTCATTTCCAGCAATCACAAGAATGGAGCTTTGCGGCTTCCAAGCTCCGAAGAACAGTACCTTGGATTTAGCAAAAATGCATACATTTTCCCTGTGCTCCATTTATTGTCTATGGAACTGCCATATAAAGAGGGCTATAACAGTCTATTATCATAAGTTTTATAATGAATAGAGCACGAGTTGAGCATGCTCACCTCTGCTCAATTCAATACAGGGTTATAAAATCCCATTGTCAGGATCAAAGAGATTCCCAGCTGCAATCCCAAGCTGACCAGCAAATTATCTCCTATCATGCTGACAAGGGAAAATATATTTTTTTAGGAATAACCATGTAATTCAGACACATTCAAGGCTTTTGCTTGTACAACTTGCTAACCTTTATTAAGATTTCAGTTCTGGAGTCCTTGCACTAATTATTTATTTGCTTATATGGTGCCATTAATTTTATAGCACTTTACAGGCATCATCATCACAGTCCCCAATGGGGCTCACAATCTAAATAAAAACAGAACTTAATATTTGACACAGAAACCTTTGTTTGCAATTACAGAGGTCAGATGTTTCCTAAAGATCCTAGAGATCTTGATCTGGTTTGAACACACTTGCAGCAGGGATTTTGGCCCACTCCTCCATACAGATTTTGTCCAGATCTATCAGATTTCGGGGCTGTCACTAGGCAGCATTGAGTTTCAGCTCTCTCCAAAGATTTTTAATTGGGTTCAGGTATAGAGACTGGCTAGGCCACTGCAGGACCACAAAATGCAACTTATAGAGTTGCTCCCTAGGGTTCAAATATTTTTATTAAAATTTCCAAAAATATTGGGTTACATATAATGAAGTTATAAATTAAAATATTTTCTCTACTAATATTGCACCAAAGTTGGAGAACCTGAATGTCCAAGTGAATTATGTTGAACATAACTGCAATTTTAGTTTAAGGTGATGTCATGCTAGAAAACTAGTTTTAATATTTTTCTTTAACTATTTTGGTGGAGCTGGGCTCCCTCATAGGCTGGACACCAAGATGCCGCTATGTCATCTACTATGATATGAACACCCATTGTACCATTGTGGTTTCTGGGATGAATGAGATGAGGGTAAGGGTAGGTGGGTAGAAAACAATAGCACACCGCAGGTATGTCATTTGTCTGCATTTGGAATCTATGGTGTTATATAAAATCTATAATTGGATGGAGACTTAACAGTGTTTAGTATTATTTCCTCCTGTTTTGTAACAAAACTTTGCCTAAATCCAAGACTTTCTACAATTAGAATAATTTTAATAGCAGGATGTGGTTGGTTCAGTGTAGCTGACCTCATCTTTCTTAATCACAAGAATAACATTTACTACAAATTCTTGCAGGAGATTACGCAAATTAACCATTTGATCTTTGGCTTTTAATTTTCTAAGTCTAATCATTTTGACACCATGCCATTTTTAAGAATTACACAGAGAACAACACAGACAAAATGTACAAGATGTATAGACATGTTTAGCTGGACTGTCTTCTAGTCATACAGTATATAGTGTATTTGCTGCTTTTGCACAACAAGCTATGGATCACTGGTTAGAAAAGAGAAGAAAAAGAAAAGTTGATCATCAACAGACTAAGAAGCTGACACACTTAATAAATAGAAGGCTTATTATTATTATTATTATTATTATTATTATTATTATTATTATTATTAATAGGTATTTATATAGCGCCATTAGGATACATGGCGCTTTACAATTTGGAGGGTAGACAGAAACAGGTGGTCGGGGACGACCACAAACAACGACAAACGATGACATATCACAATTAGTCATACGGGTACAGCAGGGTCGGGGATCCTGTCCGCGAGGGCTCACAGTCTAAAGACTAAAGACGATCTTGCCACGATCCAAAGAAATTCAGAAACAAATAATAAACAAAGTAATTGAGATCTATCAGGCTGGAAAGAGTTATAAAGCCATTTCTAAGGTTTTGCTGTAATGGGACAAAATGCCGGATTGCCTGCGCTGCCACCAAGAATCACCAGGAAACAAAGTTAACTGGGCAGATTTTTATTTTATTCTATCCTATGCTTTTTAGAGCCTCTACCCGAGCTCCTTCCTCAAGGAAGCCATTCTACAAGCCAGGCGATTATTCCGGTTGTGGGTAGCACAACCGAACCAGGTGAGCAGTTCCTGATATATACCGCTATAACCCTTTGTAAAAAGGATAAGACCCTATGCGCATTTATCTCACGTTTACAGGTTGATTTCTAAGGCTTTGGTGCTCCAGTGCATCACAGTGAAAGCCAATATCCAAAAATTGCAAAAACATGGAGCAGTTGTGAAGCTTCCCAGGAGGGGCCGGCCGACCAAAATTACCCCAAGAGCGCAAAAATGTCTCATCCAAGAGGTCACAAAAAAACCCACAACAACATCCAAAGATTCATGTCTCCACCATAACATAAAGAGACTAGACAAGTGGCCCGCATGGCAGAGTTCCAAGACAAAAACCACTGTTGAGCAAAAAGAACATACAGGCCTGTCTCAGTTTTGCAAGAAAATATGTTGATGATTCCCAAGACTATTCATATTATTTTCTCAGATGGTACAGCTGTCCATTCTTCTTGGCAAAAACCCTACAGTTCTGCTAAATTCCTGGGTTTTCCTGCATGAACTGCGAGCTTGAGTTCTCGCCAAAGTGGCTCAATGATATTGAGGTAAGAAGACTGAAATGGCCACTCCAGAAGTTTCACTTTTTTCTGCTGTAGCCAGATGACAGGTTGACCTGGCCTTGTGTTTTGGATAGTTTTCATGTTGGAACGTCCTAGTAAATCTCATGCGCATCTTTCGGTCTGATGAGTGCAAATTTACCTCCAGTGTTTACTGATAATGTGCTGCATTCATCTCTCTTTCAACTTTGACCAAGTTTCCTGTGCCTTTGTAGCTCACACATCCCCACATCATCAGCGATCTACTTCCATTCTTTACTGTAGGAATGGTGTACCCTTCATCATAGGCCTTGTTGACCCCTCTCCAAATATAATGTTTATGGTTATGGCCAAGAGGTTTGATGTTGGTCTCATCACTCCAAATTATCTTGTTCCAGAAGTGTGGAGGTTTGTCTCTGTGCTGTTATGGCATATTATAGGCAAGATAATTTGTTGCATTTGCGCAGTAATGGCTTTCTTCTGGCGACTCAACCATGCAGCCCATTTTTCTTCAAGTACCTCCATATTGTGCATCTTGAAACAGTCACACCGCTAGTTTTCATTGAGTCTTGTATTTCACCTGATGTTATTGGTAGGTTTATTTTGCATCCTGAACAATTTTACTGGCAGGTGTGGTTGAAATTTTTGTTCGTCTACCTGATCGTGCTTTGGTTTTTACAGAGCCCTTAATTTTCCATTTGTTAATCACAGTTTGAACACTGCTGACTGGAATTATCAATTCCTTGGATATCTTTTTGTATCCCTTTCCTTTTTCATACAGTTCAACTATCTTTTCCCATAGATCCGTTGGCAATTATTTTGCTTTCCCCATGACTCACTCCAGAAATGTCAGTGGCTGGATGAAAGATGGAAGAGTCTGTCTGGATCTCAGAAACTCACTCAGCTCTTATGCACACCCTTATTACAAGTAAACAGGCCACAGATGAAGATGTTACCTTTATTAGCCATTCAAACCCATTTGTGTCAACTTCTGTGCATTTTATCAGGTCAAAATCACAAGGGTATGTGAACTTTTGATCAGGGTCATTTGAATGTTTTTGGTTGTCATTATGATTTAACCCCTTCCTGACCCTTTACGTAATACAATGTCAAGGGTCGGGTCCCGGTGTTTCAAGGGTCGGGTCCCGGTGTTTAATGGGAGCTCTGTAGCATCGTTCATATCTAACACCCAACATCTCAGCTGATCTAATCCATGATTCGATCGGTGCTGTTAACCCCTTGGATCCCGCTGTCATTCACTGACAGCAGGATCCAAAGCCACCACGGCGGGTATCAGGCTGTTCTCCGCCTGCACCAGAGATCCTGTGATAATATCGTGAGATCTCCAGTGCTCACGTGAGAGCCGGTATCCTGTCAAGACTCCAGATGCTACCACTGATCGCTTCCTGTGAATGGTTGGCAAGCACAGCCAACTACTCACAGTGCGTATTTGTGACAGGTCCTGATTTGCTGCAGTATGCCTCCCTATGGGCCATTTGTAAAAAAAAGAATGAATTTTTAAAAAAAAGTTTTTAAAAACATTAATAAAAACAAAAAATTTTCAAATCACCCCCTTCACCCCCTTTCAAAAAAAAAGTATTAAAAAAATAAATCAAATAAAACATATTTGATTCGCCGCTTTCAGAAACGCCCGGGGGGATCTATCAGGATATAGCAAAAATTTAAATGGGAGTCTAAACTGTGTAAGGGAAAAAAAAGGTCCAAATGCCAAAATGATGTTTTTTTGGTTGCCGCAAATTGCTTTTAAAATGCAATAACGGGGTAAATCAAAAAAAGCACATTCAGCCAAAAAAAAGTATCATTAGAAACTTTCAGCTCAAGCCCCCAAAAAAATAAGCTGTCACATAGCCCCAGATCCCGAATAATGAAGACACTAACGGGTCACAGAACATGGGAAAAAAGTGCAATTATTTTTTTTTTTTTTTTAATTTCTAAATTTTTTTTCGCCACTTAGTTTCCAGTAAAGGTATTATGTTTTGGAAACTACAAACTCGTGACAATCTGAGGGATCACCCCTGTAAAGTCAGTTTTACCATATAGTCAACATGGGGCTAAAAAAAAACCAAAAAAAAAACATGTAATTGCACTTTTTCTTTTCAATTTTTACTGTGCTTGATTTTTTTCTCCATTTACCTCTACGTATATGGTAAAATAAATGATTGCATCTGAAAGTACAAATTGTCCCACAAAACAACAAGTCGTCATATGTCTATTTTGATGGAAAAATATAAAAAGTATGGCTCTTTGGGAAACATGGATTTGCGTTTCGGGTTTCAAGGAAAAACCCCCCGTGATTTCAAAGTCTCCCATAGGTAAAAAAAAAAAGCATGTACTTACCGCCCATGCTGGTTTCCCCTTCCATCCGTGTCTGAAATGTGTTTGAGTGGGTTGTGACCCTTGGGGACATCAGGTGGGGCCCCCCCCATCAATCACCGCCAACGTCTTTTCTCTACCTTCAGACAAATTTAGTTTTTCAAAAGGAAGTGAGAGGCAGCCGCAGGTTTTTGCCCAAAATTAAAAAAAAGATTAATATGGGACATAAAAGTTTAGAATACCAAAATAAAACACATTACGTACATTAAAACATGTACAATATCAACAGCATTCACCCCGAATGGAAAGAATGGGTTACCTATAAAATGCAGTTTAAGATCATGGACAGATACATTTAGTTAGAGATCATCAAGGAATTTACAGACACTTGTTAAGTTTTCTTGGAAAAAAAAAAAACGTTTTTAAATTTTTATTTAAGATGCTTTGGGGGCAATAAAAAAAATTTAGATGGTTAAAATTTTCCCTATTTTTTTATGAATCAAAATTCTATGTAACTATAAAGGACTTGTTTTTCTTTTTTAAAAATAATATATGATAT
>JARQOC010000006.1:96979030-97096417 GCA_033576535.1 Allobates femoralis
CGAACTGGTCCCCTTATGGCTTCTCAGATGGACTTCTAAAAGTTGGTCGCTTTATAGTTCAACATCAAATGCAACAATACATCTACAGTCCCTCTAGGGATGTTATAAATTTCATGTCAGAAGCTAATGTACTATACAGTGGTATAATGCTTTCATTGGTAAGACGACTTGATAATCCTAAACAAACTGAAATTTAAAGTGATTAGCCATTTGTATAAATCAAAGTAAATGAATAGTCGCAGTTTGTTACATTTAATGCCTTTTCACTGGACAGTTGCATCTGTCATCTATAAGTAGTTATGTCTGTTGCTTTGGGGTCCCATGGGTCAGACTGGCGCTGCTCTCTTCTCTTCATAAAACACCAGGAGATGTGTAATTATCATCTATAATCTCCACACTGTAGACTTCCTCCTCTACAAATCCTAGTTTGTAGGAAATACCATGCAGACTGGATCTGAATAATTATCTGTGCATTTACGTTTTTATTTAGCAATACCTAATACAAGTGACTAATACTGATATGAAATCGTCATCACTTATTGCTGCAAACTTCAGAATGTTAAGGTACCGTTACACACAGCTATATATTGCTTGCAACTCACTGGCTGCAGTGAAATCACGGACACATTGTTCCATTTGTACACGGCAACAAAATGGAACAATGTGTCCATGATTTCACTGCAACCAGTGAATTGCAAGTAATATATAGCTGTGTGTAATGGTACCTTTAGTGTCTGTTTGCTAAACAACAATGTTAGAGGGTTTTCCTAAGGTTCAACACTATCCCCAAGAGTTAAGCAAATTGATTCAATGCAAATCATATTTTTGTATTATTTTGCGAAATTTACTGAACTTGGTAAATTTTTTATAGCTTTGCACGAAACACCAGTTATGTCTTCTGCCATTGTTCACAGTGTAAAATATTGCACCAGCCAGAGAAAGCTTACATAACCTTTAGCACAGCCGGGCGAGCTTCCCCATACTTACTTACAGCTATCGTATCACATGGTTAATAGCACAGTTAGTTAATAAGGACTACCATCCAGTATCTTGTATAAAAACAAAGGCAGGGAATGTAGCAGCCATTTTAGTTGTATCTCTATAGTGAGAGTATGTCACACTTTAGCAACAGAGACAGAAAGCTATAAAGCCATAAAATAGAGGACAAATTGTACATGCATTGTGTGACAGCACAGCATTGAAAACTGTATACCATCGGTTTACCCATAGTCATATAGATGTAGGAGGGTCAGAAGTGTTTTTACCCTGTCACCCAAGAGGTACCTTTGTATTTTGCATCTGTACTAAGAAATTCTATGTTCCATAATGTGTATTTAACCCACTACTGGTTAAGGGTGAAGCTTTCTCTGTGAACTCCATTAGCCAAACAAGGTTATTGGTAGTGGATTTTCCTCGTGGGCAGGGTGCAGTCAATATAATTGTTTGTATCATTGAATATGGCAGGAGAGTACTCAAGCAAGAGATTGTATCAGGAATCAAAGCCCCCTCTTAATTGTTCAGAGTTTGAGGGTTACTCCGGGAGTCAGGCCAGCATTTGGACTGTGAAACAGAACCTCAGCTAAGTGTGTTCCCCCAGTATTATTTTTCAACATCTGTCTCTGGCATGGTACCTTTACACGCCGCGACGGCAGGCTGGATACATCGCGCTACTTCACGTGCACGAGCACGCCCGAACGGCTACAAACGGTCAACGCACTCTCTTTACACGCCGCCATAAGGTGCGCTACGCCACGCTACATCTATAGCTAGCTACATCGCCGGGTGTCTCAAGTAGCCAGCTGTAGCGTAGCGTACCATGTTTACACACCGCTCCAACAAGCTACTATGGGCGGACCCGGTGCAGCAGGGATAGCACATAGGCGTGCAACAATCTTGGATTACGAGCCGTCCGTACGATGATAGGACAGCGCAATATCATCAGGATTGGCCAGGCATCGCAGTAGGCTGATTAATACAGCACGCTCGAGTAATTGTGTAGTGTGACTGGTCAGCTCCTTAAATATCCCGCCCTATGCTGCGACTACCAATCATAAAGCAGGAGCGACCTCCAATGATCGCAGATGGGGCGCGGTAACATGGCGACTGTGTCACGCCTTAGATACATGGCAGCCACATCGCCGGGTGTCCAGAGTTGCCTTCCGTTGCTTCTTTACACGCTGATACAGCTCGCTACAATCGGCGATGTTGCCTTAAGTTTATGAGCAGAGACCATAAACAGATGTATCTGTCGCCGGCTGTAGCGTCGCCTCTTCAGACGCCGCTACTACAGGCGATATGGACGCTACAAGCTACAATTGTAGCTTATAGCGCGATGTATCCAGCCTGCCGTCGCGGCGTGTAAAGGTACCAGCAGAGTCCCGAATGACGGTTGTCCTCTCCGGTGTTCAGTGGGTCCTGAGTAGAGGTTCAAGGATGGATGTGTGGCGCCCCTGCGGTTATTAGCCACAGTATAAGATCATAATAGTTGCACTCACATAGAAAGCCATGCCACTGCACTACCACCTTTGGCCAGTAGGAGGAGCTCCAGAGACACCAGAGATTTCCCTAGAGATAAAACACTGGTCTGAGGTAGATTTTGAGACAGTTGGAGCCAGGAGCTCAGAGTGACAGGAGCTGCATTGAGTTCCTGAGAACTGAACTGACTGACAATTTTCTAGGGCCAAGCCATCGGTCTGAGGAGGAGAAAACTGATAAGAGGAACATCTTTCAGAATCGGGTAGCATCATTATCTACCCTAGATAAAAAAGCACAGATACGGATACCGGATCCGTGGCTGCATTAGTTATATATAATACAGCAACCGGACAACGTGAGGTAACAACAAGCTTACAGGGCCAGACACAGCAACATACTAAGAGTTCAGCAGTACTCCCGGAGGGGGTAAGCAGAGAGAGACAAAGGACTTGAGTTGCCTGTTGAGTGGGACCCAGAGAGGACAGATTTGGGCCGGCAGCCAGTTCACACACGGTAGCAGGGCCACACAGACAGCGCAAGCAGGAGGTAAAGGACCCGGTGGGGCCTGAGCAACTGAACCCCTATGCAGACTCCGGAGACGGGACTTGTTGTATTATAGTTTGGTTGAAAGTAAACCAGTTAAACTTCATCTGTGCCTCAGCCTCTGATTTAACAGCTACCATCTATCCAGGATTTTGCAAAAGGTGGATCATACAGGCACAGAAGGGAGGCACAGGGGAGGGCAGGCACAGGAAGATTACAGCACAGAGGGGCGGGACAGGAAGATTACAGCACAGCGGGAAGGGAAGGCAAAGGAGATTACTAGGAAAGGGGAACTACGGGCACAGAGGGGAGGCACAATGTACAGGGGGGCAGGCACAGAGGGGGGACAGGAACAGAGGTGAGGCAGAACACATGGCGGACATGCACAGAGATGAGGCTCAGCATACAGGGGAGACATTCACAAAGAGGAAGCACAGTGTACAAGGGGGTATAGGCACAGGGGGACAGGCACAGAGAGGAAGCTCAGCGTATAGAGGAGGACATGCACATTGCAGAGGGGGGACAGGCACAGAGGGGGAGGAGTCACAGCATACAGGTAGGAGATAGGCACAGAGAGGAGCCACAGAACACAGGGACAGACAGGTACAAAGGGGGAGAGACAGAGTACAGGTAGGAGACAGTTATAGAGAGGGAGGACACAGCACAGAGAGGGACAAGACACGGCATACAGGTAGGAGACAAAGCACAAAGAGGGAGGAGACATGGCATACAGGTAAGATACAGGTACAGAGAGGAGGCACATCACACAGGGATGGACAGGCACAGAGGGGTAGGAGACAGTGTGCATGGGGAGACGTCAGAAGCTGCTCTCACAAACCCTCAATTCAGGGGCGGAACTACACTGGTGCAGCCTGTGCAGCTGCACCAGGGCCCCGACCGGTTGGGGGCCCCTTCAAGCCTGGAGGGGGGCCCCCAGCCGACCCCCGCAAGCCGCCGCCAGAGGAGAGGAGGGTCAGGCAAAGGAAGCAGAGAGCTTCCTGCTTCCCTTGCCTGATCCCGCCCCTCCTCTCCTCTGCTCCTCCGGCCCCTAGCAGACATCCGGCGCGGCTCCCAGGTAGGAGAGCATCGCGCCTGCGGCTCCCTGCGGCTCCCAGCGGCACCCCCCCCCCTTTCCGGGCCGCGCCGACGGCCAGCGGCACCCCTCCCCCCCCGGCCCACGCCGACGGCCAGTAGCCCCGTCCCCCCCGGTCATCTCCTGCACCAGGGCCCCCGGGGGTGACGGTCCGCCCCTGCCTCAATTGAATGTCTGTCAGCCAGTACAAGACCTAAACAAGTCTCTCAGACTTGATGTGTTCATGGTGGGGCAATATTTCTCCTTGTATTTGCACATTTTCTCTATGTGGTGATAATGTGCACTCTGATAATGGTGTGAAAAAAGAGTAGAGTGGTGCCCTGACAAGAGAATCTACCTTGTTGTGTTGGCAGACTTAAGAAAGTCTTATGCTTTGGCCAAACAAAATCTGATAGATGTGCTTGTATGTTATCTGGTGTATGTTTGGCACCTCATTGGGTAGGCTGCCACCAGAGGTACTGCACTCCTCCATTTTAGGGAGAGTTGTGCTTCTGGTCTCCAGGTACTGGGATGGTGCAGTTGAGATTCACACACACAAACCATAGGTCCCTGGGACAGTGGGTGGACCAAGAGGGAGGAACCAAGCGTAGCCTGGAGGGAAAAGTGAAGTGCAGGAGTAGTAGTTACAAGGAGGAGAAAGGAGAGACCATTGAAAGGAGATGAGTGGAGTGGAAGTCGGGAGTGTAGGGGCGGTGTGGTGCCGACTCCCAAGGGCTGGAGCATGACCATGCTCACCCGGGGAGGGAAAGACTGACAGGTGTAGAAGAGGAAAGGAGCCCTTGGGGTACAGAACGAGATGTAGATCCCCGTACGCCCGTATCTGGCCAGACAGAGGGGCTGGTGGACAACACAGGGACCCGGTCCTGAAGACGGATTGGATTCTTCATGACCGAACCGTTGAACAAGAGGCCCCAAGATTCTAATAGGAGCTGTGGCCTAACACCCGACACAACTTGGAGAAGGCGGTTGAACTAGGGACCAGTACCCGGAAGGGGTACAACAGAGTACCATGGCTGTCGCTACCTGAGTCCTGTGCTGTGGAGGCACTAAGTGAGGAGTGGCAAGACAAGCTTGTAGCGTGAAGGGACCACCAGAGACAGAAACATCTAGTGAGAGAGAGGGACACCAGCCGAGGCTTGACTGCACTGACCCAGTTCTGCAGACAATGCTGAACTGGAGTTGGCAAGGGACGTACCCGGCGGCCATGCTGAAACAACTGAGTAAAAGTAACAGAACTCCAGCTGTGTTGTGTGAGACTTTCTTTAGTAGCGACCACCGGCTGCAGAGACCGCATGCGACACTGGAGTACTGATGACCTAACGAACATCTGCCAAGGTACGAACTGACTCCTCCACCCTGCTGCCCTGGGGACCCCGCTCCACCTGTGGGGAACGGAACCATCCAAGCTGCCAGTCACCATCCCTAGAGGTTCTGAAGCAACAGCAGTTGCCCTGGCTGCATTTTGCAGGAGGTGTCACAAATACCCCTTTCCCTAATCATCCCTGTCATCTTTCCCCGTTTATTAAAAATGACACCGCCAGAGAATCGGCCCCCATCTGTCCCCGTGAAAAGAACCGAGAAGTGAAGACAAACAGCTGCCCGGTCACCGAGTACCCCTGGCCTTGGAGTGGGCGTGTCATTTGATGGGACTGTAAATGTGTGATTGATGAGGACGTGATGTAGAAATGGAGTTTTCCCAATAGTGATGGTGGAACTGTGGAAGGTTTGAGGGGTGGAGATGGAGGTAGGGTGGAGGCGGAGCTGGGGTGGAGTCTCGGGGGGGGCCCCAAAATTTTGCCAGTGAGGGGCCCTGAAATTCCTAGTGGCAGTCTGCCAGCACCTCTAAATGTGTTTGAGGCTTTGTTTTCTTTTTATTTAGCAAAGCTTTCTAATTTGAATTTTCAATAGAATCTGTCAGCAAGGTTTTGCTATTTAATCAAAGAGCACCATAATATAGGGCAGCACAGCCTTATTACAGGGCTACTTTACATATTAGGCTGAGTGCTGTAGTTGTAATATAATTAGTTTTTTATCACCAGGAGATTAACACTACAGGACTACATTTTACATGAAATTGACAGGCTAATCTGTCCCCACCACTTATTAGCAGTTTAGTTACAATTTACAGTGTCCACAGGAAGCTACCAGTCAGTGGAGTGGGTGGGCATATGCCCAGGTCGAAATTGTTAGCTCTGCTACATACTCATCAAATAAATAACGTATAAATCAAAATATGCCACTACACCAAGCAGTCCAGTAAGTAACACACTGCTAGAATCAGGCTTTCTTGCCCTACATTATGCTGTTTTCAGATGACATAGTAAAAACCTGCTGACAGATTCTTCTTAAAACATTTGTTCATCGCTTCTATTTTCTATTTAAAAGACAGGCGATACAGATGAACAGATGCCAAATGGAGACCAAAGTGTCTCTATTTCATTATAGTGAGCGATTTTGTCTTCGCCATCTGACGCTAGGAAATATAGGGGGCTCCCGCATTATTGTTAGAACTAAGGCTCTAGAAAGCAATTGTTCCCACCCCTGCAAGTAAAATCCAGTGAATCTCTCCTAAATCCAAATGTTCTTCTCCTACTTAGCCCCACTGTGTCTAAATCACAGCAACTGACTACATATGTGGCATTATTGAAGCAGGGAAAGCCTAATTAACAATGTACCAGAAGCTAGGCACATTGTATGGGCACTAATCTGATATAATTTATTTGCAATTCTCAAGAAAAAAAGGTGTTGAGGGGCTGGCATGGGGCTCTAGTAAGCGCAGGTAAGGCTGAGCCTCGGTGGGGTAACAGCCCAGGATTGGCAGTACACGGCCCGGCAGGCTCCTCAGTGCAACAGTCCTTGACACAGTTACACTGTTTCAAGGACAGTATAGACATGGAGTCCAGATGGCTTTCCAACAATCTTTCACTTGAACAGTCTAGTTTAACACGGGCACAACTCTTGAATGTTACATTCCAAGGGCCGTTCATTTCAATACAATTTATTGTGGACTGCTCCCATCATCCCAGTACCTCTAAAGACTTACAGTCATATGAAAAAGTTTGGGCACCCCTCTTAATCTTACTAATTTTTTTTGTTTCAAATTGGGTTTTTGCAACAGCTATTTCAGTGTGATATATGTAATAACTAATGGACACAGTAATATTTCAGGATTGAAATGAGGTTTATTGCACTAACCAAAAATGTGAAATATGCATTATTTCAAAATTTGACAGGTGCAAAAGTATGGGCACCCTTCTGATTTTCATGATTTGAATAATCCTAACTACTTTTTACTGACTTACTGAAGCACTAAATTGGTTTGGTAACCTCATTGAGCTTTGTACTTCATAGCCCTGAGTATCCAATCATGAGAAAAGCTATTTCAGGTGTCCACTTGCAAGTTGTCCTCCTATTTGCATCTTCTCTGAGGAGTGGCATCATGGGCTCCTCAAAACAGCTCTCAAATGATCTAAAAAAAAAAAAGATTGTTAAACATAGTTGTTCAGGGGAAGGATACAAAAAGTTGTCTCAGAGATATAACCTGTCAGTTTCCACTGTGAGGAACATTGTAAGGAAATGGAAGACCACAGGGACAGTTATTGTAAAGGCCAGGAGTGGCAGGTCAACAAAAATATCAGAAAGGCAGAGAAGAAGAATGGTGAGAACAGTCAAGAACAATCCACAGACCATCTCCAAAGACCTGCAGCATCATCTTGCTGCAGATGGTGTCACTGTGCATCGGTCAACAATACACCACACACTGCAAAAGGAGAAGCTGTATGGGAGAGTGATGCGAAAGAAGCCGTTTCTGCACGCACGCCACAAACAGAGTCGCCTGAGGTATGCAAAAGCACAATTGGACAAGCCAGTTTCATTTTGGAAGACAGTCCTGTGGACTGATGAAACAAAGATTGAGTTGTTTGGTCATACAACAAGGCGTTATGCATGGCGCCACAAAAACACAGCATTCCAAGAAAAACACTTGCTACCCACTGTCAAATTTGGGGGAGGGTCCATCATGCTTTGGGGCTGTGTGGCCAATGACGGCACCGGGAATCTTGTTAAAGTTGAGGGTCACATGGATTCCACTCACGATCAGCAGATTCTTGAGAATAATCTTCAAGAATCAGTGTCAAAGTTGAAGTTACGCTGGGGATGGATCTTTCAGCAAGACAATGATCCAAAACACCGCTCCAAATCTACTCAGGCATTCATGCAGAGGAACAATTACAATGTGCTGGAATGGCCATCCCAGTCCCCAGACCTGAATATCATTGAACATCTGTGGGATGTTTTGAAGTGGGCTGTCCATGCTCGGCGACAATCAAACTTAACTGAACTGGAATTGTTTTGTAAAGAGGAATGGTCAAAAATACCTTCATCCAGGATCCAGGAACTCATTAACGGCTACAGGAAGCGACTAGAGGCTGTTATTTTTGCAAAAGGTGGATTTACTAAATATTAATGTCACTTTTCTGTTGAGGTGCCCATACTTTTGCACCTGTCAAATTTTGAAATAATGCATATTTCACATTTTCGGTTAGTACAATAAACCTAATTTCAATCCTGAAATATTACTGTGTCATCAGTTATTACATATATCACACTGAAATAGCTGTTGCAAAAACCCAATTTTAAACAAAAACAAATTAGTAAGATTAAGAGGGGTGCCCAAACTTTTTCATATGACTGTACTTTCTCTCTCCAGCATTATGGTGGGGCTCTGCAAATGTAACACAGTGTCCAAATTTGTATCGCAAAAAATAAATAGCTCTCTTTGTTTTCCTAGTTTTACGTGACCAAATATTGGCTTTTGACCATGTATGGGGTTTCACTGTGTTCTTGAGAAAATACATTGGTCTATATTCTCCTATTACCCCTTGGGTAAATTATAAATTTGGTGCTAAAACTGTATTTTAGTAAAATAAATAAAAAAATGTATTTTTACATCTACATGTTATAAAGTTTTGTAAATCACTCGTTGGTTACAAATGCTCAGTACACCCCTAGATGAATTCCTTCAGGAGTCTAGTATCCAAAATTAAAATGGTATACTGTTTGGTATGTCAGGGGCTCTGCATGGCATTCATAATTCCAGACAAAGTTAGGTTCCAAAAATTATTTACTGCTACTTCCTTTCCAAACGCTGTCATGTGCCTTTATAGCAGTTTTTGGCCATACATGGGGTATTATTGTATTCAGGAGAAATTGCCTATCAAATTACGGGGTCTGTTTGTATCTATTATCCATTGTGAACATTACAAATTTGGGGATTCAAGAAATTGTAATGTTCATTCACATTTTACAAAGTTATGTGAACTATGGGGTCCAAAAGGCTTCAGCCACCCCTAGATAAATTTCTTGATTCATCTACTTTCCAAAATGAAATCACTTATGGGGGTTCTTGCTGTTTAAGCACTTTAAGGGCTCTGAAGATGCGAAATGGAGTTGACGATCTCTTATATACCAAATTTCCATAGTTCAAATGGTGCTCCTTCTCTTCCATGCCCAACTGTTTCTACAGAGGTTTCTGACCACATGTGGGGTATTATCACACTCAGAAGAAACTGAGTAACAGACTCTTGGGTCTAATTCTTAATTTTCTTCTATGTAAAAGTTATAAAATTGGGGCTAAATCACCATTTTAGAGGAGAAATTATTTTTTCACTTTGCATTAATTCCTGTGTAGCATCTGAAGGGTTAAAAAAATCCTAAGAGCAGTTTTGAAGTATTTCAGGGAGTACTGTTTTTAAAATGGTATCACTTTTGGTGAGTTTCAATTTATTGGTCCGACAAAGTCCATATAAATGTGAATAAGACAAGGAAACAAGTTTCGTAAACTTTTTGAACTTTTTGAACTTTTAACTTTTCTAATATCCCAACAAAATAAAATGACATTTGTAAAATGATGCAGATGTTAAGTAGTCATGTGGGAATTGTTTTTTTATTTATTGTTTTGTACAGCATGACTAACTAAGGTTAAGAAAAATGAAAGTTTGAAAATTGTTCATTTTTTGACAAATTTTTGACATGTTCAAAAATAAATGCAAAAAAATTGACCTATATTTTCCTCTTCCATAAAGTAGTCTCAATTAAAAAATCTCTGAAGCACCGGCATTTATTAAAGCGTTCCAGAATTATTACCACATTGTAATGCTAGAGTAGTGGTGGGTTGACTGGCCTGCAGGTCAAAAAACATACTATGCAAGACATACTTTGCACAAGCCGTCATGCTTATGCACACCCTTAAGGGCTGGGATACTTTTCACCCGCCTTCCGGTCCTGGAAGGGCAGAATTTAGCAAAGGCCTTGGCAAAGTCGGACGAATGCTGAAAGCATTTAGAGCTTTAGGTTGCCTGATGAGTTTGAAAATGGATTTCCTCCATTCCCCACCTTTAGAACTGTCCTGAAAATTTGGGAGCTGTGAGGGAAAATCAGGTGAACGATTCCTCCAAGACATTATAGAGATGGAAAGAAGATATCGAGGAAGATGGAGCATTAAAATGATGGCAGACTACTGTTAGGTGCTTTAGAGAGATATTCCAGATTTAACTCACATGCGTAAAAGTACCAAAAGGAGCCTCACAGGGAAGAAGAATTTATATTAGTTTCTAATTAGTGAGCTCGTTACAGTTAAAAAATAGATTTTCATGAAAAATTTGTAATAAAAAATAAATTTTATAAGTCTATTTTAATTTATTTTGGAGGTATAGCCTTATTTAATATAGTTACCTAAATTGTCAGAAAACGTGATGTTCTATGACAAAACTGAGGTCATTGTTGGATTCAGCGCACCCAAAAACATAACGATTATGTGGAATATCAAAATAGCTCTTTAAAAAAATTTTTTCCAGGCCTGTGTTATGAATAAATTATTCCATATACATGTTTGCAAGGGAAATGCCCTCCTTTATTCAGTTCTCTTGCTCTTACTGTGACCATTTTAAAGCCATTGTCCCACACAGAAGTTCAGGTTCCCATGGACCTGTATGGGATTCAGGATCCTTTTTTTAATGTCCAACAGAATCTGGCAATCACTATCATCCATTGGTCCGCTCATCAGGAGTTAAGAGATGTAGTGAGTCCTCCAAGTCTTTTTTTGTTTTCACTTATATGCTGTCAATATTGAATATGTGCAGTTTCTCACTTTTGGAATTTGTAGTCCCTTTTTTTTTTTACAGATATATTGGCCCTTTCTCCAAAACCTGTTCAAAAGTGTGGTGATGGTGCACCATCTCTCGCAAAAAGTTACAAAATGCTTTTGATGCACATACCAGTCTTATAGATCAAGGAACTTAATAAGGAAATTACAAATGTATTTTCACATACATTTTTTATTCCCCTTGGGTGCATCAGAACAATACAAAAAACTGAGGAAAAAAAAGTCATATTGGACATAATTTCAAACAATATCCCAAAGATAGTGCAGATGAAAATTGTTGGCTCCCTTCCGAAATTGTTGATAAACAACTTTTTTTAAGCATGTGATGCTCATTCAAACTCACTTGTGGAAAGTAAAATCTGTGGACAATATGAAAGTTACACCTGAACCAAGATAAAAATGGGCAAAGTTGAGTCAATCTTTGCATTGTGTGTCTGTGTGTGCCACACTAAGCATGGAGAACAGAAAGAGAAGAGAACCGTCTGAGCAAATGAGAACCATGATTTTTTAAATATACTAACAATCTCAGTTACAAGTCCATCTCCAGAGATCTTGATGTTCCTTTGCCCACAGTGCGCAACATAATGAAGAAGTATACAAGTCATGGTACTGAAACTAATTTCTCAAGATGTAGACAGCAGAGAGCAATTGATGAAAGGTTTCAAAGCAGGGCAGTTCAAATAAATTTAAGTTGTCCTTCCGGACTCAGTGTGCATTCGCGTCAACGCAAACTATCCGTTGACATTCAACTGAACTTAAATGCTATGGCTGGAGACCCAGGTGGACCCTACTGGTGACACAGAGAAATAAAAAACCTATTCGGCAGTTTACCAAAAGGTATGTGAGTAAAACAAAATCCTTCTGGGGAGCTATCTTGTAGACAGATAAATCCAAGGTAGAGCCATTTAGTAAAACACATCATTCTACCATTTACTAAAAACAGAATAAAGCCTAAAAAGAAAAGAACACAGTACCTACAGTCAAAAATGGTAGAGGGTCAAAGATTTTTCTTTGCTGTCTCTGGCACTGGGTGCCTTGTCTGTGTTCAAGGTATCATGATATCTGAACATTACCAAATGATTTTGAGTTGCAATATAATGTCCAATGGCAGAAATCTACAGTGCTGTGCAAATTAACTGAGACAAAGCATTTTTATAAGTAAAATCGTAAGTTGGGGTTACCAGTCAGTGATTCAAACCAGTTTTAACTGCTTTGAAGAGGTGTGAGTGTACAAGCTTGAGTAACAAAATGTGGTTTGACTGGTTTTAGTCAGAAAATAACAGCTAGCTGCCCCCTCAGCTTCAGTTGAGAGCTTGTTTCTGTGAGGAGTGGTTTAGTGTATTTTTTCTCTCACTGTGATTCGTGCCTGTAATAATGGATGTTACTCCACGGAAGAGGTCTAGAATTATTACTCTTAATGGACATACAAGTCTTACAGTAAGAGAAATCGCTTCCACCGTTGGTATTGGAAAGTCTACCGTTTCAAGAATAATTCGCACACACAATGAAACTGGATCGTTTTCTCCACAACGAAAAGGGAAATGTGGAAGAAAAAGGAAAACGACACCAGGAACTGATAAAACACTTATCAGAAAGAGTAAAATTAATGCAAGAAAAACTTGCTTTGTCCCAATTCATTTGCACAGCACTGTAGGTTTTGGTCCTAGATCACGGGTCTTCCAGCAGTACAATAACAAGGGTATGAGAGCGCACTGCCTGGTTATTATTTACTGGCGAGTGCTGCAACACAGAAGCGAAGAAGAAGTATTTATGAGAGGGGAAAGAACTTCTGTATAAAGTGCGCACATCCAATTTGCAGGTGAAAAAGTATATCTTACATTTTTTAGTGAATCAAAGACAGCAAAAACACCTTGATTGTGAGTTTAAAAAAAATTAAAAACAATTGCCCACATCTTTTGCAGCATGTGGATGAGCCCTCTGGGGGGGCTTCGGTCATTTGTGATGCATATACATAGTGCGGTGCAGCCCGCCTGATCTAATAGCAGGGTGTGACCAATAGGCTGCAATCTGACACTTTGCATCACATGTGCCTGGATGACTGATGTCCAATGATAACCTTGTGTCTATAAATACCACCAGTCACCTCCCCCATAGCATCGCTGGATGCAGGTGCCACAACCGCCCCCATAACTTTGATTGGTTACAGGAGATTGAGCATTGGTAGTCAGACACTTGTGTTACCTCTCAGCGGAGCTGACAGCCTCCTGCTAGGTGCAATGGATGTTTTAAATGGCTAATTTTCGGTGAGTTTTTCTGAATTTATGTTCCCTTTCAGTGTTTTTTTGCCAACAATTTTGTCCAATTTTGGAGTTTTGCAGAAAATTATATCTAATTTGCCTTTTTTGTGTCTGTTGTTCCAATACACACAAAGGAAATAAATATGGATGCCAAAGTATGTGTAATTGCAATAATTTTCTGGGAGAAAAACTTCATTTTCTGGAACAATTTCAAGGGTGCCCACACTTTTGTCCTTGACTTTTTGTCCCTCCTTCTGGACCCCTTTTATGTATATACAGTTGAAACCAGAAGATTACATTAGGGCTGGGCGATTTTGGAAAAAATCTAAATCTCGATTTTATTTAACCCCTTCCCGACCCTTGGCCCTACGTTTGGGCCATGAAAACCAAGTCATTCCCGACCCTTGGCCCTAGGGGTGGGCCATGGAATGATCGGGCTACTACAGGCCGAGTGAGGGTCTCACTGACCTGTCACTCGGCCTGCAGGTACATGGGGAGTTGTACTACACCCCAGGGGGGGTCGATTTGCCCCCACCCCCACCCCCCCGGCTACAGGCGCGGTGATTGGCGCTCAAAAGTGAAAGTGAAAATCACCGCGCCTGTAATGTTTCCCTGCCTGCCGCTGCTCTCCCTACCCTCTGATCTGCTCCCTGTCATCCTCTAACTGCCCCCCTGTCCCCCACCTCTCTTTCCTGCCCCCCCTTCATCTTTCTACCCCCCCCTTCCTGTCCCTGCCGCCCGCTTCCTGTCCCTGCCTCCCGCTTCCTCTTCCTGCCGCCCGCCTCCTCCTGACTGCCCCCGCTTCCTCCTAGTCCTAAGTGCCCCCTGCCACATCTACTGCCAGCCCCCCCACTGCCCCCTCCTGCCCCCCGATCCCCGGAGCGGCGATCGGCTTCTCCCACTCACCTCTCCGGCGGCCCGGCTGTCAGCGCTGCGTCCCGCTCCTCCTCCTCTTCTGTGAGTATCGCCGCCTCCGATCTGAGCTCTGTGCTGGAGCTGCCAGATCACTTCTACAGCTGGATCCTGAGGATCTAGCTGCAGGAAGTGATCTGACAGATCCAGCACAGTGATCCACAGTGACCATTATGTGATCACTGTCGATCACTGTGCTGGAGCTGCCAGATCACTTCTACAGCTGGATCCTGAGGATTTAGCTGCAGGAAGTGATCTGACAGATCCAGCACAGTGATCGACAGTGATCACATAATGGTCACTGTGGATCACTGTGCTGGATCTGTCAGATCACTTTCTACAGCTGGATCCTGAGGATCTAGCTGCAGAAAGTGATCTGACACCCCGGGCGCAGTGACCCACTATGTGCATCACTGCGCCTGGGCTGCCAGATCGCTTTCCGCAGCTCGATCCCTATGCATGGGGATCGAGCTACAGAAAGCTATCTAACAGCCCGGCGCAGTGATGCACATAGTGGGTCAATGCGCCTGTGCTGCCAGATCGCTTTCCGCAGCTCGATCCCATGCATGGGGATCGAGCTGCGGAAAGTGATCTGGCAGCACAGGCGCAGTGATGCATATAGTGGGTCACTGCGCCCAAGCTCTTAGATCGCTGCTCTGCAGCCCGATCTCCCTGCATGGGCATCGAGCTGCAGAAAGCAATCTGACAGCCCGGACGCAGTGATGCACATAGTGGGTCAATGCGCCTGTGCTGCCAGATCGCTTTCCGCAGCTCGATCCCCATGCATGGGGATTGAGCTGCGGAAAGCGATCTGGCAGCACAGGCGCAGTGATGCATATAGTGGGTCACTGCGCCCAGGCTCTTAGATCGCTGCTCTGCAGCCCGATCTCCCTGCATGGGCATCGAACTGCAGAAAGCAATCTGACAGCCCGGACGCAGTGATGCACATAGTGGGTCAATGCGCCTGTGCTGCCAGATCGCTTTCCGCAGCTCGATCCCCATGCATGGGGATTGAGCTGCGGAAAGCGATCTGGCAGCACAGGCGCAGTGATGCATATAGTGGGTCACTGCGCCCAGGCTCTTAGATCGCTGCTCTGCAGCCCGATCTCCCTGCATGGGCATCGAACTGCAGAAAGCAATCTGACAGCCCGGACGCAGTGATGCACATAGTGGGTCAATGCGCCTGTGCTGCCAGATCGCTTTCCGCAGCTCGATCCCCATGCATGGGGATTGAGCTGCGGAAAGCGATCTGGCAGCACAGGCGCAGTGATGCATATAGTGGGTCACTGCGCCCAGGCTCTTAGATCGCTGCTCTGCAGCCCGATCTCCCTGCATGGGCATCGAACTGCAGAAAGCAATCTGACAGCCCGGACGCAGTGATGCACATAGTGGGTCAATGCGCCTGTGCTGCCAGATCGCTTTCCGCAGCTCGATCCCCATGCATGGGGATTGAGCTGCGGAAAGCGATCTGGCAGCACAGGCGCAGTGATGCATATAGTGGGTCACTGCGCCCAGGCTCTTAGATCGCTGCTCTGCAGCCCGATCTCCCTGCATGGGCATCGAACTGCAGAAAGCAATCTGACAGCCCGGACGCAGTGATGCACATAGTGGGTCAATGCGCCTGTGCTGCCAGATCACTTTCCGCAGCTCGATCCCCATGCATGGGGATCGAGCTGCGGAAAGTGATCTGGCAGCCCAGGCGCAGTGATGCACATAATGGGTCACTGCGCCCGGGGTGTCAGATCACTTTCTGCAGCTCGATCACCATGCTGGCGGATCGGGCTCCAGAGTAGCGATCTGAAAGCAAAGGTGATCGAGCGTCGTGGGACCTTCGTTGTGGACTATGTCGGAGACAATCAAATGTCGTGGGACCTTCGTTATGGACTACGTCGGAGCGATCGAGCGTCGTGGGACCTTCGTTGTGGACTACGTCGGATCTTTTTATAATAAAGATGGAGTCCGAATTGTGTCTGTGTTTTTTTTTCAAATAAAAAGATTTTTCTCTGTGTCTATTTTCTGACTATTTACCAGAGATTCCTAATGGCGGGTCTAACATTGGCCCTATATTATGAATCTCGGGCTTAGTGCCAGCTGCCAATAAAAAGCTGGCATTAACCCCTTTATTACCCAGTTAGCCACCGGCACCAGGGCAACTGGAAGAGCGTGGGTACAGCGCCAGAAAATGGCGCTTCAATGAATGCGCCATTTTCTGGGGCGGCTGCGGGCTGCAATTCGCAGCATGGGGGGCCCAGAACGCTTGGGCCTCTCTATGCTGAGGATTCCAGCCCCCAGCTGCCTAGTTGTACCTGGCTGGACCAAAAATATGGCGGAGCCCCACGTAATTTTTTTTTCTAGAATTAGTTCTAGAAATTAAAAAAAAATGGGCTTTGCTGTATTTTTGGTTCCAGCCAGGTATGACAAGGCAGCTGGGGGTGGGTGGCAGTCCGTAGCTGCCAAGTTGTACCTGGCTGGACCAAAAATATGGCGGAGCCCTATGTCATTTTTTTTCTAGAAATATTTCTAGAAATAAAAAAAAAAATAGGCTTCACTGTATTTTTGGTTCCAGCCAGGTATGACGAGGCAGCTGGGGGCTGGTGGCAGTCCGTAGCTGCCAAGTTGTATCTGGCTGGACCAAAAATATGGCGGAGCCCTATGTCATTTTTTTTCTAGAAATAATTCTAGAAATAAAAAAAAAATAGGCTTTGCTGTATTTTTGGTTCCAGCCAGGTATGACGAGGCAGCAGGGGGCTGGTGGCAGTCCGTAGCTGCCAAGTTGTACCTGGCTGGACCAAAAATATGGCGGAGCCCTATGTCATTTCTTTTCTAGAAATAATTCTAGAAATAAAAAAAAAACAGGCTTTGCTGTATTTTTGGTTCCAGCCAGGTATGACGAGGCAGCTGGGGGCTGGTGGCAGTCCGTAGCTGCCAAGTTGTACCTGGCTGGACCAAAAATATGGCAGAGCCCCATGGGTCCCCTATGCTGCGAATTGCAACTACTAGACTAGTATGTTTTTTCTTTATTCATTTATACGTCTCAATTTGTGAAGCACATGGTGGTTCAAAGTGCTCACTGTGCATCTAGATACGTTCCTTGGGGGGTCTAGTTTCCAAAATGGGGTCACTTGTGGGGGAGCTCCAATGTTTAGGCACACAGGGGCTCTCCATATGCGACCTGGTGTCCGCTATCAATTCCAATTGTTGGCAAACACCAGGTTGCGTATGGAGAGCCCCTGTGTGCCTACACATTGGAGCTCCCCCACAAGTGACCCCATTTTGGAAACTAGACCCCCCAAGGAACGTATCAAGATGCATAGTGAGCACTTTGAACCCCCAAGTGCTTCACAAATTGATCCATAAAAATGAAAAAGCACTTTTTTTTCCACAAACATTTTCTTTTTTCATTATTACGGACCAATTTGTGAAGCACCTGGGGGTTCAAAGTGCTCACTATGCAGCTAGATATGTTCCCTGGGGGGTCTAGTTTACAAAATGGGGTCACTTGTGGGGAGCTCTAATGTTTAGTCACACAGACGGTCTCCATACGCAACATGGTGTCCGCTAACAATTCCAATTGTTAGCGGACACCATGTCGCATATGGAGAGCCCCTGTGTGCCTAAACATTGGAGCTCCCCCACAAGTGACCCCATTTTGGAAACTAGACCCCCCAGGGAACTTATCTAGATGGATAGTGAGCATATTGACCCCCCAGGTGCTTCACAAATTAATAGAAAAATTTTTTTTTTGCGTAAAACAAGTACTTTTTCATTTTTACAGATCAATTTGTGAAGCACCTGGGGGTTCAAAGTGCTCACTATGCATCTAGATACGTTCCTTGGGGGGTCTAGTTTCCAAAATGGGGTCACTTGTGGGGGAGCCTCAATGTTTAGGCACACAGGGGCTCACCAAACGCGACATGGTGTCCGCTAACAATTTGAGCTCATTTTGCATTCAAATTGTTAGCGGACACCATGTCGTGTTTGGAGAGCCCCTGTGCGTCTCCACATTGGAGCTCCCCCACAAGTGACCCCATTTTGGAAACTAGACCCCCCAGGGAACATATCTAGCTGCATAGTGAGCACTTTGAACCCCCAGGTGCTTCACAAATTGGTCCGTAATAATGAAAAAAGAAATTTTTGTGGAAAAAAAAGTGCTTTTTCATTTTTATGGATGAATTTGTGAAGCACCTGGGGGTTGAAAGTGCTCACTATGCATCTAGATACGTTCCCTGGGGGGTCTAGTTTCCAAAATGGGGTCACTTGTGGGGGAGCCCCAATGTTTAGGCACACAGGGGCTCACCAAACGCGACATGGTGTCCGCTAACAATTTGAGCTCATTTTGCATTCAAATTGTTAGCAGACACCATGTCGTGTTTGGAGAGCCCCTGTGCGTCTCTACATTGGAGCTCCCCTACAAGTGACCCCATTTTGGAAACTAGACCCCCCAGGGAACATATCTAGCTGCATAGTGAGCACTTTGAACCCCAGGTGCTTCACAAATTGGTCCGTAATAATGAAAAAAGAAAATGTTTGTGGAAAAAAAAGTGCTTTTTCATTTTTATGGATGAATTTGTGAAGCACCTGGGGGTTGAAAGTGCTCACTATGCATCTACATACGTTCCTTTGGGGGTCTAGTTTCCAAAATGGGGTCACTTGTGGGGGACCTCCTATGTGGAGACGCACAGGGGCTCTCCAAATGCAACATGGTGTCCGCTAACAATTTGAGCTCACTTTGCATTCAAATTGTTAGCGGACACCATGTCGTGTTTGGAGAGCCCCTGTGTGTCTCCACATTGGAGCTCCCCCACAAGTGACCCCATTTTGGAAACTAGCCCCCCCAGGGAACATATCTAGCTGCATAGTGAGCACTTTGAACCCCCAGGTGCTTCACAAATTGATCCGTAATAATGAAAAAAGAAAATGTTTGTGGAAAAAAAAGTGCTTTTTCATTTTTATGGATGAATTTGTGAAGCACCTGGGGGTTCAAAGTACTCACTATGCATCTAGATACGTTCCCTGGGTGGTCTAGTTTCCAAAATGGGGTCACTTGTTGCGGAGCCCCAATGTTTAGGCACACAGGGGCTCACCAAACGCAACATGGTGACAGCTAACAATTTGAGCTGATTTTTATTCAAATTGTTAGCGGACAGCATGTCGCTTTTGGAGAGCCCCTGTGTGCCTAAACATTGGAGCTCCCCCACAAGTGACCCCATTTTGGAAACTAGACCCCCCAGGGAACATATCTAGATGGGTAGTGAGCATATTGAACCCCCAGGTGCTTTACAAATTGATCTGTGAAAATGAAATAGTACTTTTTTTTTCACAAAAATTTTCTTTTAGCCTAAATATTTTCATTTTCACATGACAACAGCATAAAATTCATCCTAAAATTTGTTGGGCAATTTCTCCTGAGTACACCGATACCTTATATGTGGTCATAAACCACTGTTTGGGCACACAGCAGGGCTCAGAAGGGAAGGAGCGCCATTTCACTTTTTGGATGTAAAATTAGCTCCAAAATTCAAATTGCGCTCCTTCCCTTCTGAGCCCTGCCGTGCGCCCAAACAGTGGTTTATGACCATATATGAGGTATCTGTGTACTCGGGAGAATTTGCACAACACATTTTAAGATCCATTTTATCCTGTTGCCCATGTGAAAATGAAAGAATTGAGGCTAAAAGAACATTTTTGATAAAAAAATTAAAATATCCATTTTTTGTTTCCACTTTGCCTTAGGTCCTGTGAAGCACCTGAAGGGTTAATCATCTTCTTGAATATAGTTTTGAATAGCTTGAGGGGTACAGTTTTTGGAATGGTGTCACTTTTGGGTGTTTTCTGTCATGTACACCCCTCAAAAGGACTTCAAATGTGATGTGGTCACTAAAAAAAATGGTTTTGTAAATTTTGGTTGAAAAATGAAAAATTGCTCATGAACTTTGAACCCTTACAACGTCCTACCAAAAAAAAATTTTTCTTCCAAAATTGTGCTGATGTGAAGTAGACATGTGGGAAATATTATTTAATAACTTTTTTCTGTCACATATCTCTCTGGTTTATCAGAAAAAAAAATTTAAAATGTGAAAATTGTGAAATTTTCAAAATTTTTGCCATATTTTTGATTTTTTCACAAATAAACACAAAAATTATCGACTTAAATTTAATACTAGCATGAAGCCCAATGTGTCACGAAAAAACAATCTCAGAATCGCTAGGATCGGTTGAAGCGTTCCAGAGATATTACCTCATAAAGGGACACTGGTCAGAATTGCAAAAAATGCCAAGGTCTTTAGGGTCAAAATAGCCTGGGTCCTGAAGGGGTTAAACCTATGGACGATTTTCGATTTAAATCTCGATTTTTTTTTTCAATTTTTTTTTTACTTTTCTTTGATGAATAAAGAGAAAAAACTAAGAGGTACCGTATATACTCGTGTATAAGCCGACCCGTGTATAAGCCGAACCCCCTACTTTTGCCCCCAAAACCTGGGAAAAACCTATTGACTCGTGTATAAGCCGAGGGTGGACCCCAGCATAGGTATACAGCCCCCAGCAGTGTGGTATACAGCAGCCTCCCCAGTGGTATATACAGGCCCCAGCAGTGTTACAGCAGCAGCCCCAGTAGTGTATACAGCAGCAGCCCCAGTGGTGTATACAGCAGCAGCCCCAGTGGTGTATACAGCTGCAGCCCCAGTGGTGTATACAGCAGCAGCCCCAGTTGTGCATACAGCAGCAGCCCCCAGTGGTGTATACAGCAGAAGCCCCCAGTGGTGTTTACAGCAGCAGCCCCAGTGGTATACAGGCGCCCCCCCCATGGGTATACAGGGCCCCCCCTTGCTGCCTTAAACCTGTAAAGTAATAGATCATTATACTTATCCTCGACGCTGCCGACGCCGCCATCGCGCTCCTCCGGCTTCATCCGGCTTTTTCCGGCTTCCTCCTCCGGTGGGCGCAGGCAATGGCGCCATTGTCTGTGCGCCGGAGGAGGAAGCCGGATGAAGCCGGAGGAGCGCGGCGGCGGCGGTGGGGATAAGTATAATGATCTATTACTTTACAGGATTAAGGCAGCAAGGGGGGGCCCTGTATACCCATGGGGGGGCGTCATATTAAATCGAATTAGACGATTTTTTATTAAACCACAAACGTGGCCACAGCAGGGGGCAAATTCATCGAATTAATTTGATTAATCGCCCAGCCCTAGTTTACATACACTATATAATAAGACACATATGCATTTTTTTCTTACTATCTGACATGAAATCAAAATAAACCTTTCACATTTCATATCAATTAGGACTACAATAATTATTTATATTTGCCAAAAGGCAAAATAATGAGAGAGAAGGAGAATGTTTAAGGCATTTTAATTACTTTCTGCAAAGTTAAAAGTTTACATGCCCTTAGATTACTATGCCTTTAAACAATTTGGGTCAGCACATAAGATGATGTCATGCAGGGGCGTAACTACAATAGGTGCAGGGGTTGCGATCGCACCCAGGCCCTGCAGCCTAGGGGGGCCTCAAACGTCCCTTTGGCCCATAGAAAAAGACTAATACTACTAAAGATTTGCAATAATTGGGGGCCCCGTTGGAGCTTTCGCATCGGGGCCCCGAGGCCTGAAGTTACGCCACTGATGTCATGTGTTTGGAAGCTTCTGATAAGTATATTGGCAACATCTACCGTATATACTCGCGTATAAGCCGAGTTTTTCAGCCCAAAAATTGGGCTGAAAAGTACCCCCCTCGGCTTATACGCGAGTCAGTGCTGTATACCGATGTATACATCGGTACATACCGATGTATACATCGGTATACAGCAGCCCCCGCATCCCCAGTAATGCAGGGCCCCCCCAGGGTCTCTCCGGTCACCTGTAAAGCAAGCTATACTTATCAGTGTCCCGCTCGCACCCGCCGCTGCCGACATCCAAGATCCTCCATCTTCATGCGACTCCTCTTCCTGTTTCTGTGCGCGTCGCCGGCAATGACGTCATTCCCGGCGACGCGCACAGGAAACAGGAAGAGGAGTCGCATGAAGATGGAGGATCGTGGATGTCGGCAGCGGCGGGTGAGAGCGGGACACTGATAAGTATAGCTTGCTTTACAGGTGACCGGAGAGACGCTGGGGGGCCTGCATTACTGGGGCTGCCTGTATACTACCGCTGGGGCTGCTATATACCTCTGGGGCCCTGTATACTACCGCTGGGGCTGCTATATACCTCTGGGGCCCTGTATACTACCACTGGGGCTGCTATATACCTCTGGGGCCCTGTATACTACCACTGGGGCTGCTATATACCTCTGGGGCCCTGTATACTACCGCTGGGGCTGCTATATACCTCTGGGGCCCTGTATACTACCACTGGGGCTGCTATATACCTCTGGGGCCCTGTGTACTACCGCTGGGGCTGCTATATACCTCTGGGGCCCTGTATACTACCGCTGGGGCTGCTATATACCTCTGGGGCCCTGTATACTACCACTGGGGCTGCTATATACCTCTGGGGCCCTGTATACTACCACTGGGGCTGTATATACTACCACTGGGGCTGTATATACTACTGGGGCTGCATGTATACTACCACTGGGGCTGCTGTATCTACCTCTGGGACTGGTGTATACCACACTGCTGGGGGCTGTATACTTGTGCTAGGGTCCACCCTCGGCTTATACACGAGTCAATAGATTTTCCCAGGTTTTGGGGGCAAAAGTAGGGGGGTCGGCTTATACACGGGTCGGCTTATACACGAGTATATACGGTAGTTTATGACAGTATGATTAGTAAAGAAAAAGAATGTATTGCTGTTTGGAATGGGTTGCCAGGAGAAAGCCTCATTTTTCTATTAAAAAAACATAGCAGAATGGCTAATTTTTTCAAAGTTGCATCTGAACAAAAAGACTTCAAGAATAATGTCACTTGGAAAGAAAAGATCAAAATGTAGTTGTTTGACCACAATACCCTGAGCCATGCTTGTCAAAACCTGAGCACAGCATATCAGCACATACAGTTGTGGCCAAAAGTGTTGACACCCCTGCAATTCTGTAAGATAATACTCAGTTTCTTTCTGAAAATGATTGCAATCACAAATTCTTTGGTATTATTATCTTCATTTAATTTGTCTTCAATGAAAAAACACAAAAGAGAATGAAGCAAAACATTGATCATTTCACAGAAAACTCCAAAAATGGGCCAGACAAAAGTATTGGCACCCTCAGCCTAATACTTGGTTGCCCAACCTTTAGCCAAAATAACTACGATCAACCGCTTCCAGTAACCATCAATGAGTTTCTTACAATACTCTGCTGGAATTTTTGACCATTCTTCTTTGGCAAACTGCTCCAGGTCCCTGATATTTGAAGGGTGCCTTCTCCAAACTGCCATTTTTAGATCTCTCCACAGGTGTTCTATGGGATTCAGGTCTGGACTCATTGCTGGCCACCTTAGAAGTCTCCAGTGCTTTTTCTCAAACCATTTTCTAGTGCTTTTTGAAGTGTGTTTTGTGTCATTGTCCTGCTGGAAGACCCATGACCTCTGAGGGAGACCCAGCTTTCTCACACAGGGCCCTACATTATGCTGCAAAATTTGTTGGTAGTCTTGAGACTTCATAATGCCATGCACACGGTCAAGCAGTCCAGTGCCAGAGGTAGCGAAGCAACCCCAAAACATCAGGGAACCTCCACCATGTTTTACTGTAGGGACCGTGTTCTTTTCTTTGAATGCCTCTTTTTTCTCCTTTAAACTTTATGTTGATACCTTTGCCCAAAAAGCTCTACTTTTGTCTTATCTGACCAGAGAACATTCTTCCAAAACATTTTAGGCTTTCTCAGGTAAGTTTTGGCAAACTCCAGCCTGCCTTTTTTATGTCTCGTGGGAAGAAGTGGGGTCTTCCTGGGTATCCTACTATACAGTCCCTTTTCATTCAGACGCCGACGGATAGTACGGGTTGACACTGTTGTATCCTCGGACTGCAGGGCAGCTTGAACTTGTTTGGATGTTAGTCAAGGTTCTTTATCCACAATCCGCACAATCTTGCGTTGAAATCTCTTGTCAATTTTTCTTTTCCGTCCACATCTAGGGAGGTTAGCCACAGTGCCATGGGTTTTAAACTTCTTGATGACACTACGCACGGTAGACACAGGAACATTCAGGTCTTTGGAGATGGACTTGTAGCCTTGAAATTGCTCATGCTTCCTCACAATTTGTTTCTCAAGTCCTCAGACAGTTCTTTGGTCTTCTTTCTTTTCTCCATGCTCAATGTGGTACACACAAGGACGCAGGACAGAGGTTGAGTCCACTTTAATCCATGTCAACTGGCTGCAAGTGTGATTTAGTTATTGCCAACACCTGTTAGGTGCCACAGGTAAGTTACAGGTGCTGTTAATTACACAAATTAGAGAAGCATCACATGATTTTTCTAACAGTGCCAATACTTTTGTCCACCCCCTTTTTTATGTATGGTGTGGAATTATATCCAATTTGGCTTTAGGACAATTATTTTTGTGTTTTTTCATTGAAGACAAATTAAATGAAGATAATAATACAAAAGAATTTGTGATTGCAATCATTTTCAGGAAGAAACTGAGTATTATCTGACAGAATTGCAGGGGTGTCAACACTTTTGGCCACAACTGTACACCTTATACCATCTGGCATGGTGGTAGAGGAATGACTATAAAGTTCTCTATGTAAAAGCATTCTAGAGTCAAATATGACACCTTCTATCCAGAAAATAAAGCTTGGCCTGGGTCATGCAACAGGACAATGAGTCAAATCTCACCAGCAACTCTGCATTTGAATTGCTAAAAAGAAAATAGTCACTGTACTGCAATAACCCGATCACAGTCCAGACCTCAACCTAATTGACATATTGTTACAGAATCTTAAGAACACTACAGTATGCATGAATTAATGACTACAAACCTAAATGAACTTCTGGGGTCCTTTCAGAACATATAGATGACCTATCAGTATATGCTCTGTGCATATTCGTTAGGTGTGTCTACATTTAGCCACTTGAGCTTGTAACAGGATGTAGGAATGCCGGTAGTTGGATCCCAGATTGGTCATTGCTGTATTTTGCTTGGACAATGCAAACATTTTTTTCTTATTTTTTCCTGATACATAAAACCATATAATTCAATTAGGGTGTACTTAATTTGTCAATACTGTACGTAGGCAATGTTTGAGCAAAATTAATGCTGTGTGGCACTTTCACAGCAAAATGCCATGACATACAGTACATCTAAAAATATGTGCATAAGTAACATATATGCACTCATTTTAATTGATTTTGTTTCTGATATTGTTATATTGTAAACTTATTAAATAGAAGCATGATGTACACATACATTAATACTGCATCTAGTGTTCTCAACTTATCTTATGCCCTTAATACCATAGCAATAGGAGCAATGTCCTGAGCACTTACATCTGTGCCTTATTAGTTACATAACAGAGCAATCATGTCCTCTTCAATGCAATAAACCTATCACTGATCATGCATGAACTCCTACCTGGCGACAGCAGCTATATAAAAGTCTGAAAGCGAAGACCAAAGATATTTGGTCCTTGTGAGGAGAGGCATACATTTTATTGTATGCTGCGTACATTACTTTACCAGCGTGTAACCGCTGCTTGACCACTAATTACTTAAATGATGGAATAAGTTAACACCTCATCCAGCTGGTATGCCACAGTTTTTGACCACATCTCCAAACTCAACATGCCATTTTACATGTGTTGTCACCAAGTTCACAGTTCAGGGATAGGTCATAAAAAATGACGAAAGTTACAACTGTCTATTGTGCAATTACTAACATCCACATGGGAAAAGATTAAAGCATTGTATAGTACACTCTTGTAGGCTGATGTTATGCTATGCTAAAGAGTATAGGCTCATAATATTAGGTTTTTTTTTACTCTTACCACATTATAAAATTGTTATTATTATTATTATTATGTATTTATATAGCGCTATTAGGATACATGGCACTGTACAAGTTAGGGGGTAGACAAAGACAAGTGACGACAAATCGACAAAACAATCGTACGGGTAAAATAGGGCCTCAATATTCATCCAGGGACTACTGCAATCAGTGTATGCACCATCTTCTAGATGTCAATAGAACCTGTCATGTCCCCTGTGCACTCAAAACCATTAGCAATTCTGTGCAGATATCTATAATCCCATCCATTTTCTGGACTACAAGAGCCATAACTTTTCAATTTTTCCATCAATATAGCTGAGGGCTCGTTTGTTGCAGGACGAGTTGTACTGTGGCACCCCTACAGTTCGGTCCCTATTCTCCACAACAGCCTCGGGGACCCCGCTCCACCTACGGGGAGCATAGTCATCTTGCTGCATCGTCTTCACCCCGGAGGTCTGCAAGCAGCGCCAGTATTATTACTGGGAACCGTAGGTGGCATCACGAGACACTTTATTTTTCCACAAACTATTAAGCCCTTTTTAAAAGCGGCCCCAGGGCACGGAAAAGGGCATCGACTGCCCGTGACACAACAAACTCCCCAATCTGTGGATTGAAGGCCCGGGACTGGGTATCTCAGGCCCTGGGGCTTGACAGCTTTTCCTGGTATCACAAACAGGATTTCGTGCCCAGTAAAACCGGGTACTGTGTGTCGTGTATTGACTTTATTGAACTGTTAAAATTGGGCCGCCATAACTGCGCCACAGAGCGGGAAGAAAAGGGGCGTAACTACTGAAAGGCCCCTAAGACAAGCCGCGCTCTGCCGAGAGCTGACGAAGCGCAGGGGCCCAATTCGGAAAGGCGCAAAGTGCTCAACTCCCAGCCTGAAGAGCCGCTGACTGCTTTCTTCCATTGTAAGAGACTGGCAAAAGTTAACTAGGGGGTAGAAAGGATGGAAGCACAGGGCGAAGCTGATGCAATGGTCCCTAACCCAAATCTTGCCTGCAATGAAACACCAGATGGGACCTCAGCCGACGGAGCAGCCGCAGCACCTGGAGCTGTGGCACCGATCATGCCAATCTCCCTGCCGTATGTCCCGGTAGCGCCGTTGTTACTGCAAAATGATGGCAAACCAGATACTCTGGCTGAGTTCAAGAAAAAGATGTAATGTACTGGACATGTATGCAATGACTGGCAATTAAAGAGCGTCTGTTGTACTAGGACAGTTAACAGGTGCAGCAGAGCTTGAGGTTGAGTTCTTGTCAGATGCAGATCGAGAATCAGTAGCTAAAATCTTTGATAATCTGAAAATTGCTTTTGAGAACCAGACTGAGTCTCAAGTAAGAATGAGGTTCTACCATTGCAGACAAAGACCGCAGGACAGTATTAGTGACTTACTCCTCCAGGAGGCGCTGTGGATCTCAAAGCAGGTAGACCCTGTCAATGAGTGGGAGGAGAAAAAAATGCCGATTGAACAGTTCATTCAGGGGTTGCAATCATCCAGTAATCGTAAACAACTGCGCTGGTGGGCCCTAGAACACATGAATGCAGACTTTGTTGTCTTAAAAGAATGGGCCATAAAGGCGCTGCAACCCCCTGTAACCGCAGACCCTGCACCCCATTCGTGGCAAGTCAGCATCTCCCCTCTGAAGGTGGCACCCTCTTCTTTGACCACAGCAGAGGCTAATGGACAGGCTGTGACACCTGGCGCTTCTGATGACCTCTGCACCCAGGTGCAACAGCTAAGTAAATATGTAGCCATGATCTTAAAGGCCGTGCAGCTCAAGCCGGAGCCTAAGTTGTCAGGAAAGATCCAGCTAGCCAACAGCCCCAAGGATGTCCAGTGGATGCGAGAAAGGAATACCCCATCGCTTCGAGGAAGGATCAAAGACCACTACGACTCATCTAGATAACCCATCTGCTGCCGCTGCAACAAGATGGGCCACCTTGCCAGGTCATGTACTTTAAGCCAGCAACACCTGGGGCCGAAGACCAACCCCCAGGAATAAGACGACAAGGCCTGTCTGACTGGCGTGATAGGTACGTGAGAGGACAGCCAATCCTATCTATCAAGCTAGATGGTACTCCCACATGACCTATTGGACACCGGCTCGCAGGTGACAACAATACCACATATCCTTTATAAGTGGTTTTGGGCCGATATTGAGCTCATCCGTCCAGATCCAGACCTCGCTATTCATGCTGTAAATGTGTTACCAGTAAACCAAGTAAGGTTTAGGGAGGTAACAATAAAAGTGGGGAGGGTGAAGCTAAAGGGCCATGGACTTATTGTGGCTGAAACTGATCCTAATGAGAGAAATCCGCAGATGATACTAGGCACAAATGTAAGTGAAAATTGTCTAGGTGAAGTGCTATTTTTACTCCAACAGATTTCTGAAACTGCCAGCATTGGGCAGCAGAGGGTCCTAAAGAAGAAGATCAGAGCCCTCCTGCAGAGACAATAGGTAAACCTGTCCAGTGGGGAAATTGGCAGTGTACGGGTGACAGATCCGATCCCCATTCTGTTACCCCCGAGAAGTGAAAAGATGATATGGTGTTGGGGAGCAATAGGCCTCAGAGGGCATTATTACCAGGCAGTGGTCTGTGTATTCAGACAGTAGGCCTACAATCCTGACAGCCAGGGGGGTGGTTGTTGTACACAAGGGGAGGGTGCCCGAATGTGTATTAAACTGCGGAGAGGAGGAGATCAAACTGCCCAGATATGCTACCGTTACCAAGCTGTTCACTGTCAGCAACAACTCAATCCAGGCAGTGGATTGAGCTGCATGTAGGCACTGATTCCACCCCTTCTCACCAGAAGCATGGAGTTTGTCGGGTAGTACAGGAGTATGAATAGGTCTTTAGTAAGCAACCACTTGACTTTGGGCGGATAAAAGGGGTACACGATCACATAACCATGGGAAACTATCCACCCACCAAAGAGAGATATAGGCCTGTACCACCAGCTCACTATCAGCGTGCTAAGGAGATGTTACAGAACATGAAGGAGGTTGGGGTTATCAGAGATAGTTGTAGACCCTGGGTAGCTCAACTGGTCCTAGTTAGGAAGAAAGACGACACAATGAGGATGTGTGTTGTGTACAGACAAATAAATCACATAACACATAAAGATGCTTACCCGTTACCAAACATTGAAGAGTCACTTGCTGCACTGAAAGTTGCTAATTACTTTTTTACCTTAGATCTTACTAGTGGATATTGGCAGGTTTCCGTTGCAGAAGAAGACTTGGAGAAGACTGCGTTCAAAACACCAACGGGCCTGTGTGAATTTACCAGCATGTTATTCGGACTCTGCAATGCACTCAGAATGTTCCAAAGACTGATGGAGTGTTGACTGGGACACTGAAACTTTGAGACATTGCTACTATACCTAGACGACATCATAGTGTACTCCAAAACCTATGAGGAACACCTAAAACACCTGGCAGAGGTATTTGAAGCATTCTCAAAGTTTGGGATGAAGCTGAAGCCATCAAAGTGCCATTTGCTGAAACCAAAAGTTCAGTATCTCAGGCATGTGGTCAGCGCAGAAGGAGTGGAAGCAGACCCTGAGAAAATGACCATCATTAAAGACTGGCCAAGACCAACAACCGTCAGAGAGGTACATCAGTTATTGGGGCTGGTAGAATACTACAGGATATTCATAAAGGGCTACACGAAGATGGCAGTGCCTTTGCAAGATCTCCTGATAGGCCAGACCAAGAAGAGCAAGACTTTGGGTCCTCTGTTTTAATGGAGTGAGAAAGAAGAGAACTCCTTCAGGCAGATGAAGTGGGCCCTGACCGGAGAAGAAATCCTGGCCTATCCTGACTACAACTTACAGTTCGTGCTGTATACAGATGCCAGTAGCGTGGGATTAGGAGCAGTCTTGTCACAGGTGCAGAAAGGCAAAGAACGTTTGATTGTCTACGCCAGTAGGAAGCTCCGTCCTACCGAGAGGAACTCGGGAGAACTACAGCTCGTTCAAGCTGGAATTTCTGACCCTGGTCTGGGCTATCACCAAACGGTTCAAGCACTACCTGGTGGCTGCAAAGTTCACTGTCTTCACGGATAGCAATCCACTTACCACCTGGATTCCGCAAAGTTAGGTGCAATAGAGCAGAAAAGACCAGAGGGCCAGGGAGACTTCAGTCTCCTGGTGCAAGAACACTTGTAGCACAGCCATTGACAGAGTCAAAGACCGCAGAGGAGTCAGCGGTACCCAGCAGAAGGTTGTCATCACCTGCTATACAAGAGAGGGACACAGGAGAAGTCAGGGCCAGGTTTCAGACAGGCCAGGACTAGAACACACACACATAGTGACAAGGAGGCCTCAAAACTCATTGGGCATGGAAATCCTGAACTGCCACCTTACCACCTGGATAGTACCATGGACGTTACCTCGCAACATCACCAGTAAAAGGTACGGAAACAAACTACCAGCATGTGTGTGTGTGTTTGTGTCTGTTAATACAGCCCCTGATCCTGCCCTCATCACAGACTGTGTGCCAGCATCTCGCCTGAAGAGTCACTTCCCTGTGTAAAAATCCCTATTCTCCACAACTGCCCCGGGTATCCCACTCCACCTACGAGGAGCGTAGTCATCTTGCTGCATCGTCATCACCACAGAGGTCTGCAAGCAGCGCCGATATTATTACCGGGAACCGTAGGTGGCATCATGAGACATTTTATTTTTCCACAAACTATTAACCCCTTTTTAAAAGCGCCCCAGGGTACGGAACCGGGCATCGGCCGCCCGTGACACAACAAACTCCCCAATCCATGAATTGAAGGCCCAGGATCGGGCACCCCAGACCCTGGGGCGGGACAGTACTTTTGAATGAAACAGTATAGATTACTGGAATATGGGAATAAAATTCCAAGAGTGATGAAATTGCAAATAGAAGTGTAATTACATGATTGATTTGAGTGGGTTTTATTTACCATTTTCACTTTATGGTATAACTGACCTGGCATTATGATTTTCTAGGTTAGTATGAGTATGTAGATACCAAATATGTGTACTTTTCTTGCAATTTTAGTTGCAAAAAATTCTAATTCAGAAGTTTGTAAAAATAAAAAAATTGCTTTTAGCACAATTTTTGGATAACGATTTTATTTTTCGGGATCTGGGGTAGGTGATATCTTACTTTTTGCACCCTAAGCTGACATTTTTACTGATACCATTTTTGGGTAGATGCAATGTTTTGATTTACTCTTATTACATTGTATTGCAGTTTTGCAGTGGCCACACAAATGTAATTTCAGTGTTCTTAGTTTTCTTTTTCACTATGCTATTTTCAAAACAGATTAATTAATTATATAACTTGATAAAACGGACAATTCTGAATGCAATGACACCAAATATGTGTATTTTTTATTTGTGTGTTTTATTTTTAATGGGGTAAAAGTTGGGTGATTTGAACTTTAATTGTTTTTTTTCATACATTTAATTCCTTTTTTTTCTTTTTATTGTTTTTACTAGTGTCCTTAGTGGACTTGAAGCTTTAATCAATCACTGCTTGTGCTGTACAGAGCAGTGCATTAGCACTGCCTTGTGCAGCAGAAAGGATTATCTACTATGAACTCCAGCTTGCAGCCAGTGTTCACTGGAAGTTTGTCATTACAGACTCAGGAATCAGTAGTGATGGGCAAACTTGAACTGTAAGGTTTGGGGTCCGTAGTGAACACCTAATGTTCTGACACAAACCTCGAAAATGGACTTCCCTGAGGAATCTGTGTTACTGTTGGAGTTCAGGTTTGTCTGGGGGGCTGTAAAAGGAAGCAAAACACTGATTAAAGTAGCAGCATTAGGGTAAGTTCACATGCTGCGTATTTCACCATTTACGCAGCGCTTTTTAGTGCTCGCGTAAATGCGGTGAAACACAGCACTGGAACACATGGAAAGCAATGGCTTTTGCTGAAATGCGTTCACACGTTCCATCATTTTGCGGACGTGCTTTCACTGCAAAGTACATCCGCAAAAAGAATGACGATGTCAATTCTTTGCAAATTTTGATGTGCGCTTCTCCCATAGCCCACATAAAAAAATGGGCTCGGGAAAAGCGCAGGTCAAAATAAGCAGTGTGTGAATGCAGGTGTGCTCTTTTGCGCAAAGCGCAGCAAAAAAGCGCAACTGCAAAAAAGCGCTGCTATTACGCAGCATGTGAACGAAGCCTTACACTTACCGAGGACTGTGTACTTGTAACACCACTTCCAGATTCGTTCATTAATTTCTGGTTTATTCACTGGACTCTGCCTCCAACAGCCAATCACAGACACCCACTTTTTGTGACAGCATCTGAGATTGGCTGTTGCACTTCATCCTTTGTGCTGGCGTCTGTGATTGTTTGCCATATACATTAGCGTTTTGCCAACAAACCTGCAATGTGTAAAAGTTAATTTAAAAAAAATTGCATAGGGGTATACTTGATTCTCAGTGCAGATAAAGCTGACAGCTACATACTGCCACTACCAGCTGCCTGGTTTTACCTTGACTGGCAATCAAAAATACAGTGGAGCCTATTATTTGTTTAATTACTTAAATAAATAATTAAAAAAAAATGAATAGGCTCTTCCCTATTTTTGATTACCAGCCAAGATAAAACTAGGCAGCTGGGGGTTGGTACTCTCAGCGTGGTGAGGCCCATAGTTAGCATGCCCCCCAGGCTAAAGAATTGAAGACCATAGATGCCCCAGAAATTGGTGCATTGATTAGAATTGCCAATTCCTAGAGCACTACCCAGCTTTTCCCGATGTCCTGGTGCAGTGGCGATCAGGGTAATAGAAGGGATTAATGACAGCTGAGTATTGACAGCTGTCATTAAGCCCTAGATTTGTAATGTTCAGGCCTCTATGAGACCTCTATGAGACCCGCACATTACCAATCGTAATCCAATCGTATCAGTAAATGGTTAATAAGCATACACACAGAGAAAAGTCCTTTATTTGAAATAAAACAGACATAAAATACTAAATAAACATTATCTTTTTAAATATACTCTGGGCAATGTAATTATATTGTGAATTTGTGTAATAACCGTATGTTATTTTTGAGTTGGTTCTAGACCAGAATGAGTACTGGGTGAGAAAAAAAATGTATATGAATAAGCTTAATATATATGTGATTGAGCATACAATTTTGAATTTATATGGAATGTCTTTTCTTAATGGGACCTAAATCTTAGCCAAGACACGAAAGTGACTTAAAAAAATAATATTACTTGTATCATTGTCTCTTTGTGTTTGCACAGAGGCGTGATCGAGTCTAGTAAAGTGACATAATCTTATTTGTATTATTTCTTGAAGGAAATAAACATATTCTATTATACCTGAAGATTAATTAGCCATTCTTAAGTCACAACACAACACCCTACACCTGTTAACGATTGAGCACCTGGAAGTTTAGATTCAAAAGAAGAACAATGTAGACGTTTTTCCTCTATGAAACTGAACCTCCATTGTTTATGTGCTACAAGAAGACAAATCCTTAATTCAGCTTTCACGTTTATTGCAGATGTTTCTTTATTCTGCGGAAGCAAGCAACTTTATACAGAGAATAGACATGTCAATCTTTAAGGTTTAGACATGAGACGATGCTATGTCTGATCCTCTGCACAAAAAGAATACTCAATAACCAACAAGTTAAAAGCTTTTCCACACAGAAGCCTTCATTTTATTTACAAGAAGAATTGTATTGCAATGTCATTTTTACCATATTATGAACTGTAATAAAAAAATTAAAAATAATAAATATTATGGAATTTTGCCTATCTCACTGCACTTGAAATTTTTTGCTCACTTTCCAGTAGACCATATGATATTATGGATGCTTACATTCAAAAGTACAACCAGTCTTTCAAAAAACATGCCCTTATGTGATAATGTGGATGGAAAAATACAAAAGATATGGCTCTTGGAAGAAGGGGAGAAAAAACAAAATCACATCCGTGTACAGTGTATATATGTGCCACATCAGATTTTGTCTTATACCAGCCTGAAGAAGAGACCTGAGTAGTCTTAAAAGCTTGCTATTTATTACCATCTATTCAGTTGGTCAATACAAGGTATCTACCATTGAGGACTCTCAAATTTGAATATATTTCAAAACAGACAGGAAAACTTGGCATGCCATAATGTAAAATATATTTTAATGTAGGCGTCCAAAATATATTGTATTGTCTATGTAATAAAATACAATTAGTGTCAAGTTCTTTGTATCGGCAACAGCACAGTTGGAGTGCCATATATCCTTCTCAGCATATATACACACATAGACCTATAAATGTGGAAAGTCTGGCATTGTTGTGGGTATGCATGTATGATTGTTAGTTTGCAGCTCTGTTATTTAAGGGAAAATACATGGATTGAACACAAGGGAGTGGTGAGCTTTGCTATATCCTTAATACTTGTATATAGGGGAACCTTTAACTACAACACTACAGCCTACCCTAGAATATGATGGACAAAAAAACTGTGAAAAATAACAACTAAATATAAACAACACTGCCAATTCGAATAGTTATAAATTGATTTTCACAATTTGATGGAGGTATTGTATAGGTTGGAGATCTTCTTTCATCATGATATCATGCCCATTTGAGCCATCAATAGTAACATTGGTAAAGATGGCTGTAAGATGAATGTTTTATCAGTTGAAAGCAATCTTGATTATAAGCTCAGCTTAGAGGTATTACTACATTTTTATTGATGGGCCATCCTTAGGATATGTCATCAATACATGATCAGTAAGGGTGCAACACCTGGCAACCCCGTCAATCAGTGGTTACTGGCACCGGATCATTTTTGGTACTGCCATAGCACTGCAACTATGTCAAAACTATAGTAGTCATGGCCAGGTACAGCAGATCCAAAGCCTTGACATTCGAATGAGGAGTTGGTCTGCTGTGCTTTGCTGTAACCACGGTAGAAATTACAGAGTTGCTGTGTTCAACTTTACTGATGCAAATAGAGGTTTAGATACAGAAGTAGACACAGCTACTGCACAAGAATAGTACTGTTTCTGGGAGAAAGCAATTGTTTTTCTATTCCTGTGTAATTCCTTTAAAAGTTTTATCATATACTGAATATGGTAGACAGGTATAGTGATAATGGAGAAAATCCTTTGGAGAAGGGTGGGAAACTCGAGGTCTCAAGGACCACTGTCAGTGCACGTTTTCAGGATTTTCCCAGTATTTCACAAGTGTTGGAATCATCAATAGTGAAGATAATTATATTATCACCTGTGCAATACTAAGGAAATCCTGAAAACATGACCTATTGGAGGCCCTTGAGGCCTGGAGTTCCCCACCCCTGCTTTAGGGTAAGCTCCTTAGAGAAAGATTTTTATTGCTCCCATTGAACTCAATGATGGACTGACTGTGAAAATAAAAGTCATTCAAATTTTCAATGTAGGTCTACAAGAGCATTCTGCCTCATGCAGGAGAATTCCATTCCCATTCACTTCAATGGAAGCTGCAATTACCAAGAATGTCCACTACAAAGACTATGGAGGTATGCTTCCTTCATACTTCATACTTGGAATTGGCCCTGGAGGTTTGAAGCAGCTGATCAGTGGGGGTGCCAGGTGTTAGACCCATACTGAATTGGTACTAATGATTTCTACAAAGGATAGATCTTCAATATTTAAGTCCTAGACAATCCCTTTAGCTATATTTTCTCCTGTCACTGCCATTTATAAACACAGAGGGATTGCAAGACTAAAACGAGCTTTAAAATAAAGGACACAATAGAATGTAAGAGCAATGTTGTATAAAGGCCGAGCAAAACTACAATAGTTTGTGAAGCACAAATAGTTGCCTTTAATATCTCTGTCCTCAAAAGATCTTGACTGATTGATATAAAATATCTTTAAATCCGTTGACATGCTTTTTATGGAAGTAGCACACAGGGAAAGATCAAAAGCCGGCATAAATCATAGCTCTTGTACCGTTAGCAAGGATGATTAATGTGCTGTCACCAATTGCTGAAATCGCCCTGCACTGTGCATTCGTAAATCCGTCAGTGGAGCTCAGACGGTCTTTCATCCACAGGTGCAGATATAAACCCGCTGAAACAAATGAAACAATATGGATTATTATCTTTCTGCGGTCTAAGGCTGGATTCACACATGAATCTAACACAGCAATGGATCCAATAGAGCGATGGGTTCACAAACATTGCATATGTCTTTTTTTAAATCGGTCAAGAGTGCTTCAACTAGATGTTACTTTTAAGTCTATCAGTTTTAGGTATGCACAGTTTGATTTTTATTATGTGTTTGTAGTGTTTTGGGGGTTTGCAATCTTTTTTGAAATGTAAAAAAAAAAATGCCAGAAAGAATAAATGGGTTAAGAGTGTCACAAAATAAAAAATACCACCAAAATGCTTTGAAAAACTGCTACAAAATGAGCTTGAAATCCCTAGTTTAAGTGTTGCTCACATTGTGCGTATAACTCGGACCAGTGTAATGAGAGCAAAAAAGGCATTGTACTAGGAACAATCGGAAAAAAGACTGGATGCCACACAGACCCTCCTAATGACATCTGTTTTTTGTAGATACATTACCATTTTGTAGACCACTGTAAATGATCCTGTAAATGATTGTTGTTGAGAAAAAAGAATGTGTTGCATATGGATGGCATGAGAGAAGAAGAAAAAAATTGTACACTCGCATTAAATGCGTAATACCATACGCTTTTCACTCTTTTAATTTTTCTGGATGAGAATGGGACAGATTTTTTTATACACCAGTGTAAGGCTGGGGTCACACATAGAAGTCCGTTTTTGGAAGTGATTTTCATCACCAATCCGTTTTTTATATTGTGCTTTTTGAGCCTCCTGCACCTCTGAACGTTTTTGGACTTAGTCATTTTTTCATTAAAAACGCATGTGCGTTAACGCATGCGTTAACGCAAGTGCCTATATGTGCCATGCGTTAACGCATGCGTTTCCCATAGGGCCCCATGTTAAAAAAACGCATGCGTTTTTTAACTGATGCCAAAAACGTTGCTAGCAACGTTTTTGGCTCAAAAACGGACAGAGCAATGTTTTGAGGTCCAGAAAAAAACGGACAGGGTGTTTATTACATCCAATCCGTTTTTCTGTCAGTTTTTGGACTTAGAAAAAAAAAATTACAAAAATGAAGCCAAAAACGGACCAAGGGCTTATGTGTGACCCCAGCCTAAGGCTGCTTATTGCTATTCGCCGCAGATCCGGCAGTTTTGCCACATATGCCGGATGCGGGAACATATGTGGTAAGACTGTATTTGGCTTAATTCTTTCCCTAAGGGAATTGCAGACATGTGTGGCACTTGCAGTTTTGCACTTGCGACACTTGCATCGAGTCAAAAAAACGCTGCTAGCAGCGTTTTTTGTTTGTTGCCACAAGTGCCAGATTGGCCGGATCGCGGTAAAACTGCAAGTGCTGTACATGACCGCAAGTCTTTTAGGGAATAAATTAGGCTGAACATAGTCTTGCCACAAGTGTTCCGGCATCCGACAGATGCAACAAAACTGTCGGATCTGCCGTGAATGCTTGAGTGGCCAACAGCCATTCTTTGTAAAGCTTTTGAGTCTGGTGGATAGCATATGTCTGAGTGACTTTGACTAGGGGGCATGGTAGGCCACCCTAAAGAGATGTGTTTTTAGGGAGCACCTGAAACTATGTAAGTTGTGGATAGATCTAATTTCTTGGGGTAGAGCATTCCAAAGAATTGGTGCAGTTTGGGAGAAGTCTTAGAGTCAGAAGTGGAAGGTATGGATTCATTCAGAAGTTAGTTTAAAGCCATTTCCAGAGTGTAGAGAACAGGTGGGGTGATAGAGAGAGATGAGGGTTGAGAGTTAGGGAGGTGCTGCACTGTGAAGAGCTTTGTGGGTGAGAACAAGCAATTTGAATTGGATCCTATATTGTACGGGCAGCCAGTGCAATGACTGGCACAGAGCGGATGCATCCAAGTAAAGGTTAGCCAGATAGGTGACCCTGACTGCAGCATAGGATCATATTTTTAGGCTGGGAAGGACTGAATAACCATGGACCTCTTTAGCCTAAAAATATTAGCCCGCTACTGTCTGCTCATCTTGCTGATTATCAAAAATCGAGGGGTAATCAAGTCTTTTTTTCATTTATTTACATAATTAATTGAAAAAAAACCTGACAATTAAGCTTCACAGGGTACAATTTTATTACATGCCGGCGGGGTTGATCAATTATATGTCTATACTAGCTGTTACTACCCGGCTTCGCCCGGGTTAATAACTGCTGTTAACAAAAGAGAATGTGTTAACAAAAATTAATTCAGCACACAAAAACCACAAAACAAATCGATAGAAATGTAATTATTAAAAGGCAAAAACTAAGCTAATAGAAGCATTTCACAACATATATTTCAACACCACAGATATTCCACAGTTTCTATATCCTCTCACATAGAGGTAATGTGACTGACATCAGCCTTTCCACCAACACACCCTAACTGACATCCTATTACCTCACAGACATCCTATTACCTCACAGAAGCTTTACTGAGAATGTCCTTTGTTGTCTATATTAACCAATCAGAGCTCAGATTAACAGTAGCAAAATAGAAGCTGAGCTGTGATTGGTTGCTATTGGCAGCCTGATAAATCCCCAGGCAACAGGAAACCCTCCCCCTGACAGCATATATTAGCTCATACATACACATAATAGACAGCTCATGTGACTGACAGCTGCCGTATTTCCTATATGGTACATTGTTTCTCTTGTAGTTTTGCTGCTTATTAATCAGATTTTTATTGTTGAAGGATAATACCAGACTTGTGCGTGTTTTAGGGCGATTATGTGGCAAGGTTGGTGTATGTGTGGTGAAATGTGTGCTGAGGGTGGTATATGTGTTCAAGCACGTGGTAGTGTGAGGCGCATTTTGTGTGTGTTCATAATCCCGTGTGTGGTGAGTATCCTATGTCGGGGCCCCACCTCAGCAACTGTATGGTATATACTCTTTGGCGACATCGTTCTCATTCTTTAAGTCCCCCTTGTTCACATTTGGTAGCTGTCAATTTGCCTACAACACATTTCCTTTCACTTTTTCCCCATGAAGTAGATAGGGCCAAAATTGTTTGGTGAACTGGAACGCTCAGGGTTAAAATTTCGCCTCACAACATAGCCTATGACGCTCTCGGGGTCCAGACGTGTGACTGTGCAAAATTTTGTGGCTATAGCTGACAGCTGTCGATTTTCCTCCAACATTTTTTCTTTCCCTTTTTCCCCATTATGTAGATAGGGGCAAAATTGTTTGGTGAATTGGAATGCGCGGGGTTAAAATTTCACCTCACAACATAGCCTATGACGCTCCCGGGGTCCAGACGTGTCATTGTGCAAAATTTTGTGGCTATAACTGACAGCTGTTGTGCAAAATTTTGTGGCTATAACTGACAGCTGTCGATTTTCCTCCAACACTTTTCCATTCAATTTTTCCCCATTATGTAGATAGGGGCAAAATTGTTTGGTGAATTGGAACACGCGGGGTTAAAATTTCGTCTCACAACATAGCCTATGACGCTCTCGGGGTCCAGACATGTGACTGTGCAAACTTTTGTGGCTGTAGTTGCGACGGTGTAGATGCCAATCCCAGACATACATACATACACACATACATACATACATACACACACACACACATTCAGCTTTATATATTAGATGTGTGTTTGTCTATATGTCTATAAGTCTCTATTTCTATATATCTGTATTCATCTCAATATTTATTATAGCAGTAAAGGCTAAGCGCTTAATCTAAAGGTGTGTACAAATTCAAACAGGGGTACTAAATACATGGTGACACCCTTAGGCCTAATTAGCAGCTAATCGTGAATGAGAGTAGCTCCAATGTTTTAAAAAATTTAAAAAATCATCTCAATATTTATTATATATCTATTATCTCTATCTCTATTACAGTATTCCTAAACTCCAGTTCTCAACGGCCACCAACATTGCATGTTTTCAGGATTTCTTTAGCATTACACGGGTGTAGCAATAATAATTATGTGTAGGTAATTAAATTATCACATTGCTCCATAGCATTCATTTTTGTCCAAAATTGCAAAAACATGTTGAGAACATGGCAAAATTCACATAATTCCCTCTGTGTTTCGTGCCAAGAGATGCAGAGATAGGGCCACCAAATACTCAATGTTTGCACATAACCAAGGGGTCGTGGAGGTGTTATATTTTGCTCCTTATTTACAATTCATTATACAGAAAAGAATGTTTCCTAGCAATCTAGATGTCAGATGCATCAAGGTGTCTTACCTATGCTGTTGCCTTTCAATTTGAGCACTGTTGCCATCCACTTCAGTGATTTTCCTGCCTCTCCAGCTCTCCTGTTAGGTCTTCCTGAAAACTGCTTAAAGGGAACCAACCACCCCCAATGATACCCTCGGACTATTAATATGGCTCCCTACACCCAGCACATACATGTGCTGCAATGTTTTTTGCTAAAAAAAACTGCCTTTTAAAAGTAAAGATAATGCTTTATAAAGTTTCTACTGAAGGGACGGGTGGGCGTTACTTTCATGGGGCTAAAGCCGAGATTCTGCTGCCACTCATCCTCGTCTCTCCCCTCGCAGCAGTAACGGCCAGCCCTTTGTTCAGCGTCACAGCCTGGTGCACGGGCTCGCATGCCCGTGCACACGTCATCAGCTACAGCCGGGTAGCGAGCGCGCGCTCTGACTTCCTGCGCTCAGCAATATAACTGTTTCCTTGAGAGGAGATATTCAGAGAGATGCAAGGTCCGGTGGTAGTTGTGGCACAGATACTTAATATAAAAGCCCAAGAAGTTAGACAAGAGGTGGTGGTGGCTCCAAGTCTGAGAAGGAAGCAGATGTGTGAGCAGCAGGGCAAAGCTCTAGCCGCCTTTGCTGAATAAGTACCCGGGAATGCCAAAATTCCTGATAAGGTCTACATATTAGTGTGCCTGGAAGGAGACCAGACTAAGGCTGGGGTCACACATAAGCCCCTGGTCCGTTTTTGACTTCATTTTTGTCATTTTTTTTTCCAAGTCCAAAAACTGACAGAAAAACGGATTGGATGTAATAAACACCCTGTCCGTTTTTTTCTGGACCTCAAAACATTGCTCTGTCCGTTTTTGAGCCAAAAACGTTGCTAGCAACGTTTTTGGCATCAGTTAAAAAACGCATGCGTTTTTTTAACATGGGGCCCTATGGGAAATGCATGCGTTAACGCACATGCGTTTTTAATGAAAAAATGACTAAGGCTGTGGTTTCACATAGAAATCCGTTTTTGGAAGTGATTTTCATCACCAATCCGTTTTTTATAGGGTGCTTTTTGAGCCTCCTGCACCTCTGAACGTTTTTGGACTTAGTCATTTTTTCATTAAAAACGCATGTGCGTTAACGCATGCGTTAACGCAAGTGCCTATATGTGCCATGCGTTAACGCATGCGTTTCCCATAGGGCCCCATGTTAAAAAAACGCATGAAAACGCATGCGTTTTTTAACTGATGCCAAAAACGTTGCATGCAACGTTTTTGACTCAAAAACGGACAGGGCAATGTTTTGAGCTCCAGAGAAAAACGGACAGGGTGTTTATTACATCCAATCCGTTTTTCTGTCAGTTTTTGGACTTAGAAAAAAAAAAAGAGAAAACTGAAGCCAAAAACGGACTGAGGGCTTATGTGGAACCTAAGGCTGGGGTCACACATAGAAATCCGTTTTTGGAAGTGATTTCCATGACCAATCCGTTTTTTTTGGGTGCTTTTTGAGCCTCCTACACCCCTGAACGTTTTTGGACTTAGTCATTTTTTGACCAAAATTCTCAAAAAAACGGATCCGTTTTTCCATAGGGCCCATGTAAAAAAAAAAATTTTTTTTTTTTTTTAAAAACGGACCCCAAAAACGTTGCTAGCAACGTTTTTGGCTTAAAGACGGACATAGCAATGTTTTTAAGTGCAGAAAAAAACGGACAGGGTGTTTATTAAATCCAATCCATTTTTCTATCAGTTTTTGGACTTAGAAAAAAAAATGCCAAAAATGAAGCCAAAAACGGACCAAGGGCTTATGTGTGACCCTAGCCAAAAGCTGATCCCAGAAATATCCATTACATAGCATTATCGAATATCTATTATACTAAATTGCATTTAGTACTTGTGTGAGATATACTTATTGAGTATATACTCTGATTGGAAATGTGATGTTACACCGGAGCTAGCTTGTACATTTGTGTTGCTGCAGAAACTCTAAGGTGTCACAGCGTGTATTACACCTTTAGGGTGTTTTAGATATTAATTAAAGGTAGTGAGTTAGGCTGGGGTTACACATAGAAATCCGATTTTGGAAGTGATTTCCATGACCAATCAGTTTTTTTTGGGTGCTTTTTGTGCCTCCTACACCCCTGAACGTTTTTGGACTTAGTCATTTTTTGACCAAAATTCTCAAAAAAACGGATCCGTTTTTTTAAGGCACCTCAAAAAAACGGATCCGTTTTTCCATAGGGCCCATGTTAAAAAAAAAAAAAAAATTTTTTTTTTTTTTTTTTTTTAAAAACGGACCCCAAAAACGTTGCTAGCAACGTTTTTGGCTCAAAAACGGACATAGCAATGTTTTTAAGTGCAGAAAAAACGGACAGGGTGTTTATTACATCCAATCAGTTTTTCTGTCAGTTTTTGGACTTAGAAAAAAAAAATTAACAAAAATGAAGCCAAAAACGGACCAAGGGCTCATGTGTAAACAATAATTTTTTGGTTAAAACCTTACATAAAAAACTTTCATAAAAACTTAATAAAAAATTAAAAAAATTATCTTTACTTTTTGATTTGATCGCATTGGTTGTTGTCTAAAAACCACTTATTGTATTTGAGATCATATGATTAAAATTACTAAAAAATAATGAATGCAAAGTATAATGGGTAATCTTGAGTTTTCTAGGAGAAAAGAAGTGGTTATTTTTCTCCCCCTCTTTGATCTTCTGTGGGTGTCTTAATGGTTCTATACAGATAATATAGTAAGGTCTTGCTTCAAGCTGTTTCTTGGTCAGTCGTTTATGGCTTGTTTCTGTTTTAAGATGGGGATATATGGCTCATCTAGAAAGAAGAGGTGTATAATTCAGTACACAATCCTACTTATGGTTGTATTATGTTTAGTTATTTTCTATTTTCCAAGAGGATTACCTTTTTGTGCTGCTGTGTATGATATCCGACTGGTTCTGTTAAGGCTGACTTCACACTTCAGTTATTTCACTGATCAGTGTCCATCCAATTTGTGTGCCAAAACCAGGAGTGTCTCCAAAACTCAGAACAGGTGTCAATCTTTCAATTATAGTTTTTCTCTGCAAGTTCCTCTCCCGGTTCCTCTCCGGGTTTTGGCACACAAACTGGATGAACATTGATCAGTGAAAAACCTGCAATGTGAAGCCAGCCTAAGTTGTTCTAGATGTAGGGACCTGTCAATCCAATTAAATGACCTTGTTTCAGGCTTTTTTTTTATGTTCCTTTCAAAATTTGTTATGTACCAAGTAGTCACTTACTTGTTAATGTTTACAGGCTCCAGGTGTAATGGTGCTACTATGGTGATAGGTTCATCTCTTTGTGATGTGCTGTGAATGAGTGACCTTGTTTTAAGCTTTTTATATAACAATAAGTTCCCTTCGAAATTTGTTAATAGTGGAGATGTTTCCTATATATTGTAACAGATATGTTTGTCTGAATATACAGTAGATAATCTGATATTTGTGGTAAACCTTAATGTGTGCTGTACTATTTTGTTTTTTAGGGCCTAGTTACTCGGGTGTGTTGTACTTATAGTGATGTTCAGTGTCAAGTCTTGGGTGTGAGGGTTTGTGCTGTGTCTATGTGCCTATAAACATGAACAAGTAAGTTACTACTTGGTACATAACAAATTTTGAAAGGAACGTATTGTGTTTGAATAAAGCCTAAAACAAGGTCAATTAATTGGATTGACTGGTCCCTACATCTAGAAGAACTTAACAGAACCAGTCACGACATCCCCAAGGAGATATCATACACAGCAGCACAAAAAAGTAATCCTCTTGGGAAATAGAAAATAACTAAACATAATACAACCATACGGAGGATTGTGTACTGAGTTATACACCTTTTCTTTATAGATGAGCCATATATCCCCATCTTAAACCAGAAACAAGCCATAAACGACTAACCAAGAAACAGCCTGAAGCAAGACCTTACTATTTCATTATATATAGAACCATTAAGACATCCACACAAGATCAATTTTTTTAAATTTTTTATTAAGTATTTATTAAAGTTTTTTATATTTTTTTATATAAGGTTTTAACAAAAAAATTCTTGTTTAATTAACACCAACCACTCTTAAAACGGGTGGGTATAATGTAAACTATTTATCTAGTTTGAATAAACATCCTAAAGGAGGGTTAACTAAACAATGCCTACATGGTTTATTGGGAGCCATAATAAAATGTGTAGCGCATATCTCACTACCTTTAATTAATATTTGCTCTGATTGTCTATTGTACTGTTTCTGTATTGATCTTTATTGTGTTAACCTCTTATTTGTGCATAATAAATATTTGTCGTAAGTCACCACTGCTGCCTTCTCTTGCATTGTTGAATCCTCATAACCTGTTCTTCATATACATATACATCACCTCATATGCTTCAAACCAATAAGCATTTACATTTATAGAGTTTGGACTTGGAATTTATACTGAAAAATGATATGGTCAAAATACTCACTTAGAATACGCCTAATAATTCTGCACACAGTGTATACTCACCTTCTCTAATACTGCAGTTATACGACATATGAGGCGCCCCCAGGCTGTGGGGTACTCAGGAACCGGATCGCTACTGCTGTCACTGGGGAGTCACGGGTGTCCTGACCTGGTCCTGTGGCCAGTGTGTCAGTGGAAAAAGGGGATATGTACAAGGGAGGTTGTCGTGATGCCACCCGTAGTATGTGGTCAGGGTGACCACGGCTGCCGTATTCCTGCTGGGGACGGTTATGAGGGGCAGCATAGATGGTAAGCCCTCCACCGGTAGGGCAGAGTGTCCCCGGGGCAGGTATAGTGGGGGCTGCATACTCTGGATGCTGCAACGGCTCTTCTCCTGCAGCTTCTCCTGCCAGCACACAGGGACAGCAAGGCAGTTTAGCAATAAACAGTCTCAGGTACTTTTGAGCTTACCCTGGTACTTTACTGTTCAAGTCCTTAGCAGACAGGTTACAGTTCACAGTTCTCAGTCTTAGTTCTTACACCTATCCGGGGACCTGGGTTTAACTGCAGCTTAGACAGTTCCTCTGCATTGCTCCCCTCAAAGTACCTTTCAGGCCCTGCTTGTCTCTCTCTCACTGTCCTCACTCACAGGTTCGGTCTGGCCATCACAGGCTCTTTAGTGAGGCTTCCCTCTGCTTTAGGGTCACTAGCCCTAGTACGATGGCTGTGTTCCTACTCCATGGTGGTAGGTAGGTCACGGATCATAGAGTCCCCACACCACGCCGGTGTGTCTTGTGATTGGGGTCTTAGAGTCTCCCCGGTCACCTCAACAGAGCCAGCTCTCTGGCTTTCCTGGCCTAGCCCTCCAGTGACCCAGGTGTTATTTGGGCTCACCAGGCTCCTTCTGCCTCCCGGTTGTCAGCTCTGTGTCCTCCAGTCAGCTATGTTAGTGATGGCTGCCGTGCCCGTTGTTCTCCCACTATTCTGTAGTGTTCAGCTGTAGGGTGTGTCTGCTTGCAGTGCTTCTTCCCTCGTCTTTCTCTCTAGAGTAAGCTTTCTCCCTTGGGTAACTGCCTCCAAGGTTCTGTGTCCTCCAGGGAACGTCTCCTCCTAGGAATCCACTCCTCCAACTTAGTGTTCCAGAGTTTCACTACTGTTCCTCCACCCACTTGTCCGGGTTCTACCTCTCTTTCCACCCACACTTCTCTAAACTACCACCACCCCTAGCCTGACATAGAGCTCTGGGCATAGGGTCGGTGTGTGTTGGCGTGTGTGTGTGCATAAGTCAACAGTCTTCCTTGTCTGGCTGCAGTTCACCCTGTGGCAACCCTGGTCGCAGGGGTGCCATACATACACTGGAATATTGTCTAATGCTTTAGAGCTTTATTTTCTTATCTGTATTGCTATGCTCTGAGTTCTGCACTCCCTAGCTGATCTTTTATACATACTGTGATAGTCTTTCCTAATTGGATGAGCTAAACCTTGTGATTTAATAGCTGAAGAGCATTATGAGGAAGCCCAGTCATGTGTGCCTTCTCTGGCTGATAAAAGTGTATTAAATGACAGCTTGCATTGCAGCATCTAAAAATTTTCAGATATGCAGTGACAAGGAAATTTCTTATAATTCAAAATGAATGTGATTGAATTGATTCTATAAATTTAGCACCATTGACCCTGCAGCCAGGTAGCCGTTGCACTTATCCCCTTCAGCGGTCCTGCTGGGTCTGTCACATTCTCTGCTCCTGCTTTCTGCTCCTGGGGCCTATGCATGCTGCACAGGTCTCCCAGGAGCACACTTAGGGCACAAGCGCATACGCTCCCCACCTCTTAAAGTGGCAGGCTGCAAACTCTGTGTCCCCAGCCAATGAGTTGGCATTAGGTATTTAAGCAATGCTTCCAAGGGAGTTGCTTGAGCAACATGGTCTAATATCTAGAATAATGTTAATAAATGTCAGGTCCTGTTTCCACTTCCTGTATCCTGTCCATGTACCTGTGCTTCTTTATCCCATATCCATGCCTGCTAAAAATTTCTGTATCATAGCGCTAGCTGTGCCTGTTATACCTGTTGCATGAGCCATACCTGCTGCACAAGCCATATCTGCTGTATCAGCCATGCCTGCCATACTTACTGCACCAGCCGTACCCACTATACCAGCTATACCTACTATACCCACTGCACCACCCACACCTGCTCCACCTGCTGCATCATTTATACTGGCTTGCATCAGCCCTCCAGTCTGCACCTGTCTTCACCAGTCATCCAATCCACACCTGACTGAGCCAGAGACTGTCCCTGCTTATACCCATGCCCATGTATGCATCCCCAACCTCTGTGACCAGCTGTCATGGTACTGTGAGTCTCTGGAGTAGCCCCTGGTGGCTACCTTCCAGCACAAGCCTAACCTCACCATCAGAGGCTCTACTGAAGTCAAAGTAGTCACTTGGCTATGCCCATGCAGGTCTAGTGGGTCCACTCCACCAATGAACATGACTGTTTCACTCATCTTTAGTTTAAAAAAGTTTAAATTATTGAACACTTCTAATTAAAATCATTGTCCGAGTCTCTCCAAAGACATTGCCATAGATATCCATATGTTTTGTCTGGTCATACCGCTCAGTTTCAATAAAGTGAATGGAGCTTGACAGAAAAACGTCAAAATGTCTTTTGCTTTTTTGTAATTTAATAGACACTTAAAAAAAAGTATTGTGCTTGGTTAGAGAAAACCAACCGAAACACCTTTTTTCAGAAAATATCTTTAAGTACAGAGTGTTTTGTTTTCATTCTGCTTCACTTGTGCGTGCTAGCTGATGATTACAGAGTAAAAAATATGTTAATTGAGAGTTTCTGAGATAGAAACACTAAAATTATTGTGGTGCCAGAAGTATTGCCATTGGGTCTTGGTCAAATAAATATTTATTTCCCATTTTAATGAATCTGACCGCAATTTTCAAACTTTGGTGGTAAACCAAACCACACTGAACCCAACATTAAAGAGGTTAACGTCTGCAATAATCCAGTGTGTTTTTTCAGATCTTATCTTAAAATAGGAGCAATTTGTATTTAGCAATTATGTAATTGTACGGTTGAACTATTTTGCATATCTATAATTTTTATGTAGACTTCTGTGCTTTAGATATTGTGGTGTAGGCCATTAAGTCATTACAGAACTTTATGATGTAATGCCAATCTTTGACTCTTCTTTTTAGATTACAGTGTGTGTGTGTTTTGAAGGCTGATAGGAATTTATAATGCATTCTTTGGATTTTAAGGTCATCAGGTTCCAAAGTAACAGATTTGAAATTTACTCTTTTATTGCTTTAACTCTATTCAGAATTGAAGACTTCATCCACATTACCATATAACTTTTTCCAGTATTTGTCAATACTTCCAAGTGTCTCCTATTTTTCGACTCTAAGGCTATGTGCACACTGGGCTTTTGCAAACAGTTTTTTGTGCTCTGATTTTGCACAAAAAAAAACAGATCATTTTTTACAGGCCAGCAAAGTCGAGGAGACTTCTGAAATGCTGTGCCGATGGCTGCTTTTTTTCCTGATCTAGTTTTAATGCAAAAAGCTGACCAGTAAAAGAAGTAGCATGTCAATTATTTGAACCAGATTTACAGCAAAAACGCAGCAATGCTCACCCTCCCCGGCGACACCACAGTGACCTCTGGCGATTTCTTCCACCCGGGCTATGCAAGGTGACTACAGGACCTGCTCAACATGTGACTCAGGCTGTGCGCAGGTGTCATGCCGGCTTCAGACTCTGTTCACACTTAGGAGTCTGATGTACAGCCTTAGATCTCCTTGTTGCTCAGCCTGAGTTTGGGCATCATCCGTCAATAGTTCACTGATGTTCTGCTTTGCAGGCGTTAACTTTTTGATTAGTGTCAATTGAACATGGAAAGAAGTTGAGGTGGTCTGTTTAGGAGCGCTGGGGCAGTTGGGCAATGAATTGAGATGATTTAGGATTATGGTTAACAAACCTTTATTTGCCCTCTACATCCCACAATGTGTTTCGACATGTCTTCCTCAGGTAAAGTACAAGGTATGCCAAGAAAATGACATATAAAGGAGTTGGTCCTCTATGATTGGCCCTGCAATTAACTATATTGACCCTCAATTTGCCATTATATGCAAACATACATAAACAATGGAAGCAGCAATTCCAAATACACCACATTCCAAATTACTCATAGTAACACTTATAACCAGGAATTTTTTTTTTTTAAGATTACATAAATAATCATACAAATAATGAAATAAAAGTGTCATAAAGTGTTAAAAAATGCCACAAAGTAAAAAAATGAAAGTGCCACAAATTATTAAAAATTATTGAAAATGTCACAAAGTATTCAAAATGTTTAAAATTCTGCATAAAAATATAAAATAACAAATAAGAATTAGCATTATTTACCACGTTACTTTCCATACTACTCAATCCTCTTATCAGATTAAAATCATAATAATGTGTAAACTGTCCATAATGACAAAAATTATTACCACTTGGCCACGTTATCGATAGTTAGATTGTGGCCCTCAGGAGCCAGCGTGCCCATCTTGTATATCCAGAAACTGTCTTTACTTACAAGGGCACTCTGGGGACCCTTAGGTGAGGAGCGGGGGGGAAGGGGGGTGGTGGTGAAAATTATTGAGGATCGGGGGGGGTGCTAGTGAAAGATTTTGAGGAGCTTTTGCACTAGCGGGGTTCCAGCGTGAGTACCTGCTCTCAGTGACTGCCGCGCGGGTTTCTGCGGAATATGTTCAGTCAGTATAGGATCATTCTTTAAGATGAACCAGTACTTCTTAACCAGATTTTGAATGGTAACCTTTGATTGACAATACATCGTGACTAAACTCCATCTTGCCAACCCTGACGTTTTATCTTTGTTGTTCTCTCTGGTTGTTATTTTCTTCACGTACATTTCCTGTGTGAGATTCATAGTTCCCCCAAAGGTGTCCTCCAATAACTTCTTAAGGTAAACCTTCTCTAGGAAATATTTTTTAAGGATTTTGGATTCTTTAATAAAATCAATGTCCTTAGTGCAGTTTTTCCTCACCCTCCAATATTGGCCATATGGTATGTTTGTGACCCATCTGGGGAGGTGTCCACTATCGAATTTTAAATAACTGTTCACCTCAACTGGTTTAAAGAATGTCGATGTGAGCAAACCCCCCAGGTCATTAAACTGGACTGTCAGGTCCAAGTACTGGAGGGAACGTGAGGAGATTGCTGCTGTGTAAGAGAGGCCCCAACTATTCTCATAGAGTTCTGAAATATATCTAGAGGCTTCTTCTTCCGTCGCTCTCCATAAAATTATCAGGTCAATATAACGGCGGTAGTATACAATATAATTTTTAGCCAAATAGGACCGCGATGGAATGGAGATGGAATCAAATGCACGCATATATTTGTTGGCATAACTGGGTGTGAATCTTGTCCCCATTGTGCAGCCTCTGGTCTGGTGGTAAATAGTGCCCCATAAATAAACACATTGTGGTTTAATATAAACTTTATAGATGCCAAAAGGAATTCTTTCTGCACATGGGGCATGTCCTCATCTGCAGTGAGATATTTATCAATAGCACTGATGCCCTGCTCATGTGGTATCCTGCCATACAGAGCAGAGACATCCAATGTGATGATAAGATTGTCTAATTCAAGGGGGAGCTCTCTGAGTTCTTTTATGAGTTGTGTTGAATCTTTCGAAAAGGAAGCCAACCTCACTACATATTTTTGTAGAATCAAGTCTGCATAGTGGGAGAGATTGCTTTTGATAGATTCAACACCAGAAATAATGGGGCAGCCTGGGGGGTTAATGGGATTTTTGTGTAGTTTTGGAAGAAAATTAAAAATGGGACCTTGTATTGTGGAATATCCAATAATTATTTTCTTTTTTTATTCAAGATTCCGCCACCATAAGATTCTTTGATAAGTTCATTATACTTGAGGAAAATCGTTATAGACAGATCTTGGTCTAATATTTCATAGTAATCAAGGTCTCCCGAAATCCTCTTCCCCTCTTTCTGGTACCATTCTCTATCCATCACAGCAATCCCTCCCCCCATATCTGCATTCTTGATAACAATATTTTCATTGCTCCTCAAAGAGGAAATTGCTTTCCTCTCACCAGTACTAAGATTGTCTTTTCTTTTGGTATAATCCAGAGTGCGCAAATCTTTCAATATAACCTGTTGGAACGTTTCAATCTGCACACCCTTATGGTGTAAGGGATAAAATTTGTTGGATTGGTTCTTTACATCCACATGTAGGAACCCTTTCTCATTTACTTCACTGCATGTGGGTTTGTCTAATGTCATAGAAGAAGGGGCTCAGTTTTAGCTCCTTTCCTCAAGTAAATAATGACGTATTGTCAATTTTCTAAAGAAGTCATTCAGATCCAAGTATAGGGAGAAAGTATCAGGTGGTGAACTTGGACAAAAAGTGAGGCCTTTTTCTAATAAGGATCTCTCTTCTTTGGTTAGGATATATTTAGATAGGTTGAAAATACCTGATTTTTTTATATTCTGATTCTTTTCATCCCCAACTTCTGTCATATTATAGTCTGATTGGTTCTCTTTTTCTTCTGAGTGAGATCTAAATCTGCGAGGAGATCCTCTACTTGTTCTACCACTCACTTATTTTTGTATCTTTCAATGCAACCAGATTTGTTGTCATATGTGTAGAAATGGCTTGCACCACATCTGGTGCATTTCCAGAGGAGGGATTAGGGTCAACATGGGAGGAGACCTTAACTGGGGGGCAGGATTTCCAATACCGTATCTACAATGGTCATAATATTCTTTCATTTATAGCTCTATTCTCTATGGTCTTCTCTACCACTAGAGGACGTGGTTCAATTGCTCAACAGTAAATGGATCCACTGTATTTTTAAAAATCTCCTGCTCTTTCAAGTGATCCATTTGTGCGGGACAAACCTGTGTCAATTGTGTAAAAAGTGAAACCTGTGAGTCTAAAGGTGCATCTAGGTTGATGTGGTCCAAAAATGGTATTTGTAGTGTATTAACTTCAAGTGCATTGGTAAATGACATAGAGTTAACAACATACCTTTTGATCCCCTCTGTGGAGCTAATATTTTTGATTTGCTTGGTCACATTATAATAATAATAATAATAATAATAATAATAATAATAATAATAATAATTTTATTTATATAGCGCCAACATATTCCACAGCACTTTACAATTCACATTATCTACGTGCATTAATTGTGGAGGTGCACTTTGTGTTATATCTATTAACTCATGTGCTTTTGGTGTATGTGAATTTGTTAGGTGTGTTATTAAGGATTGTGTTAAAGGTACTTCGTGTATAGTGAACAAGGACAAGTCAGTGGTATTAATGAGGCTATTGCTTATTGTCGGTGTGCTTTCTAATGAACCAACTCTTCCTCATTATTTCTTGTTTGCAATTCTCTCACTATGCAGGAGGGGATTGAATTACCAGGTGCAGAGTCTATTGAGGTGAATTTGGGCCTAAGTGAAGTTTCTTCCGTGTAATTATTTTATTCTTTTAGTTTATTATGAGCTTGTTTTTGTGCTGTTGATAGTATAATCTCTGTTTTTCAATTTTAAGTTGTATAGTGGGGTCCTCATTTTTAACTTTATCTTTACCTTTGTTTTTGGGAGGGGAGCTGGTGTCCATATTGTCTTCAATGATATTTTCTTTCCTATCCCTCAACAATTTCAGTGCTTTTTTCTTTATTAGATCCTCTTCAAACTTCAGTTTTATTTTTAGAGCCATATTAAATTCTTTAAAATCTGAGGATAAGGAAAACATGTCTAAATTTTCCCGAAGGGGTTTTAGATGTTCCAAAGCTTTCTCAGCTAATAAATTACGTTTCCTTATCAGAAGTTTCATAAGGCCAAATGAACATTGTTGAGAGAAGTCCTCCCATTCTTGTGTAAAAATGGCATCCTGTGGAAAGTAGGACTTCTGTGATAAGTGTAACCCTCTAGGGGCAATGTTCTCTGCAATGTATCGTCTCAGATATAATGTATCCACATGATTGGTTATTTCTATCTTACTTTTATGTTCTTATTCAAGAAAACAAATGCACCATGTGTTTTTTGTCCGATTCATTCAATTTGTATAGGGCACCTTTAGAATCACCATCACCATCATTACCATATACTATCATGGCCAGTACATTAGAAATTAGAGACTCCCTGTGGGAATTCCTATTAGATGCAAAAAATTAAATCAAAATAATATGTTTATTATTATTATTATTATTTATATAGTGGCATTATATTCCATGGCACTTTACATGCTAAAAAGGGCAGACTAGGACAAGTAACATAGTAACAATATAACTAACAATAAATGTGGACAATTCAGTCGTACAGATACAAGAGGGGAGAAATCCTGTCCGCGAGGGCTCACAGTCTACGAGGGGTGGGTGGGGACACAGCAGGAGGGGGAGGTGCCGGTCGTAAGGTGGCACGGTGGACCGGGTCTCATAGGAGGTTGTAGGCTTGGCGGAAGAGGTGGGTCTTTAGGCTTCTTTTGAAGGTTCCCAGGGTGGAAGAATGTCTTATGTGTTGGGTAGAGAGTTCCAGAGTATGGGGGATGCCCGGGAGAAATCCTGAATGCGGTTGTGTGAAGAGGAGATGAGGGGGGAGCAGAGGAGGTGTTCTTGGGAGGATCGCAGGTTGCGCGAGGGTAGGTGTCGGGAGACCATGTCGGAAATGTATGGAGGAGACAGGTTGTGAATTGCTTTGTAGGTCATGGTTAATGTTTTAAACCGGGATCTCTGGGAAGCAGGGAGCCAATGACGGGCTAGGCAGAGGGGAGAGACAGGGGAGTAGTAGGAGGACGGATGGATTAGACGGGCAGCGGAGTTTTGGATAGATTGGAGAGGTGCAAGGGAGGTAGTAGGGAGGCCGGAGTGGGAGGGGGAAGTTCCAGTCGTGAGGCGGTGTGGTGGACCGGGTCTCATTGCAGGTGGTAGGCTTGGCAGAAGAGGTGGGTCTTCAGGCTTCTTTTGAAGGTTCCCAGGGTAGGTGAATGTCTGATGTGTTGGGGCAGTGAGTTCCAGAGTATGGGTGAAGCACGGGAGAAATCCTGTATGCGGTTGAGCGAAGAGGAGATGAGGTGGGAGTAGAGGAGGAGCTCTTGGGAGGATCGCAGGTTACGTGAGGGTAGGTATCGGGAGACCATGTCAGAGATGTATGGAGGAGACAGGTTGTGAATGGCTTTGTATGTCATGGTTAATGTTTTAAATCGGGATCTCTGCGAAGCAGGGAGCCAGTGAAGGGCTTGGCAGAGGGGGGAGACAGGGGAGTAGCGGGGAGACAGATGGATTAGGTGGGCAGCGGAGTTCAGGATAGATTGGAGAGGTGTAAGGGAGGTATTGGGGAGGCCGGTGAGCAGGAGGTTGTAGTAGTCAAGGCGGGAGATATTGAGTGCGTGAATAAGGGTTTTAGCAGTGTCGTGGTCAAGGAAAGTGCGGATTCTATAGATGTTTTTGAGCTGGAGCCGGCAGGAGGTGGTGAGGGCCTGGATATGGAGCTTGAAGGAGAGGGAAGAGTCAAGGATAACCCCGAGGCACTTGGCATAGGGGACTGGGGAGAGAGAGCAGTCGTTGACGACAATGGATAGGTCAGATAGTGAGGTGGAGCGTCTTAGGGAAAGACTATGAACTCAGTTTTGTTCATGTTCAGCTTAAGGAAGCGAGCAGAGAGGAAGGATGAGATGGCAGACAGGCAGTGTGGAATTTTGGATAGAAGGGAGGCGATGTCAGGACCAGACAGGTAGATTTTGGTGTCGTCGGCGTACAGGTGGTATTGGATTCCATGGGACTCAATGACTTGCCCTAGGCCGAGAGTTTAGATTGAGAACAGTAACAGTTCAAGAACCGAGCCCTGGGAGACCCCGACAGATAGGGGGTAGAGCGAGGAGGATGTGTGGGAGTGGGTGACGCTGAAGGTCCGTTAAGTATGAGAAGATGAAAGAGAGGGCAAGGTCCGTGATGCCAAGTGATTACAGGATCTGAAGTAGAAGAGAGTGGTCAACAGTGTCGAAGGCGGCGGACAGGTCAAGGTGGAGGAGAACAGAGTAGTGGCGCTTGCCAGTCAGTAGGTTGTTGGTGACTTTGGTCAGGGCTGTTTCAGTGGAGTGGAGGGGTCGGAAGCCAGATTGCAGGTGGTCAAAGAGGGAGCAGGAGGAGAGGTGAGAGGACAGCTCAGAGTGGACATGCTGTCAAAGTAGTTCAGAGGCGAAAGGGAGGAGAGATATAGGGCGGTAGTTGGAGACAGTTGTAGGGTCGAGGGAGGGTTTTTTGAGGATGGGCGTGATCAAGGCGTGTTTGAAGGCTGAGGGGAAGGTGCCAGTGGTAAGTGATAGGTGGAAAAGATGAGTTAGGGTGGGATGATAACGGAGGTGAAGTGGGGAATGAGGTGGGATGGGAGCAGGTCGTGGGCGCTGGTGGTGAGGTGTGATTTTGATAGGAGGGAGGAGAGCTGGTCTTCAGTTATGGGGGGAAGCAGTTGATGGAAGGAGAGGGCAGTATAGGTGAAAGGGGAGGCTGTGGGGACAGTGGATCAAAGCTGTCTCTCATTCTGTCAATATTTTCTTTGAAGAAGGAGGCAAAGTCTTCTGCAGAGATAAGTGGAGAGGGAGGGGAGCAGGTGGTCGGAGTAAGGAATTGAAGGTTTTGAGCAGTTTGGGATTGTGGGACAGGGAGGTTACTAGGGATGAGACGAAGGTTTGTTTGGCGGCAGTAAGTACAGTCTTGAAGGCGATGAGGGACTGTTTTAACAGCGCAAAGTGCTCAATGGAACGTGATTTTTTCCATCGCCTCTCAGCGACCCTGGATGCCTGTCTCAGGTCTTTAGTGAGGGTGGTGTGCCAGGGCTGCCTGTTAGTGCGTGGAGCGTGGTATGTGAGGGGGGAGGCTAGGTTGAGGGCCTTGGTTAAGGTGGTGTTGTAGAGGGTGGTGGCAGTGTCTGTGTCACATATAGATGTTATGTTGGCGAGAGGGAGGGGAGATTCTGAGAGTGAGTGTAGATCAAAATGTTTTAGGTTTCTGCGGGGATGATCAAGTTTGCAGAGAGGAGGTGGTGTAGCAGGGGAGGTGAGGGAGGAGAAGGTCAGCAGATTGTGGTCAGACAGGGGAGGGTTGAGTTTGTGAGGTTAGTAAGGGAGCAAAGACGGGTAAAGATGAGATCCAACGTGTGGCCATCTTTGTGGGTGGTAGAGGAGGACCATTGAGAGAGCCCAAAGGAGGAGGTCAGGGAAAGAAGTTGAGAGGCGGTTGGGTGGGCAGTGTCAATGGGGATATTGAAATAGCCCATAATGATGGTGGTGATGATGGTCAGTAGAGAGGAAATTAAGTAGCCAGGTGGTGAAGTGGTCGAGGAAGGTGGGGATGGATCCTGGGGTGCGGTAGATGTCGGCTTGCTGGAGGTTACAGGGGAAGAAGATGAGGACAGAGTGGGCTTCGAAAGATGGGAGAGCAACAGAGGGGGGTAATGGAATAGGGGCGAAGGAGCAGGTGTCGGATAGGAGTATTCCGACACCTCCGCCATGTTTGTCAGAGGGGCGGGGTGTGTGGGAAAGATTGAATCTGCTGTAGGATAGTGCAGCAGGGGAGGCCGTGTCGGAGGGGGTGAGCCAGGTCTCTGTGATGCCAAGGAATGAGAGTTTATTAGAAATAAAGAGTTCATGGATGTATTAGAGTTTATTACATTCTGAGTGGGTGTTCCAGAGTGCGCCTGGCAGGGAGATTAGAGAAGCAGGGGCTGGGGGGATGGGTCTAAGGTTGGTCAGGTTGTGAGGGTGGGTGATGGTGAAGTTATGAGAGTTGGTGATGGGACATGGGCGTGGAGTGTAGGTGACTGTGGGGATGTGGCGGGGGGCCGGGATTAGGGGAAATGTTGCCAGCGAGTAGGAGGAGCAGAAAGAGGGTTAGCAGGAGGGAGCAAGAGAGTTTACGTGGTGGGCATGCCTAATTGGAGATGTAGGATTGAAAGTGAAGGAATAGTTCAGAGGAGTGGGTGAGGTGGTTAGGTAGGATGGAGGGTGAGAGAAGTACTTTGTTGCTGGGTGGAGGGATGAGCGGGGGTAGCAGGAAGTGGAGAAGGATGGGAGTGAGAGTGCAAAGGAGGGGATACATTGTGGATGGTGAGTGGAGGATGGGAGTAGCGTGGGTCAGATGCAGCGGGAAGGAGAGCTGTAGTGGTGGGTGAGTGGTCAGTAGTGAAGAGTAGTCTGGGGTTTACATAGTGAATACATAATTGCAGCACAAGTGAACAAATTACATATCTGTTTGTCTTGCATGACTTACCCGTTTCCTGCCCGGTGTAACTGCATAACACTTGTACAGTCGGCACTTATGCAGTTGGCATGATTGCAAGACCCCGCATGATTGCACCCCTTAGCTGGCTCTAGATATATAGTGAGTTTCTACTTAGATCTGGTTCTATTAAACTCGTTAATCAATCAATCAAAGAAACTCAGGACAGCAGGAGGCAATAAATGCAAGATAAATAAAAAGAGTTCCTGGGCATCATGGGTCATAAACACTTCTAAACCAAAGATGACCTCTGAACATCCCACATCACACACAGTACGATGATTTCAGTATATTACATTAATAAAAGACAAGTATGTTGTTAATAGAAGTTATAGATTCATATACCTCTCTTGTGAGGAGAGACAGGCAGGAAAGCTGTGTGAATGGAAGTTACAGATTCATATACCCCTCTTGTGAGGAGAGACAGGCAGGAAAGCTGTGTGAATGGAAGTTACAGATTCATATACCTCTCTTGTTTATGATCTGAGTTGTACCTTTTGGGGTTATTACAACAATAAAACCGTATTATCTTACTTGTGATTAATATGTATTAGTATTGACCAAATCTATATCTACCAATACAATTTTAGCACACAAACCATCTAAAATATAACCAGATTTGGTATCTGCTATCCCAAAATTTGTAGTTTACATTCAATTTATTATGGTGGTTCGTGCACACGGTGTATACCAACGTGACAGCCAAGTTTATATAGCTGTCACAATGTTATTGCGAACTGTGCACCAGTTATACCAGCTCTTAGGACCTTATTTTAGTATGGATACTGTGAATTAACCACTAGTAGAATGGCCAATTCACCTCTTATCTTTCTTTCTACCAGTAAAAATACTATATTGCCACAACTATAAAAAAGTCTCTTTAAAAACACTTTAAAACAAAGTTTCATCCCTTAATATAAGTACACCCATTAAGACAAATAAAGGTGAAAATTAATTTGTCACCAGTCTCTTTTGCACTTGAATAATTCTCACTTACAGGGTAATAAGCACATATGATTTCACTGCAACCTATCAAGGTCTTACTGTACAGTCAATTATGGAGATGAATCCAGAGTTTTCAAGTCCAGGGCTCAACAAGCAGCTCGCTAGAGATTCCACTCCAACACCTCCGGCGTGATACTCATGTAACAGAAAATAAGAAGGGGCGCAATGTGAAGCACATATGGACAGTTTATACAGAGGTGTATCTAGGTGTTCTGGCACCCGGGGCAAGACTTCCATTTGGCACCCCCCTCCCATGCAGTTTGAGTAGTCTTCATGTGACCCATCTTTCATTTGCGATATGCACACTTACAGTCACGTGCCGTCGGGCTGCTCTACCTAATTCTCTCAATGTTCAGTGAAAAACAAATTATATTATATGCTGTTAGGATTGGGCTACAGGGCTTAATGTTTGAATTAAAGGGCTCTTCCAGGTTTGAGATGAAAGTCTGTAGTCCCTCTAGGTGACTGCAGGCCTCTGAATTCTCATAGCGCGTGCACTGCACACTGTCAGGATTCTCTCATGCTGATGGTAAGATTCAACGTTCATGTAAGCACAAGTAAGGCCTTGTTCACACATACCAAAGCGTTTTTTTTAGCCCTTAGAAAAACTGATCAGTTTTTCTAAGGGTGCCAAATAGTGTCCCCTGTGGTTCTGAGCGTTTTTGGGAAGTTTTTGGACTTTTTTCATTAAAAACGCATATGCGTTAACGCATGCGTTAACACAGGTGCCTATATGTGCCAAGCGTTAACGCATGCGTTTCCCATAGGGCCCCATGTTAAAAAAATGCATGCGTTTTTTACAAAACCCATGCGTTTTTCTACAGCACCCAAAAACGCTGCATGCAATGTTTTTTTGGAATGGTGAAAAAAACGCCTGTGTTGTTAAAAAACGCAGCTACACTTAAGTGCACCATGCGTTAACGCATGTGCGTTTTTTATTAACAGCTAAAAAACGCAGAGAATGCCAAAAATGATGGTATGTGTGAACAAGGCCTATGTGATTTATATACTTCTGGCCACATTCTGACTAGACGTGTCCGGCCTCGCTCAATTCATTTTCATTGATCAAGGTCACGCATGTATAGTCAGCACAAGACTGCATGAATGTAAATTGCATACTTACAGTTCCATGAACTACCATGCTACCGCCGCCAACAGAGGATACTGACAGTGAGCAGTGTGCGCTCTGTGAGAATTCAGAAGTCTGCAGTCACATTGAGGGACAAATGAAGTGACTGCAGACTTATCACAGACTTGGACAAACCCTTTAATGCTCCTAACAAATAAACATAGTAACCATGGCACAAAACTTTATTAACATAGTCATATCTAACATAATCTTACAAGTTATTGATTGTTACATGTGTACAGGATCAGAACCAATAACAACTCAAAACTACATCACCAGACCAACCGGAGATACAAAAATGCATCCATATAATTACTATCAGTACAGAAACACAGCATCACAACCCTCTGCAGTGCAGAAATAGGTCACCAGACCCACCAGAGGTACAGAAATACATAACTAGAATCCACATCAGTACAGAAATACATCATCAGACCCAAAAGAGACAGAAATACTTAACTAGAAACCCCATCAGTGCAGAAACCACAACTCTCATCGGTAACAAAATTCATCATCAGAGCCACCAGAGGTGCAGAAATACAGCCATATAACCCCTCTCCACTATAGAAACACAGCACCACAACCCTCATCAGTACAGAAATTCATCAGTACATGGTAAAACATTTGTAAGGTCAGGTCAGACCCATACACATTTGTGCTGCATGAACCTACAACTTCTAATACATCCTTAACAATGGTAAGGAGATACCGGGAGTTGTTGTAACTAGTCACCATCAGACCATACAGAACCACAGCACTGATGAGAAATAGTATCACAAATAATCATTTACATCCAGGTACCTTACAGATGACCTAGTCTCTGATCGGAATCGTCTTTTTCTTTTTTTCTTTTCTTCATCTTGTCCAGACACTATGATAACGTTTCACATCCACAGCTCATCTCTGAAGACGTCCCTCTTCTCTGGTCTTAAGCACATCCCAGCACGATATCCTCAAAAATAGCAGAATGATAAAAATTCTCCTCAGTAAAAATAACTGCCCTACACTGTGCCCCTGAATAGATAATTGCTCCTCCTCACTGTTCCCTACGCAAAATATGATTTACATGCTGTCCCTCTTCTGGAGCATGCCCTCCACACTGCCTTCTCCTTTCCATACTGGGCTCCCTGGTCACACTGTCCTCTCACATTGTGTCCCACTATACTGCCCACTGTTTATACTGTTCTCCCTCATCACACTCCCCCGGCTCGATATACTGTTCCCTCCTGGCTGTGGGCTCACATTGTCCACACACAGTGGCCCCTCTCCATACACCCCCCACTACTCACTCTCTATTCTGAGCCCCGTTACATTTTTCTCATCCCCTACTGTTTCCTCACTACCTCACTCCCTCCCCCTCACTCCACATACTGTGTTCACACCGATCTCCTCACGCCACATACTGCATGCAACCATCCCCCACACTTAACATACTGTCAACACTGATCTCCTCCTTACTCCACATACTATGTCAGCAGCCATCCCCCCTCTCTCCTTATACTGTGTCCATACTGTTATCGCCTCACTGCATGTACCATACTGCAGTCATCCCCCTCTCATTCCACATACTGGTACAGCAGCCACCCCCCTCACTCCAAATACTGTGCCGCAGCCATCCCCCTGCCTCACCATACTGTGCCGCAGCCATCCCCACTCATTCCACATACTGTGTCCACACCAATCTCCTCCTCACTCGCATACTATGGTGGCAGCCATGCCCCTCACTCCTCATATTGTGTCCACATTCTTCCCACTTCACGCCACATACTGTACCGCAACCATCCCCCTCTCACTCCTCATACAGTGTTGCAGCCATCCCCCTTAACTCCTCATACTGTGTCCACACTGATCCCCCCTCACTTTTATACTGGATCCTCAAATCTCCCCCCAGGTTCATCCACATATTCTCCCCACACCATCTCCCCCCAGTTTGGCTCACATATACTGCCCCCCCTCTCCCCCCCCCAGTTTGGCTTACATATTCTCCCACCATCATCTTCCCCCCACCCTCTCCCACCAGTTTGCTCATCACACTCACCCCCCCAGTTTGCTGCTCACACTCACCCCCCAGTTTGCTGCTCACACTAAGCCCCCCAGTTTGCTGCTTAGACTCAAGCCCCTCATTTGCTGCTCACACTCCCCCAGTTCCCTGCTCACACTCACCCCTGCAGCTTGCTGCTCAACCCCCCAGTTTCCTGCTCACACCCACTCTACAGTTTCCTGCTCACACTCCCCCCCCAGTTTCCTGCTCACACTCCCCCCCAGCTTTATGCTCACACTCCCCCCCAGTTTCCTGCTCACACTTCCCTGCCAGTTTCATGCTCATAATCCCCCCCAGTTTCATGCTCACACTCCCCCCAGTTTTCTGCTCACACCCCCCAATTTATTGCTCACACTCCCCCCATTTTCCTGCTAAAACTCCCCCTCCCTCTCTCTTCACGCTGTCCCCTTTCCCCTACATTAATCATCACTTCAGCTCCTATGTGGAGCAGTCTTCTCCAGCCTTCTGCTGCGCTGCTCTCTCTCTGCTGAGTGATGTCAGCAGCATGGTCAGGTGATCTGAGAGATGCCTGTACATGGACTGCAGGAGCCGGCGGCTGCAGATTCTCTGCTCTCCCTGTCAGCTGACCGCAGGAGCAGAGAATAGCCGGCTCCCACAGTGGAGAGGGGGTGCAATATGCAGCTGCAGGGGAGACTCCTCGGGCACTGCAGCAGGAGGCCTGACAGCGTGAACTCCACCTGATGAAGATATTCAGTGTTGAAACGCGTTGTGGGATGTAGCAGGCAAATAAAAGTTTGTTAACCATAATCCTAAATCATCTCAATTTATTGCCCAACTGCCTCAGCGCTGCTAACCAGACTGCCTCAACTTCTTTCCATGTTCCCTGTTCCCCCTGCAAGGGATTGGTGGCAGGAGCAGCTCCAGGCTTACTATAATTGTTTGGAAAGGACCTGACGTCGCCCAGGAGATTGAGAATTTAGTTTTAGGACCTGCCATGGCATCAACAAAAAGTCTGATCACATGATCAGGACCCGGAAGTGATGCAGAAGTCACCGCCGCCAACTGTGAGAGGACGCTGTGGTTCGGAAGTGGGATTTACAATACAGGAAGCTGTAACTGGGGTTGTGCAGAGGTGAACAACCCCAATAGGTGAGTGGACAAAAGCACTCACACATATAAAGTGTCCATATGTGCTTCACATTGCGCCCCTTCTTATTTTCTGTTACATAGTGTCAATTGAAGGTTGAGGCTGCTGGAATGCCTACTTCCTTTATGCATGGCTCAGAACATTTCTGGATGCTAACTATAACATTGCCACTATAGAGTTGCTGTTGAAACTCTAATCATTGCTTGGTGTCTGGTGAAGTACCGTATATACTCGAGCATAAGACGAGTTTTTCAGCACAAAAATTGTGCTGGTGGTGTCCGGGGGCTGGAGGAGGTGGGGAGAGGCTGCAGTATGAGCGGCCGGTCACGTGGGGCCGCTCATTAGTGCAATGCAATATGCACTGCATCCCCCTGTCCATCAGCGGCAGGGGGAGCGGTGCATATTACACTGCACTATGTCAGCCCTCCCCCCCAGTGGTATATACAGGCCCCCCCGGCTCCCCCCAAGTGGTATATACAGGCCCCCCGCACCCTCCAGTGGTATATACAGGCCCCCCGCTCCCACCCCCAAGTGGTATATACAGGCCCCTCGCTCCTCCCCAGTGGTATATACAGGCCCCCGGTTGCTGCCGCACACACCTGTAAAAGAATAGCTTTCATACTTACCATCCTCGCTGTTACCGCGCTCCTCCGGTCTCCTTCCCGCTTCTACCCGGCTGGCCGGCGCAGCCACAATGACGTCATTGCTTCTGCACGGTCACATGACGCCGAGTAGAAGCAGGAAGGAGACGAGGACGCGCGGTGACAGAGCGAGGAGGGTAAGTATGAAAGCTATTCTTTTACAGGTGTGCGGCAGCAACCGGGGGCCTGTATATACCACTGGGAGGGAGCGGGGGCCTGTATATACCACTAGGGGGGAGTGGGGGGCCTGCATATACCACTGGGGGGGACCTGTATACCACTGGGGGGGGCCTGTATACCACTAGGGGGGCTTGTATACCACTAGGGGGCCTGTATACCACTAGGGGGGCCTGTATAACACAAGAGGGCCTGTATACCACTGGGGGGGGCCTGTATACCGCTAGGGGGCCTGTATACCACTGGGGGGGCCTGTATACCACTGGGGGGCACCTGCATATACCACTGGGGGGGCCTGTATATACAACTGGGGGGGAGCCTGTATATACCACTGGGGGGGCCTGTATATATCACTGATGGGGGCCTGTATATATCACTGGGGGGGCCTGGATATACCACTAATGGGGGCCTGTATATACCACTGAGGGGCCTGTATATACCACTAGTGGGGTCTGTATATACCACTGGGGGAGCCTGTATATACCGCTGAGGGGGGCTGTAAGCTCTGATGGGGGCCTGTATATACCACTGAAGGGGGGGCCTGTATTCCACTGATGGGGGTTGTAACCTCTGATGGGGAAGAACTGTATACCAGTGATGGGGGATTATATACCAGTAATGGGGGGCCATTTATCATGGAGAGGGGCTGTATACCGTGATGAGAGTCTGCTTCATTTTTTCCCCTAGGCTTATACTCGAGTCAATAAGTTTCCCTAGTTTTGGAGGGTAAAATTAGGGGCCTCGGCTTATACTGGGGTCGGTTTATACTCGAGTATATACGGTATACCTTCTTGTTTTTTCATTCTCTATTTGTGACTCACCGTTGCCGGATACTCACGTCTCAGGCGATGCAGCACTTGTCACGGTTCCGCGCCTGAGGCTGTGGGGCCCAGTGGTCAGATCAAAGGGGATTGAAGGATGGGGATGTTTCTTGATTGTCCTGACGCCACCTGTGGGAGTCCGGTGAATGCACCGGCGCTGCTTGGGCCTCCGGGGGATGTGCGGCAGCTTGATGGGATGCTCCCCACAGGATGAGCAGGAGTCCCTGGGGCCAGGAGCTGCACTAGATGGAATACGGCAGCTCAGGTAGTTGCTGGACAGAGATAACAGTTCTGAAGAAAAGCACGGACACCAGATTCCTCTGTAACGGGTCTTTACTGTAACAGCTGGTGTGGTACACGGTATACAGTCAGTAGGTACCGGACCGGGTGGTCCCAGCAGTGACTAGTCTTATTCCAGAGCTCCACGGTGTCCTTCCTTTATCTAACCTTTCTATTCTGGTTGCCGATGTCGCCTTAGTGCGCCAGTTCGAGGTACGGGGAAGACTTCTTAAGGATTCCCTACCGGAGCGACCCCCGGCTGTTCAGGGGCCTGTTTCCCTGTGGTGGGTATCTTGCTGGCAAGACGGCTAGGTTGCGGCTGTAGTGAAGTGCTCCTAAGAAGCCGTTCCTTCACTTCGGTTTGCAAAACAGCGATAGACGTCTGTTTGCCTCGGAACCGGTGATCCGGTAGGTTGGGCAGAGGTATATTTTGACCCTCTCGGTTGTTGCACGTGTCCGGTCTGGGTCACCGCTTGATGGTGCCCTGCCGGTAAACTTCGGTACCAGGGCTGCACGGAACTGTGCAGGTCCCTGTTCCTCCTTTCTCCTCCGATCACTTCCAACTACTCCTAATTCACTAACTTCCCACACACTACACTTTACACTCTTCCCACCAGGACCTGATTGGCCCTCTGCCTCTAGAGTGTTGTGTGGTGTATGGAGCTCTGGGTTTAACCTTGTCATCACTGAGACGGAAGATATTACATCTGCAGTCAGGGATGCAATACCTTCCTGTGACGCACTCGTTGCGGGGCGCCACATTTGTATTTTAGTTCCCCCTACACAGATATTGTATCTTCCTGATTGTTTGCTGTGTGGTGCTATTTGCTTTATCCCTGTCTGTCTATATCTGTGTGTTCTGTTACTGTTCTCCTCCTGGGGTGGGGGTTGTGTGTTCAGCTCAGGGCTGGACAGGAGAAAGGGACAGTTCTGAAACTCAGGCCTCTCTACCATCAAGGGTACCACCCCTGAGTTAAGTCCCCTAGCCTGAAGGACAGTTCAGGGACCCAGGTTTTTATCCTCATTTTCTTCCTAAGCTCCTAGTGACAGCAGGATCTTGAAGTATTGAACCCAGAAGTAAGAAATCATCTGTCTCCGGGGGATCGCCGGGAGGGTGAGAAAGTGTCTGTGTGTGCATGTCTGTATGTCTTTCTGTGTATCCCATCATTTGTTGAGTTTGTACGTGCACAAATGCAGCTGCAAAAGTGATCTGTTTTATTTTTTAAAACCTGATAAGATTTTCACGCAGAATTTTCCTGAGCACAAATGGATCACTTTTTCTGTGTGTGCACATAGCCTAAAGAATGCAATATGATAAGGAAACTTTCCAAAATACTGTATGGTGCCTTGTGGAAATACAATACAATGGCACATTGGATAAAGTATGAGTCTGGATTCTGGTGGTTTCGGCTGATATAACACTGGCTTACCAGTCATGTTATTTCTCTGAACAAGTTTTTAAAAAATCATGGGCGAAAATAAAAAAGTAAAAATTGGAAAGTGATAATATGTAATCCGGGAACCAATGGATTTATACTAGGATACAGCAGTTCATAGAGCAGAAATGAGACCAGACAGTTTTGGAATAGTAGATTTTTATAATAGAGGGGCAATTAAATAGGATAGGGGTTATCAACCTATCAAATAACATACAGCCCGTCAGGATTGACTAGGACCACGATACTGCCCCAATGACACTGACCCGGGATGTCACGGAACTTGCACAAAAGATAATAATAATATTTATTCACTTATATAGCGCCGTTAATTTCACAGCACTTTACATATATCAGCAACACTATGCCTATTTGGACTCATAATTTAAATTCCCTATCAATATTTCTTTGGAGCCCAGAATTCTGATATGAACATTTTAGCAGCCTTCACTGTGCTCATTTCAGTTTTAAGCAAAAGACAAACTTGGTCAGCATCAAAAAGACTAAATTTAAATTATTTAATTTGTGCAAATTTAAGTTTAAATGGAAGCCTTCAGCAGGTTTTTATTCCTCACAGCAACATCGTCACAAGTACCTGTAATATAAGTAGAAAGTACTGAAGCAAAAACTGATCTTGCAAGTGCAAGGGTTTGGCCTTCACTTACAGCTTTCTGGCTAAGGCCGGTTTTACACCATAGATTTCAGCTGTCATGTTGGATCCTGTTTTTTGCAGGATCCACCGGACAGAACCTGACAGCACAGCATGAGCAGCAAGGTGGGCAAATATGCCTTCAGATCCTGTTTTGTTACGCTGAACTCTCAGCTGTGTGTGCTGTGCTGCCCTCCATGGTGCTGAACGATCAGTCTCTGAAATGCTGCTGTCCATGGTGCTGAATGAACGCGGCAGCATTACAGAGCCTGCGCTGTGATTTACATCGGATCCGGGAAACAATCTGATTTTTTAATGCATCCGACGCCCATAGACTCCCATGTTATGGGCGCAGGATCGACACGGATCCGAGACTATCCGATTTTGTCCAATTTTTGCATCGGAGACAAAAGATGATGCATGCTCCAATTTTGTACCCGGCAAAAAAAACGTAAAAAATCAGATAAGGGACAAAAAACACAAAACCGGATGGCCAAATAGGACCAATCCGGCACCATAGGGATACATGGTGGCAAAACCGGATCAGGTTCTGTTCAAACCATACACAACCTGACAGCTGAAAACCGTGGTGTGAAGTCGGCCTTATCTGTCATCTTTCTCCTCCTGGCAGCTGCTGTCTGGAGCCACAAGGGTCGGAGTACTCAGGCCTCAGGCAGCCGGGTGCAGGGATGTCACGGGTCGTCCGTCCCCGAGCCTGTGCCCTTAAGCAGACAATAAAAAGGGGAAAGGAAAATAAATAAAGTTGTTTGTGATGCCACCTGTAGGTCCGGTGATGGCACTGGCGCTGCTGGAACCTCCGGGGTGATGTGCGGCAGCAAGATGTTGTAGCCTTCTCAGGTAGGGCTGAGTCCCCAGGGAGTTGGAAGTATGAATAGTGGAATAGGGCAGCATAGTCACTGTGGACCAAGGCAGGTAAATCACAGTTCTCTGAGAAGAATCACAGACACATTGCTCACTCTGAACAGGTACTTTACTCCGGTAATATGCAGGCTTACAGGGTAATGCAGTTCTTTCAGTCAGAGTAGTGGACCGGGTGGTTCTGGTAGTGAGCAGTGTTCCTCTGAGGCTCCACTGGTGTTCCTTCTCTATCACTTCCTCTGTCCTTACTCTGTGCTGCCCTGCACAGATCCCACTTCTTGAACCAGGCCTGTCGGGAGATATGGGAATCCTTTATCTCTCCAAAGGGAACCCAACCCAGTGCTTCTGGTGGAGACCTTGCTTGGTGTAGGGCGGTTGGATCGTGCTCCTAAGGGCCGCTTTACACACACCAACTTCTGTGTCCACCTTCTGAACAGATCTCTGGTTGCAGTGAAATCATGGACACATTGTTCCATTTTGTGGCTGTGTACAAAATGGAGCAATGTGTCCATGATTTCACTGCAACCAGAGATCTGTTCAGAAGTTGGACACAGAAGTTGGTGTGTGTAAAGCGGCCCTAATAAGACATCAACTACGCCGGTAATTTGTAGCTCAGGAATGTACCTCTGATCCACGTCAGAGCCGGTACCCTTCTTGGTCACCAGGTTGAGGTGCCCTCCCTCTTAGCTTCTCCTCTGCTGTTCTGTAACTCTGCAGCTCTGCCCTTCACTTGTGCACTACTCCTTACCAGAACAAAGCATACTGCACCTTCTGTTAGGGGTGCAGTACCCTTTTGTAATGCTCTGACCATAGGGGGGCTACACTGCCTTCTAATAGTGATTGACAGGTCACTCTTCTTTGTCACCTACTCACCACAACCATCATCTCACACAGGCACTGTCATTCCCATCATGATTTTGTAGTGATGACATTGCAATAGGAGGACTATGAATCTGTGCACATGCTGACCCTGGGAATTATGGTGTCTAGTCTACACAAGATATTGGTTGGGAAGGATGTTACAAAGAAGAGTGAGATGTTAATCACTGCCAGGAGGCTGGTGTCAGGAGAAAGAAGTCGAACAAGCCAGAAAGCTGTAAGTGCAGGTCAAGCCTGCTGTGATTACAGAGCTCTTTCTGAGTACTGAGCGGTGACTGTTCATACCTCCCTCTGCCCCAATAACTGGAAGTGAGCAGTTGCAGGTAGAATGACACTTTATTTTCTCCCTGCAGTTGCCCTTCCATTTAGACTGCTGCACCTAATTAACATGGTATTTACCTGCAAACTAAATTCAATATGATAGGTTCTATTTAGGGTTTAAACAAAGAAGAGTTCTTAGTATGCATTAACACTGGTGTAACTGGAAGCTCATTGTCCCCAATGCAAAGTCTCCAACTATTACAAGTCTTTAACAATCTTTTCACTTTGGCCAAAGAGACATTTTGAGCCCCTGTGCCTTTAATAGTTAAACCACTTTGCATCACAATGACAGTGACTAATTTCACATGAAAAACTTAAAAATCATTAAAGAGTGCATTAAAATTACAACTGCTGCAACTAGCAGATGACAGAGCACTGACACTTAATAGTACCGTCAGCTTCAGAAAGCTTCATTTCTTCACCTGATCCTACTGATTAAAAATAGTTTTCTATTTGTAGAAGTGAAAAACCTGAGCCAAAGTGACTACTGAATACTTGGCACTATATGCTAGAGATTGCTTAATAGAGGAAAACATTTCTGTTTACACCACAGACAGACTAGAGCAGCAAACCACTAGACACTAGGGACGAGGACAGCAAGCCAGTGGGCACAAGTGATTGACTGAACTAGAAATCCAACAAACCACAGGATACCAGGGAACGAACACTCAAAATAACTGGTCCCAGGTGTGTGTAAGGGACATAAAACACACACTCAACCCCAGGAACTGACTGTAAAAGTAGAACATAGCTGAAAACCATGGCGTGAAATAGGCAAATAAAGTTGCCAAAAGCATTAGGCCATGTGCACACGTTGAGTATTTGATGAGTTTTTTACCTCAGGATTTGTAGCCAAAACCAGGAGTGGAGCAATCAGAGGAAAAGTCTAATAGAAACACCTGCACCACTTCTGGATTTAATCACCCACTCCTGATTTTGGCTAGAAATCCTGAGGTAAAAAGATCATCAAATACTCAGCGTGTGCATGTGGCCTTCGTTTTCTGAACCCACTGATTAAGGCAAGAAACATTTGGCTCTTTAGAGCTTGATGCCACAGTGTCAAATTCATGATGGGTGGTATTTGCCATAAATCGAACCCTCTTATCTAACCCTCATCAATACTGGTGTGCTGATAGAGGGGATGAGGAAGTGGTCTTGATTAGAGAATGTGATAGGGTGGAGTTCAAGGCAAGACATGAAGTGGTGTGTTCCTTGCATCTTGCCATAAATCTTGCACCTTGCGTAATGTAAACTGCCGCTCATCATGAATTTGATGAGGATGGACCACCATGCCCCCATCTTGTCTCCAACGCTGCACACATTATCAGAAATGGTCAAAAAATAAAATTTTGCAAATATTTGGTAACTTTTAAAAGCTTTTTTACAACAGAATTCCCCAGTGGTATACAGGCGCCCCCCCCTTGCTGCCGCACACCTGTAAAGGAATAGATCATTATACTTATCCCTGTCCTGTCGCCGCCGCCGCTCTGCACCGCGCTCCTCCGGGTCTTCATGCTTCTTCCTGATTGCAAGGCGCAGAATAACCAAAGAAAAAAAGACACTCTAAACAAATAAATGATGAGGTGTGGGGGGCCGTAACAAGGCAGAGATGGATGAAAACGTGCTCAAACTGCATTGAGACAGTATGTAGACATAATGTACACTGTCTGCATACTGTTCTGCATACAGCTCTCTTCTCTGAGTGACAGGACTTAGTGAAGATAAATAGATAGTAGAACAGGCCCACTGCTGTTCCTAGGTCAGATCAGTCTCCGAAGCTCCCACTGAATCACTTCCGGGGCTGCCCATTAAGCTACTTGCATATTCACTGCACTAACTGCAATTGCTATGGCAACGGTGACCTCACCGCTTACTATATGGCAGCTCTGAGACCTGCGCTTTACAATTTTGCTATAGCGTAGGTCTCAGCACTGTCATATAGTAAGCTTTGAGGTCACCATTGCCATAGTAACTAGTGTTGCTAAGGCAATGGTGACCTCACCACCTACTATATGACAATGCTGAGACCTGCGTTTTACTATATTTACAACATTGACATAGTAACCACTGTTGCTATGGAAACTGTGACCTCATTGCTTACTATACCGCATGTCTTAGCACTGTCATTCAGAGATCAGAGACGTGGGGAGGATAAACACATCCACTCCCCATGATCTCTGATCACTGAATGATAGCGCTGAGACCTGCGGTATAGTAAGCGATGAGGTCACTTTTGTCTCTGATGTAGCAGAGCTGAGTCTGTCCAGGAAGAGAGAAGATGAGGATCATGGAGGAGTACGAGGGTGGGGAGGAAGTAATAAAGATGGAGTCACTAAGTGTCTCTGGAATTTTTTTTTTTATAAAATAATTTTTTTCTGTGATGTGTCTTTTTTACTATTTATTTGAGATTCCTGATGGCTAGGTCTAACTTAGCCTGACATTAAGAATCACTGGGTTTACTACCAGCGAGCAATACAAAGCTGGTGTTAAGCCTTTATTACCCAGCATGCCATGCCACTGCCATAAGGGCTGCTGGAAGAGCCTGATAAAGCACTTGGATATGGCATTACATTGAATGCTCCATTTTCAGGGGTGGCTGCGGGCTTCTATTCTTTAGTGTGGGGAGGCTCTAAAACAATGGGCTCTCACCCCACTGAGAATACCAGCCCTCAACTGCCTAGTTTTACCTTGGCTGGCAATTAAAAATAGGACGGAGCCCAGATATTTTTTTTGCCAGCCAAGGTAAAGGGTTGCAGTTCATAGTTGTCCACTTTTACTGGGCTAGACTTAAAAAGAGCGCGAATCCCCACGCGTTTTTTAAAATTATTTATTAATTTAACACCCTATGATGGCGTGTTACTTGCCTTACACCAATGTGTATGGCAATCAAGCAGAATCACCATCCAGATTGTGAAAATGCACTCTGACTGCATTTTCTAATCACACAAGCGCTCACAGAGTGTGAGCATCTGAGGCGGTCGACAGGTTATGGGGTACTCGGATACCGGGGCTGATGGCGGCTTTGATGGGGAATCACGACTGGTCGATCCCCGGTCCCGTGCCCTGGACCCTCAATGGCGGGGAACAGTGAGGGAATAAGGGGATTGTTAACGTGATGCCACCTATGGTACCTGGTAACGGGTATACCAGCGCCGCAGCCGGCCGCTGAGGTGATAGTGGGTGCAGCAGAGTGTGGTACAGCTCCCTACTGGTGGAGCTTTACTTCAGGGCAGCAGGGATGGATGAGGGGAGTAGTAGTTAAGTCTTTGCTTACAAAACGGTGAGTTGCGGCGATTAGACAGGCACACAGCCACCCAGGGATTGTTGTTTCAGTACCTTTTACTGATGACAGGGTAACAGGTACAGTCCAGAGTATTAACTAGGTCCCCGGTACAACTTGGGACTTCCACCTTAGAAAGTTATGAGGCATCCTCTGTCTTTATGCTCTGCGGTGTGGGGTAAGTCCTACCTGAGTCTGAACCCACCGCTTCTTCTCCCTCTCTGGGCTTTACTCTAAACTGACAATGAGGTCCTTCTTCAAGGACCCTATTCTTCCTATGGCCCCTGGTCCTGTGCTTGGTCAGTTTTAGCGTCTCTTACTTGCTCTCCTCAAGGCTGAACTCCTCCTGAGTCTTCCGGGCTTTTGCTGTAGCACTAAATGCTGGCAGCATCGGACTCCAGTGTCCGGGTGAACTAAAGGGTTGTAGTAACTGGTTCCCTTTTCTTAATTCCCTTCTTCCTCCAACCCCTTCCCTAGGCTGTGCACAGCGGTCAGTGGTCCCTGGTCCTGGATCCTTCCCAGCAACCAGGTCCTCACTCCTCCTCTCTCCAACTCTCTCTCTATGCTGACTCTTGGGACTGACTAACTCCTCCCCTCAGGCCTGGATCTTTTAAAGAGGAACTGGCTTAAGGCAGCCAGTAGGGCTCACCCTTCAGGTCTGGGGTGGAAGGTGTGGTGTGCTGTGCGAACCAAGGCGTAATTTCCTCCTTGCATTAGTGTATCCTGTGGAAATCCCCTGCAGGGGTGCCACACATCTGTGATTGGCTGTTTGCTGGTCAGAGCAGTGAATATCAAGTAGCTTTATGGGCGTCCTTGGAAGTGACTCAGCGGAAGCTTTGGAGACTGAGCTGACTCAGAAGCAGCAGTGAATGTCTAATAAGCTTGATCTACCTGTTCTACCAACTATCTTCACTAGGTCCTGTTACTCAGAGCAGACAACTGTATGGCAGAATGGTATGCAGACAGTCATCTCTCATTATGTCTGCATACTGTTCCCATGCAGTTTGAGCATGTTATCAGCCATCTCTGCCTTTTTACAACCCTCCCAGACCTCATCGTCGGGTCCAGCAGAAAATTACTTGCATTTCATATTGACTTACATTGAACTCGCTATTCAGAACGAATATGCGAGTATTATAAAGTAGTTGTTACGAGTGCAATAATTACAAAGATTTTGGTACCCACTCATCCCTAATAATTAGATGTTTGCAATAAATTTCATACTAAAGAGTGGTTGGGGTAGATGCCTCAGCTAGCAATCCATCAGGTCAATCAATCATGCAGCTTTTTAATCACATATCGTGTAGAAGGACCTGTTGTGATGTGATTATTGTGATTGGTGTGCATTATCATGACTTAACCACACGGGACTCAAACCAGACGAACTGAAGGCCCATTTGCTACATCAAATTAACGTGGTTTAAGGAGTTAAATGCACAACTACGACAGATGTGTCTAATGTGTATTATTATTTGAATCACTTCTTTAATTCACTTCACAATTTTGCTTTTCTTGTGCCAAGTATGAGATTCGATTTGGCTAGGTGAGAGGCTAAAACTGGAATTTAATGGATAAGGTTTCTTCTTGAGGAGAGTGCCATGCCAGGTCTGGTATGCCAGTACAAAGAGATGTAAACATCTTGCAATGCTCCTCTGAGAAATTAAATATTCAAAATGTCCTTTTCAGAGAGAAAGTCTAGTGCCACTTATTGGAAGTAGCAATCCTAAAAGATAATATCAACCTTCAACAAGCCTTGCAATAGAGTTCAAGTCCTCTCCTCTCTGATGTTGTAGATCCCAGTCATAACCTTTAACCTAGCCATATCAGATTTCATACATTGCACTGATAATAATAATAATATTCTTTATATAGCGCCAACATATTCCACAGTGCTTTACAATTCAGTGGGGACATGTACAGTTATATGTAACAGTTATATAAAAAAATACAATATAGTAATTAAAGGGGAAAAAAAGTTAATTCTGCCTGTAAGACCTTACAATCTACAATGAGGTGGGGGGTGACACAAAATTCAGGTGCTTATTTTCAGAAAAAAAATGACTTGGGCTTCGCCGTATTTCTGGAACCAGCCGAATCCAGCAGGCAGCGACGGGCTGCCCCCAACCCCCAGGTGCCTATTTGTACCTGGCCGGACACAAGAATATAGGCTAGCACTCTTTTTTTTATTATTTCATGAATTTCATGAAATAATAAAAAAAAAATGCGTGGGGCTCCGCGCAATTTCTATGTCTAGCCAGGTACAGCTAAGCAGCTGGGGGCTGGAATCCGCAGCGCAGGGAGGCCCAAGCTTTTTGGGCACCCCCCGCTGCAAATTGCAGCCCGCAGCCGCCCCAGAAGATGGCATGTTCATTGAAGCGCCATCCTCTGGCGCTGAACCCCGCTCTTCCAGCGGCCCTGGTGGCGGTGGCACGCTGGGTAATAAAGGGGTTAATACCAGCTTTGTTATACAAGCTGGTATTAAGCCCGAGATTCTTAATGTCAGGCCAGGTTTGACCCGGCCATTAAGAATCTCCAATAAAGGGTTAAAAAAAACACAACACAGAGAAAATTTTTTATTAGAAATAAAAAAAAAAAGCCATTAGGGACTCCATCTTTAATTAAAAAAATCCTCTTCCGTCCGACGTAGTCCAAAACGCGATGTCCTCTCTGCTACATCCCCTGTACATAGATATAGATGTCTATGCGCAGGGAATGAGCAGACTGAGAACAATCTCAGCTCTGCTACATCAGGCAGCAGGCGGGCTCTAGGACCCTGGAGCTGCGGCAACCTGCAGCCCGACACAGAGCAGACAGCTGGACTCCTTACTGTGCGAGTTTCCCTGCTATTACTTGCACAGTAAGGAGTCCAATGCAAGTCAATGGCAATCCTAGTTTTGTCAGAGTCTCTGACAAAACTAGGATTGCCATTGATTTGCATTGGACTCGTTACTGTGCGAGTAAACGCTGGGAAACTCGCAGAGTAACGAGTCCTAGCAGATAGAGCCTGAAGCTTCCGAGACACATCTGCGATTTGTAAATCGCACATTACTCACTATTACTTGCTTCCCCATTCATTAACATTGGACTCGCTAGACTCGCAACGAGTAGCGAGTCCCGGGCTCGGACTCGCTGGAGTCAAGCGATTCCGAGTAATTTAGGACTCGCCCATCACTATTAGTAGGATTTCATTGTGAGGTGGGAGAGGGGTTGAAGTTGGCGAAGGGTGGACAAGGATTTGGAGATATATCACCTGACAGGAGCAGCAGTAAAAAGAGAAAAGACAAATACTTTTTGGATTTGTGTCATGGTATTTGATGCAATACCCCAGGACATGGTGAACTGAGATTCTTCAGCATGGTGAGGAGCACATGGGAGCTGTACATATTAGATGGAAGGAGAGAGGGGATAATGTGTGATGGAGGGGGAATGGGGAAGTGAAAGTGGATGCCAAAAGCATATAGGAAAACAGACATTGAACTAAAGGGCATAGTTTAAAAAAACGGTGAAAGAGTTGCATTGACTCAAAACAAGAGTAAGGCAGAAAAATCTTGCACCACGGGTAGAAGTTCCAAAAACTTTATTCCAGCACAATTAAAAACAGGTATTACAGGAAAAACAGGCATCATTCAGAGCAGAATCAACATAGAGCCAGTTTACACATTTCTGGGCTGCTGCCCCTTAATCATAACCACTGGTTACTCTTGCATTTAACCAATAGATTGCTTCCACGCACAAAGGGGCAGGTGAGCTGGATTTTCCTTTAGCAATACCTCAAAACACAGTGCCTGCAAATTCAAATTTTGGTCAAGGCTTTAAAGAGCAATGCTTAAGCCATATAGAAAGGTCAGTTAAGGGTTTGATTTTGACTTTTAGGATTGCCAATTCTAGGTGGATCTAAAGTTCAAGTCTTCTTCCTCTCTGAATAGATAATTTGCAGAGTTAAGTCTAGACCAACTAAATACGTTATGGTGCTAAGATTGCATAGCAAAATTTTGGCACAAGTTTTGAACCTAGCTTTGCATCACAAGCAGAGATGAGCAGATTCATCTGTGGAGGATTTAGTTTGAGTCGATCTAACTGTATATCATAGCTCCATGCGGATTTGAGCACTTTGAGATTTTCGTCATAATGGATAAAAAAAAAGTAAAAAAAAGTTAAAAGCACTATTTTTCCACCCTAGTGAAGCTTTGGTGAGCGGGATAATGTTGTTTGACAAAGATGAAAGGAGTTCTGCATAATTCCCAGCAGCTATCACATGACATCCTACTTTAATAATCAGATTTTTACCTTGTATAGTGGTGGTGAGTACACTACTGAGTAATCAGATCAGTGATTCCCAGTGAATGCTGTTAGGCGCAGCACGAGTAGTATGTACCGCAGAGTTGGAATCTCTCCAGATTCACCAGGTAAGAGGTGTAGACACATCATATTGAAGCAATTTCTCTCTCTCCTCTTTCCATACTTTTCTCCTCCTACTCCCCTTCCTGTTCAGTACTGAAATATACCTGAATTTAATAGCTGGAAATCGACTAGTGGGGAAAATGCGTCAAAGCCGGAGAATTCAAATTTTAGAGATCCATTGATATGAAATTGCAACAAATGCCTCTATCACGTGAATTCACGCCCTTTCCAATGATATCAATCGTTGTCAATCAAGGTTCACAAATTGTTTAATACATATGATAATGTGATGCACACAGATGTTTTAAAGCAAACTGCATCTGAACTCTGGTACATTTAGTCCAGAATATTCCCCCTATTGTATTTAAAACTCTACATAATATATCAGGGTTATGAAAGGACAAGCATGAAATAATTCAGAGACACATTCTTGTCTTAGGAAGCTTAAGAAGGAAATGAAAGAAATGTGGATACAAGCAGATTTGACAGAATACCAAACTAGAATCAGATGTCCCAGGCTGCGTCACATCGGAAACATCTAAAAAGTCAGTTGCCGCCATTGACTAATTACATGAGCAACTACCTTATCTGAGCATCTACGTTTACCATTGTTTTATTTTATCGGTTTAAATCACGCATATTTATAAATATTAATTTGTACAGTCGCAAAAAAAAAATATTTGTGAAAACAAAAGTTTCCATTACATGTAAATCAACATTTCACATAGCAGTGAAACACGGGAGAGCCACTTTTCTTTGCAGAATTGCTTTAAAGGATTATTCCCCAAATAGAAATGTATCTCCTATCTCCTATAACCTGCTGATAGCTGAGGGTAAAGGCCACGTCACACGCTTCAATATCATTAACGATCGCATGAGCGATCTCCCGTGAACGAGATCGTTGGGCCAATCTTTCGAGATCGTTGGTGAGATGTTACACATCTAGATATCGTGAACAAGGCGCCAAAGATGTGGCAAGCAGCTATCGTTCACGCAACCCAGGAATGATACTTGCTCAATGTTGTGAATATGGGAAGTCGTTCACAAGATCGTTATCGCAGTGTCACACACAACGATGCAGCAGATTGAACGTTGGTTAATTGAATGACACACGATGGATTTGAGGTCAGGATCTCAAATCTGTGATGAGCGATCAAACGATTTTTCACCGCAAGATCACTCAGTTATACGTAACAACGCACAAACGATATCATTTAAGTGATTAAAAAAACGTGACGTTTCAGCGATATCATTAACGATATTGAAGCGTGTGACATGGCCTTAAGACTTCTGTCATTTCCAGCAATCACAAGAATGGAGCTTTGCGGCTTCCAAGCTCCGAAGAACAGTACCTTGGATTTAGCAAAAATGCATACATTTTCCCTGTGCTCCATTAATTGTCTATGGAACTGCCATATAAAGAGGGCTATAACAGTCTATTATCATAAGTTTTATAATGAATAGAGCACGAGTTGAGCATGCTCACCTTTGCTCAATTCAATACAGGGTTATAAAATCCCATTGTCAGGATCAAAGAGATTCCCAGCAGCTATCCCAAGCTGACCAGCAAATTATCTCCTATCATACTGACAAGGGAAAATATATTTTTTTAGTAATAACCATGTAATTCAGACACATTCAAGTCTTTTGCTTGTACAACTTGCTAACCTTTATTAAAATTTCAGTTCTGGAGTCCTTGCACTAATTATTTATTTGCTTATATGGTGCCATTAATTTTATAGCACTTTACAGGCATCATCATTACAGTCCCCAATGGGGCTCACAATCTAAATAAAAACAGAACTTAATATTTGACACAGAAACCTTTATTTGCAACTACAGAGGTCAGATGTTTCCTAAAGATCCTAGAGATCTTGATCTGGTTTGAACACACTTGCAGCAGGGATTTTGGCCCACACCTCCATACAGATTTGTCCAGATCTATCAGATTTTGGGGCTGTCACTAGGCAGCATTGAGTTTCAGCTCCCTCCAAAGATTTTTCATTGGGTTCAGGTATAGAGACTGGCTAGGACACTGCAGGACCACAAAATGCAACTTATAGAGTTGCTCCCTAGGGTTCAAATATTTTTATTAAAATTTCCAAAAATATTGGGTTACATATAATGATGTTATAAATTAAAATATTTTCTCTACTAATATTGCACCAAAGTTGGAGAACCTGAATGTCCAAGAGAATTATGTTGAACATAACTGCAATTTTAGTTTAAGGTGATGTCATGCTAGAAAACTAGTTTTAATATTTTTCTTTAACTATTTTGGTGGAGCTGGGCTCCCTCATAGGCTGGACACCAAGATGCCGCTATGTCATCTACTATGATATGAACACCCATTGTACCATTGTGGTTTCTGGGATGAATGAGATGAGGGTAAGGGTAGGTGGGTAGAAAACAATAGCACACCGCAGGTATGTCATTTGTCTGCATTTGGAATCTATGGTGTTATATAAAATCTATAATTGGATGGAGACTTAACAGTGTTTAGTATTATTTCCTCCTGTTTTGTAACAAAACTTTGCCTAAATCCAAGACTTTCTACAATTAGAATAATTTTAATAGCAGGATGTGGTTGGTTCAGTGTAGCTGACCTCATCTTTCTTAATCACAAGAATAACATTTACTACAAATTCTTGCAGGAGATTACGCAAATTAACCATTTGATCTTTGGCTTTTAATTTTCTAAGTCTAATCATTTTGACACCATGCCATTTTTAAGAATTAGACAGAGAACAACAAATGTACAAGATGTATAGACATGTTTAGCTGGACTGTCTTCTAGTCATACAGTATATAGTGTATTTGCTGCTTTTGCACAACAAGCTATGGATCACTGGTTAGAAAAGAGAAGAAAAAGAAAAGTTGATCATCAACAGACTAAGAAGCTGACACACTTCATAAATAGAAGGCTTATAACTAAAGACGATCTTGCCACGATCCAAAGAAATTCAGAAACAAATAATAAACAAAGTAATTGAGATCTATCAGGCTGGAAAGAGTTATAAAGCCATTTCTAAGGTTTTGCTGTAATGGGACAAAATGCCGGAATGCCTGCGCTGCCACCAAGAATCACCAGGAAACAAAGTTAACTGGGCAGATTTTTATTTTATTCTATCCTATGCGTTTTAGAGCCTCTACCCGAGCTCCTTCCTCAGGGAAGCCATTCTACAAGCCAGGCGATTATACCGGTTGTGGGTGACACAACCGAACCAGGTGAGCAGTTCCTGATATATACCGCTATAAACCCTTTGTAAAAAGGATAAGACCCTATGCGCATTTATCTTACGTTTACAGGTTGATTTCTAAGGCTTTGGTGCTCCAGAGCATCACAGTGAAAGCCAATATTCAAAAATTGCAAAAACATGGAGCAGTTGTGATGTTTCCCAGGAGGGGCCGGCCGACCAAAATTACCCCAAGAGCGCAAAAATGTCTCATCCAAGAGGTCACAAAGAAACCCACAACAACATCCAAAGATTCATGTCTCCACCATATCATAAAGAGACTGGACAAACATGGCCCACATGGCAGAGTTCCAAGACAAAAACCACTGTTGAGCAAAAAGAACATACAGGCCTGTCTCAGTTTTGCAAGAAAATATGTTGATGATTCCCAAGACTATTCATATTATTTTCTCAGATGGTACAGCTGTCCATTCTTCTTGGCAAAAACCCTCCAGTTCTGCTAAATTCCTGGGTTTTCCTGCATGAACTGCGAGCTTGAGTTCTCGCCAAAGTGGCTCAATGATATTGAGGTAAGAAGACTGAAATGGCCACTCCAGAAGTTTCACTTTTTTCTGCTGTAGCCAAATGACAGGTTGACCTGGCCTTGTGTTTTGGATAGTTTTCATGTTGGAACGTCCTAGTAAATCTCATGCGCATCTTCCGGGCTGATGAGTGCAAATTTACCTCCAGTGTTTACTGATAATGTGCTGCATTCATCTTTCTTTCAACTTTGACCAAGTTTCCTGTGTCTTTGTAGCTCACACATCCCCACATCATCAGCGATCCACTTCCATGCTTTACAGTAGGAATGGTGTACCCTTCATCATAGGCCTTGTTGACCCCTCTCCAAATATAATGTTTATGGTTATGGCCAAGAGGTTTGATGTTGGTCTCATCACTCCAAATTATCTTGTTCCAGAAGTTTGGAGGTTTGTCTCTGTGCTGTTTGGCGTATTATAGGCAAGATAATTTGTTGCATTTGCGCAGTCATGGCTTTCTTCTGGCGACTCAACCATGCAGCCCATTTTTCTTCAAGTACCTCCATATTGTGCATCTTGAAACAGTCACACGGCTAGTTTTCAGTGAGTCTTGTATTTCACCTGATGTTATTGGTAGGTTTTATTTTGCATTCCGAACAATTTTACTGGTAGGTGTGGTCGAAATCTTTGTTCGTCTACCTGATCGTGCTTTGGTTTTTACAGAGCCCCTGATTTTCCATTTGTTAATCACAGTTTGACCACTGCTGACTGGCATTGTCAATTCCGTGGATATCTTTTTGTATCCCTTTCCTGTTTCATACAGTTCAACTATCTTTTCCTATAGATCCGTTGACAATTCTTTTGCTTTCCCCATGACTCACTCCAGAAATGTCAGTTGCTGGATGAAAGATGGAAGAGTCTGTCTGGATCTCAGAAACTCACTCAACTTTTATGCACACCCTGATTACAAGTAAACAGGCCACAGATGAGGATGTTACCTTTATTAGCCATTCAAACCCATTTGTGTCAACTTCTGTGCATGTTATCAGGTCAAAATCACAAGGGTATGTGATCTTTTGATCAGGGTCATTTAAATGTCTTTGGTTGTCATTATGATTTAACCCCTTCCTGACCCTTTACGTAATGCAACGTCAAGGGTCGGGTCCCGGTGTTTAATGGGAGCTCTGTTGCATCGCTCACATCAAACACCCAACATCTCAGCTGATCTCATCCATGATTCGATCGGTGCTGTTAACCCCTTGGATCCTGCTGTCATTCTCTGACAGTGGGATCCAAAGCCACCACGGCGGGGATCAGGGTGTTCCCTGCCTGCACCGGAGATCCTCTGATAATATTGTGAGATCTCCAGTGCTCACGTGATAGCCCAGGATCCTGCCGAGACCTCAGAAGCTATTACTGATCGCTTCCTGTGAATGGTTGGCAAGCACTGCCAACTATTCACAGTGCGCATTTGTGACAGGTCCCGATGTGCTGCAGTTTGCCTCCCTATGGGCCAGTGTTAAATAAAGAATGAATTATAAAATAAAGTTTTTTAAAACATTAATAAAAACATAACATTTCAAATCACTCTCCTTTAACCCCTTTCAAAATAAAAGTATTAAAAAAATAAAACAAATACACATATTTGATATTGCCGTCTTCAGAAACGCCCGATCCATCAGGATATAAAATAAATTACTGAGAGCTCTAAACCGTGTAACGGAAAAAAGGTCCAAATGCCAAAATGATGTTTTTTTGGTTGCCGCAAATTGCTATAAAATGCAATAAAGCGTGATCAAAACAGCACATTCAACCAAAAATGGTATCATCCGAAACATCAGCTCAAGCCGCAAAAAAATAAGCTGTCGCATAGCCCCAGATCCCGAATAATGAAGACACTACGGGTCACAGAACATGGCGCAAAAAGTGCAATTCTTTTTCTTTTTTCAAATTTCTGAATTTTTTTACCACTTAGAAAGCAGTAAAGGTATATATGTTTGGTATCTACAAACTCGTACCAATCTGAGGCATCACACTGTCATGTCAGTTTTACCATATAGTAAACATGGTGACTAAAATACCCAAAAAACAAACATGTAATTGCACTTTTTTTTGCAATTTCACTGCGATTAGATTTTTTTCCCCATTTTCCTGTACACTATATGGTAAAATAAATGATTGCATCTCAAAGTACAACTTGTCCCACAAAACAACAAGCCCTCATATGTCTATATTGACGGAAAAATAAAAAAGTTATGGCTCTTGGAAGGAGGGGAGGAAAAAACGATAATGAAAAACGAAAAATTGCCTGTTGGTGAAGGGGTTAAAAAGAGAAAGCACAGTAGTTTGACAATAAATGGCTTCACCCAACCACTAACCATGAGTGGCATCTTTGGCCAAAACAATTATACAATATGCACTGATTTCTTGATTAGCTTAGGTAAAGTGCAGTTTGTGTTTTATTTTGTTATCATGGAGATGCATGGATTTGCATTTCAGCTGCAAGGACAACCCCCTCTGATTTCAGGTCTCCCATAGGTAAAATGAAAAAGCTTGTATTCCTCCCATGCTGGTGCCATTCCATCCGTGTTTGAGGAGCTTGTGACATTGTGACATCAGGTGAGCCCCCCAATCAATCACCGCCAACGTCTCTTTCTCTACCTTCAGACAAATGAGTTAATCAACAGGAAGTGAGAGGCAGCCGCAGTTTAGCAAATTAAAAAACAGATTAATATGTGACATATAGTTTAGAATACCACCATAAACACATTACGTACATTACACATGTACAATATCAACAGCATTCACCCTGAATGGAAAGAATGGGTTACCTATAACCGCAGTTTATAGATCATGGACAGATTCATTTTTGCTACAGAAAATAAAAAGGTCTCCTTTAGGCGGCCGTCACACGGTGAGATATCTTGCCCGATATCGTTTAAGCGATCTCCTTTTTGATCGCTTAAGCGATATCGGGCAAGATATCGTTGCATGTAATCAAGCGATTTACGATGGTAAATCGCTTGATCGTGACATCGCTGATCTGAGGTTCGGTTCTCAGATCTAGCGATGAACGATGCAACGATCTGCATCATCGTGGTGTATGACACCACGATGATCCATCTCCCAGCGACCGCGCCTATGCTGGGAGATGGTAACTATGGTAAACGTCGGGTAACTAAGCGACGCGCGGCGCCTAGTTACCCGATGTGTACCATAGTAACGAGCGAGATCGCTGCTCCACATCGCTGGTGAGTCTGTCTGTGTGACATCTCACCAGCGATGTGAGCGATATTGTAAGCGATTGCGCGTGCACGTGATCGCTTACAATATCGCTAAAGATATCTCACCGTGTGACGGCCGCCTTAGATAGAGATCATCAAGGAATTTGCAGACACTTGTTAAGTTTTCTTGGAAAATCGCTTAACTTTTTATTTAAGATGCATTGGAGCAATAAAAAATAGTTGTAAAATTGGCTATAACCTTTAGGCACCTTTGTTAATAGTCACTGATTCTATACTTGAGATGGCTTTATTTACCATATTTTTTTATGAATCAAGTTCTATGTAACTATATGGACCCTGTTTACTTTTTTATATACAGTATATGCATATATATTGAGTTAAGCATATTTTTAACAATCAGGTTTGCTTTCTATAGCCTGTGAGCAAAATTGTTTATTGCTGGCAGAAACATGAATTAACAAAGATTCCGTCAGTGACCACGTTCTGCAAAGAAGTTTGTAATCATTTTATCTGTCATCTACTAAGTTTTTTTCCGCTGATTTATGATCAAATCAAGTTCAGCTCTCATTTGATGTGGTTTGTGATCATAAATCAGCTGAGTGAGTCAATCAAAATACAAACAAGTGAAAAATTTAAAACTCTCCTTTGGATCGAGTTCACTGACTGAGGCCGGCTTCACACCACGGCAAGATCCGATCTAGGGCTGTCAGGGATGAACCTGACAGCCCCAGACCGGATTAGCACACAAACCAGAGGGCTAATATACCCTCCAGTCTGGTGTGCAGCCGGACGCAGCTGCCGCTGTTGATGATTCAGGACCGCGGCTCGCAGGTGTCTGGTCCCCGGATCCTCCCGGACCGGGGCAATCCGGCCCCATTGGCTCCCATGTTAGGATTGCCCCGGACACGGGAGGATCCAGGAGAATCCGGGAGGATCCGACTTGGGGATATTTTTCTCCCTGGACACAAAAATGGTGCATGCTCCACTTTTGTGTCCAGGAGAAAAATCCTTCTGGATTCTCCAGGACATCCAAAAAGCGGATGCCAAAATACATTAATTAATCATTTTCATCATCATCATACACACACAACCACCATCATCATCATTATCATCATCATCATCATCATCATCATCATCATCATCATCATCATCATCATCATCATCATACAAACACACACAGCCACCATCATACACACACAGACACCATCATCATACACACACAGGCACCATCATCATCATACAAACACACACAGCCACCATCATTATACACACACAGCCACCACCACCGTCATCAGTCACACACAGTCACCACTGCCATCATCATAATCAGTCACACACAGCCACCACCACGATCATCATCAGTAACACACAGCCACCACCACCGCCATCATCATCAGTCACACACCGCCACCACCGCCAGCCGTCATTATTATCAGTCACACACAGCCACCACCACGATCATCATCATTAACACACTGCGACCACCGCCACAATCATCATCAGTCACATACAACCACTACCGCCACCATCATCATCATCAGTCACACACAGCCACCACTGCTACCATCATCATCATCAGTCACACACAACCACTACCGCCACCATCATCATCATCAGTCACACACAGCTACCACTTCTGCCGTCATCCGTCACACACAACCACCACTGCCGCCCCCACCATTATCATCATCAGTCACACACAGCCATCACCGCCGCCAAATATCATCATCACTCACACACAGCCATCATCATCATCATCATCATCATCATCATTCACACAAACACACACATACACAGCCATGATCATCCTCAGTCACACACACACATACACAGCCATGATCATCCTCAGTCACACACACACATACACAGCCATGATCATCCTCAGTCACACACACACATACACAGCCAGAATCATCATGTCACACAAACACATACACAGCCATGATCATCATGTCACACACACACATACACAGTCATGATCATCCTCAGTCACACACACACATACACAGCCATGATCATCATGTCACACACACACATACACAGCCATGATCATCCTCAGTCACACACACACACACATGCATAGCCATGATCATCCTCAGTCACACACACATATACACAGCCATGATCATCATGTCACACACAAACATACACAGCCATGATCATCATGTCACACACACACATACACAGCCATGATCATCATGTCACACACACACACATACACAGCCATGATCATCATGTCACACACACACATACACAGCCATGATCATCCTCAGTCACACACACACATACACAGCCATGATCATCCTCAGTCACACACACACATACACAGCCATGATCATCCTCAGTCACACACACACATACACAGCCAGGATCATCATGTCACACAAACACATACACAGCCATGATCATCATGTCACACACACACATACACAGTCATGATCATCCTCAGTCACACACACACATACACAGCCATGATCATCATGTCACACACACACATACACAGCCATGATCATCCTCAGTCACACACACACACACATGCATAGCCATGATCATCCTCAGTCACACACACATATACACAGCCATGATCATCATGTCACACACAAACATACACAGCCATGATCATCATGTCACACACACACATACACAGCCATGATCATCATGTCACACACACACACATACACAGCCATGATCATCATGTCACACACACACATACACAGCCATGATCATCCTCAGTCACACACACACATACACAGCCATGATCATCCTCAGTCACACACACACATACACAGCCAGGATCATCATGTCACACACACACATACACAGCCATGATCATCCTCAGCCACACACACATACACAGCCATGATCATCCTCAGTCACACACACACATACACAGCCAGGATCATCATGTCACACACACATAGGCTAGGGTCACATTTGCGTTCGGGATTGCAGAACCTGATCCGGTTTTGACTTGTCAAAATTCTCAAAACCGGATCCGGATCCGCAGCCCATAGGAGACCATGCAATATCAGACTCGAGCAACTTCATATCCAGTTACCGCAGTCCGGTTTCCGTTGCTGCGTTTAAAATCATGCATGCAACGGTTTTCGCTCAGTTTCCTATGCCGGATCCGGTTTTCAAACCATAAACGCTAATGTATTTGGAGCCGTGTACGGTTTTCGGATCTGGACATGCCGCACACCGGGATTGCATTTTGTGGGCTCGGCAAACCGCTCCCTCCGGATCCTGCCGCATGTTGTATTGGCGTCCGGTGTTGTGTTTGCCGGATCGCCCCGGATTGCCCCTGTCCGTGACAATCCGGCACTGGTCAAACAGGTTGCCTATGGGACCGGATTGTCCTGGACACCTCCGTGTCCCGGACCTGTAATTACACACTGTGGCTGGGGGCATCATATGTGCCTGCTCCTCTCACCCTGCCTGACGCTACCATTTGCCTCGAAATCCTCAGGACCATAACGAACAATTGTGGAAGGGAGTGCGTGCAGCTGACCACTATCAGACCATTTGTGTGAGTCCACAATCGGAAATGTGTGACATAAATATGTGGCAACCAATTACAGTTATCCGTTGCAGCATTGCTGCCACATATACATGTACTCTGGCTGGCCATTAACATGTGGAGGTTGCAGTATGCACATGTCTGCAAGTGGCCATGCATGGACAGTACCATGGGCTGCTTGCAACATGCACAGGTATGCAGATAAGCAATTTCAGGTGGTTCACTGCCGGCCCACATACGGGGCACACAAATGTGACCTGTCAGACTGCCTTGTAAAGGAACCTTCAATATCCACTCACCCATAATTATGCTACAACAATCACAACTACGCCAAGAACCTGCCATAAGCCCTGCTGCGTTGCTACCTGTGTGCCTGTGAGCTAGCAAAACCCACTATCTCGTGACCCACCATGGAGCCACCTTCAACATATGTAGGAGCAATGTCAGCAACGTCATCCTTGTGTTCCACAGAATGTAACGACGGAAGATGGGTTGATCTGCAACAAAGAGTGTTCATGACAGCAGCTTGCAATGGCTACATCCTTGCTGTGTATGCAGCCTACCTTGCTGTGATGTTGGCGATTCCTGCTCAACCGTGGTCACATGCAGCATCGATTGCTGAGGGGTGCAAACGCAAGGGGAAAACAATGCTGGCCAACAATTGGACACCAAAACACAGTCAACACTGGCCCATCATTGCTGGTACCCGAGAGGTCACATCTAGCTACCTTGTGGCATATATCTAAGGAATAGCCTAAAATGTGCCACCTCACAACTATGTTGTCAAGAATATCATCCGATATGTGTTATTGGTTTAGGCTGCCCACAAAATGCACTATTTGGGACAACATGTGTCCATCAAGGTCAGGCCCAACCTTGTGGATTGTGGAGGATCTAAATAATACCTTGTAAGGCTTAAATTGTAGGGACATACAATTGAGGGGCCATAAGTCCAGTTTGTTCATTGCAACAGCGCATGTATCCAATGATGATGGCGGAAAAGGTTCATGTACACACCAGGCAATGCGTCTTGTCGACACATGTCCACTTCATCTGGGTCAAATTCAACATTGCAGCCCTGATGATTTGGCCTGCTCGACATGCAATGCATTTGCTTTAGCCTGGCTAAAGTGTTTGTTGCCTGCCGAGTGTTTCCCGGGGGTGTAGCACGCACACAACACAGAAGTTTGGCACTGTAAAGTATGTCTCACCATCCTTGACTCACCACTGCCCAAAAAACCATACACATCTTTGTCACTCGCAACAACTAGAGCAGCTAACTGGATTCGCTTGGTTAACAACATGCTGCTGCCCGTCATTCCCAGGCCACTGTGCTACCCCTCTCTCCTACTTCTGTTCTGGAAATTGTCCTTTGCCATCTCACACTTCTTCTCCTTGTTCATCTTCTTTGTGTGCCACAAAAATGCCATGGTCTGGGTCAAATTTAAATGAGGCAAGCTCCTGCCCCACTTAGGCATATCTCTAACAGCACACATGGCTAAGGGCTGCCCGTAGCTAGATGTCTCAAGGCAAAACCCAAAGGCCCTGACTGCATGCTTTGCGCAGCCTTGCCCCTAGTGCACACATTGATGGGACATTTGAACAGGCCACCACAAACCTGACCACAATTGTGTTGAGGGACCTTTGTTACAGCCCTCTGTCCCTGTAAGTCCCACACTTGCTGTCGTGGCGTTAATCACAACCACAACACAAAATGAAACAACAAAATCTCCCGGTAACATACATGCTCACAGTGAACTTTCCTCACATCATCTTGTTGTCAGACTAGGTGTTCTTGTAGTGGACAGTCCCAGGAATGACCCAGACCAACACGCAAATTACACATGTGTGGGTGTGTTCCAATTTAGAGCCCTGAGTGTGCCAAATGGCCCAGTGTGGAAAAGCTAATAATGTTGCTAACTCACACAGTAGGCGACTCCTAACTGAGTGTAGGGAGAAATGTCTTTGTGACAAGGCCGGAACATGTCTATAAGAACATGTTTCCACAATGGTTACCAAGCAAAACATTGCCTCATCTGTTTAGTTTTCCCTTGTGAAGGCCAAACACATCAGCCTGAAACATCACAATCACATACCTGTAATGGTCATGGTCATGGGAGATCTTAAAGACATCTGCCATGGCAACGTATGGTTTTTAGTCATGTGTGTGTGTGTCAAGGCAATTCCTACAACACTGAGCATTGTGTTTGTGTGTGTGTGTTATATTGCTCCGACTTTTCTAAACAGGGCCCAAAAATCATCAAATAACCAACATACAATAAACATTGGTAACTCACACACCAAGAAAACACAGGTAACGTTTCCCAGCTTTAATTGGGGTTTGTGGAAAACACAACATCACAAATTCAAAGATTAAGAAAATCCCTTGGAGGGGTCAAGCTCTGCACATCCCCTTCATGTGCTGATGGCCTGTTGGTGTCAGGGGTGTGTCTCGGAGCCCTTGGCTGGGCCACACACACTGCTGGTATGGCTTGGACTTGTGCAGCCTGCAGGACCTGCTCCTGTGGACTGCACACCACTATAGGGGGACTTGGCATGTGAAACTGAGTGGCGGGGTTGTACGCCACCCCTGTCGCACTTGGCTGCGTCACTGAGCCAGGCCACATTTGGCTCGTGTGTTGAGTAGCCGACCCATATGTTTGCCCTTGTTGGGTGAAAGGGAGTGTGGGCGGACAAACAGACAGTCTTTCACTGTCCCTCACAACATGTTGGCCATGGCTTCCTGGTACATGTGGCATCCAGTGGCTGCTGGTGGTGGAGTACGTCACATCCTGTTGTTGTCTGTGGCCTAAATGATGGGGGTTTCTCATCTGCCCTTCCGTGGATGAAGCAGTTGTAAACACATGTTGGTGCTGTGCACCAACATATGTTGAACCCAGGCTCTGGCCCATGTGTCTTGCTTGAGGGATCAGGTGTGAAGACACTGTTGGTTGGAACTGAGTCGGCCAAGAAGCAATGTGTGTGTTTGGAGCTAGCACATAACGACTCTGGTTGCCTGAATGGCGGCCACGGTCATCCACCTGCCAGATGTCCTGTGGCAGTGCATCAGGAGGAGGGCTGTGTGAAGGGTGTTGGGTGGCCCTTTCCTGAAATTGCCTCTGCAGATTTGGCCCCATCTGGCGTGCCCGACGCACAAGTTCCTGGCAGCCACGCATGATGTATTCCTGCTGATCGCTGCTCATGTGCTCCATTTCCCTGGCAACAGTACTAAAGTACTGATTTGGACAAATGCTGACACTTGTCCGCAGGTCCATCAGGTTGTTGTCCATGCGTTGAAACCCCTCTGTTATTAACTGGGAGACATGACTCAACAGCTCCTGATGGACCTGGGACATGTGCACAACCTCAGGGAAAAGACTCCTTTCTGTATCCCTCTGCCCATGGCAGGAAAGGCCAGTCACAGGTGCACTGGCTGTACCTGTGTGCGAAGGTACAGAAAGGGGAACAGATGCCACAGCCTCTTGAGCATGGGTTGGTGGTTGCCAGAAGGGTGTACTGTCAGCAGCTGGTTGGGACTCAGATGGGTCTGCAGAGGTGGCCACATCGTCACCGGAACATTCTGGCGGGGCAGCTTCCGGAGATGAATGTTGTCGTGATGATGCAGGCTGCTGTGTAGTCCCAGGTGCTCTGTTGATGGGGTTTAAAAAGAAAGTTAATGCCAAACACATGTGTCTGTTATCCCCACATTGCTAAACATCGGTCCTCATTTTACCCATATTTCTCTAAAACACTTTGCTAAATCATCCTTTGTATTAACTGCCCAATGAAGAAAACATGCACATGTAAGGGCACATTAGCCACACTTGGGGTTGCAACACAGCAAACACCAAAATATTGTCATTTACTGCTCTACAAGGGATGTCCAACAACACACCACCTACACAACACTACGAAAGCACCATAGCAGACATGCTTCCACACAAACTTCAAGTGTGCTGTCTGATGTGGGCCACACCTCCAAAAGACTATGGGCCACACAACGTCAGCAGGCATGAGCAAATATTCCCCATTTTTGCCTGTGTTTGGGACCAGATGGACACATCTGTATCTGGATCAAATAGAGCCACACACCTTCCCTGGGCCAAACCTCTTGGACACATCTGCCCTGATTAAGCTGCTACATGGCGTAGCATTAAGGGATGGCTTCAAACATTCATCACAATGTCTCTAGCCACTGATGTCTGTGGTTACTCTGCAATGTGTCTGTACACAGGTGTGTTCGACGCACCCACAAGATTTGCCATGAATGACAACATTGATCAGTAAACACCAGTATGTTGTTTCTCACGTCACACCACCACAAACGCAACACGCCGTTTTTTTTTTTCACGCAACATACACATGAACACAAACAAATAAAATTCGGCCGCACAGCTGACAAACATATCTACAAGATATGGCATGAACACAGCAGCGCCAAGCCCAACGCACGATGGCCCATCAAAATGGTCATGGCATGGGCCCTTGGTTTCAAAATTGTTAACTCATCCAGAAAGGGACACTTGTGTCCTGGCAGCATTACACAAATAAGGCCACAGTTAGCGTCACTAACCCCCCCAAGAAAACAAAAGACAATCAAGTTTGACACTCACCCCCCTGGAAACATCGTTGGTCTTAAGAAACCCAACACTCCAGCGTATTTATAGGGCCTCTTCTTTGGTGCACCAGAAGTCCCAGCCTGCATCTCATTCCTCACATGCTTCCGGAAACTGTCCCGCAGATTGCGCCATTTCCACACAATGTTGTCACCTGCATGATTAAAACAACAACACTTTAAAAGGTGAACACATTACATCCACAAGCCAAGGTCACATCCATGCATCTACATTGTTGCTGGCATATTGTTTGTGGATGTTTGTTTGATAGTAAAGGGCGTGTGGCACATACACACCACTCTAGCAATACACACAGTGCTTGGGAGATGGTTGCCTTGCTGGAGTGTTGCCCTTCAGGCCTGTGGAGTTCAACCACACGCATATGTATGCAGCTATCACGACCATGCAAGGCAACTAACACATTGCTGTAGGTTAGGGTGTAACATGGGAGTACAGTGCTAAGTAGCCAAAGCAGTGGCTACCCAGCCCAGCCACAGTGGCAACCTCCCTGCTGTTCCACAGACTTTACAGTGTCAGCCATGCTTACAGGCATTGCACAGCATGTTGGAGCACGTTAACCCTGCCTAACAACGGGTAGGTACGCATCAAGCACTGTTAAGGCGAACACTGTTTACATGGTGACCCAACACTGGTGTTGTGATCCGAGATGACAGGGTTAAAAACAAATGGCCTCATGCTGTGTGGGACTCCGCCCCACACAAACCTACACACACATGCCTATTGTGTGAAAATATACTATGGGCAAATGGAAAAAACAACCCAAATACATCTTTTGGTTGGTTCTTCTGGAGGGCCTGGTTTAGAATTGTTTGTCCACCACATTTAAAAGGCAGACTAACATCTGATCAATTGCCCACTCAGGTGGAATGCGAGTGGCTGACTAACAGTAACAAATGGACGAATCTTCGAATATCTATCCAAACACGGTACTCACGGTGACGACGTTGGCCAGCATCATTCAGGCGTTGCCACCCACGTAGTAGAGCCCTACACACCTCATCCCACAGTCGCCGTGTTGTGGCCATGTTACAATGTAGTGGGAGCTTTGGTCCCATAAAGGGGGCCTTTCTTCCACCAATTGGATCAGAAGGTCTATGTCAAGGTCCTCCTGCCTGGACCTGTGGGAACGTTTTGAACCCTAAAAACAAGACAAAACAAAGGATGAGAAGGGTAACACCACCACATGCTGAACTACACAAGTGGCCACAACACGATAATGTACACATAAAATCCCCAAACATAGGACCTTAAAAAAAGATGCATACTAACCCACTACACACCCAATGAAAAGGTCAACCCCAACACAAGCAATGAATCCAAAGCCATGTGTTGCTATATTGTGCACAGTTGAGTAGAAGAAATACACACCTTGGTGGAAAACAGCCTTGACACACAAGGTTTTTGTAAGACAAACGTTCATGGGACACATGCACCTCGTGTGTTCTCGTCAAGAGCTGCTATGTGACGACAAGCACACACGACGCTCGAAGGGCCACACCTACCCATCCCCAGCACACAGCACCGTATTGGTGGCCAGACTCGAGTGGCCAATAACACTTTCTGCACAATCTGCAAAGTCATCATTTGAGCAAATGACACAACACACCAACCCCAAAAAACATCCCGTAACACCAACAAATGGAGAACAAGTGTACACAAACACACATGGCACATTGAACTGGCCACTGTAAGTGAAACTCAGGGCCATGTTTCCGGAGGGAAGCCATACAAACACAACATGCCACACAATGTTGGGATCCACTCGGGGTGACACATTTGTGTGAGTAACAGATCATGACACACACAAACACACCACGTTTCGTGGGTGCACCAACCACAAATCTTAGTGTTCTGAAAGCCAACACCACAATCTCACTTGAAAGGTAGGCCCACAGCCTCTTGGTTTGTGCACACACAGTGGCACCTGCTGAAATATCTGCACACATATCAACCCAGCAGCTACACGGACAAGGCCCACACACATGTTTGACATTGTCCCCACCCTGCCAAACAACATTTGGCAATACAGGGACAGACCAACTACAAAACACACAAGCACACCAAAGAAAAAATTCACTAACACATTCCAAACGGAGACACACAATTTATGCATCCATGTTTAAGTGTCAAGCACCCGTTCACACAAGGAACCTGACATGGCTAACTCCACATAATTTTGCACGATAGTTCTTCTGGGGACCCCATGTGTTTTTGCTAACTCACCCTGCTCCGACCACCTCTTGGTTGGCCACGACTACCATGGGACGGTCCTGCATCCGCTCCTCCTGATGCATCAGAGGGCTAAGGCAAAGAAAGGATACACATCATCGACCATCTAAAACATGTTTTCTCGCATTTTCCACAGACCAGTTGACCCATACCCGCACAACTTACATGTTCCGCCGCCACATCCTGCACGTGTGCTTCCTCCTCGACATCTGCTGACGAATCACTTGAATCCTTGAATACATTAGAAGCCAATTTGCCTACTATGTCCACAAATGACACACATGCTGCCTAACACATTCATCAACGTTGCCAAAAACACTCACCTGCAACCGGGGATTCTCAGTTGGATCAGACATAGTGTCTCAGATTCGTCCAAAGGTGAACGTCGTAGTCGATTTCACACACTATGTGAAATATTCAGAAACATAAAACAAACAACAAACATGAACACAGCTTCAAACATAATCTACTCAGATTAAAGTGGCACCAACCTTGACACACAATGGTACATTACCCATCCCAAAAGTCCACAGTTTGGCCCATGAAACAGACATGCCATCCTTCTGACATATGCTAATACATTCAGATATATGTTTTGCTAAAGACAGCCCCACACACTACACACCCAGCTCAAGTCAATCAGGGTTGTTGTGCCTGGTGGCACATGTTGTCAAACATGTAAACAATCTCAAATACATTCCCGTAGCGCCAGCTGGCCATCCTCCTAGTAGTCAGTGCACACACACATGCATGTAGTGTGTGCACAGGTGCACGCTCCTAGTAGTCAGTGCACACACACATGCATGTAGTGTGTGCAACAGGTGCACGCTCCTAGTAGTCAGTGCACACACACATGCATGTAGTGTGTGCAACAGGTGCACGCTCCTAGTAGTCAGTGCACACACACATGCATGTAGTGTGTGCACAGGTGCACGCTCCTAGTAGTCAGTGCACACACACATGCATGTAGTGTGTGCAACAGGTGCACGCTCCTAGTAGTCAGTGCACACACACATGCATGTAGTGTGTGCAACAGGTGCACGCTCCTAGTAGTCAGTGCACACACACATGCATGTAGTGTGTGCACAGGTGCACGCTCCTAGTAGTCAGTGCACACACACATGCATGTAGTGTGTGCAACAGGTGCACGCTCCTAGTAGTCAGTGCACACACACATGCATGTAGTGTGTGCACAGGTGCACGCTCCTAGTAGTCAGTGCACACACACATGCATGTAGTGTGTGCAACAGGTGCACGCTCCTAGTAGTCAGTGCACACACACATGCATGTAGTGTGTGCACAGGTGCACGCTCCTAGTAGTCAGTGCACACACACATGCATGTAGTGTGTGCACAGGTGCACGCTCCTAGTAGTCAGTGCACACACACATGCATGTAGTGTGTGCACAGGTGCACGCTCCTAGTAGTCAGTGCACACACACATGCATGTAGTGTGTGCACAGGTGCACGCTCCTAGTAGTCAGTGCACACACACATGCATGTAGTGTGTGCACAGGTGCACGCTCCTAGTAGTCAGTGCACACACACATGCATGTAGTGTGTGCACAGGTGCACGCTCCTAGTAGTCAGTGCACACACACATGCATGTAGTGTGTGCAACAGGTGCACGCTCCTAGTAGTCAGTGCACACACACATGCATGTAGTGTGTGCAACAGGTGCACGCTCCTAGTAGTCAGTGCACACACACATGCATGTAGTGTGTGCAACAGGTGCACGCTCCTAGTAGTCAGTGCACACACACATGCATGTAGTGTGTGCAACAGGTGCACGCTCCTAGTAGTCAGTGCACACACACATGCATGTAGTGTGTGCACAGGTGCACGCTCCATGCATCCGACCACACCCCCCCACATGCATTCTGCAATCATGTGCACACCAAATGTGCAGGACTGTGGAACACTTTAAATCACCTTGTTACTTGTCCCTCGGGGCACCTGTGAGCTGCTCTCCTGTTAGCCCAATCAACCATCCCACTTTAAGGCGTCTGTACACAGGGTGTTTGAGTCATGAAATGATGTTCTGCGCCTCCGGCCACCTCCCAGAACAAGCCGGAGCTATATCCGGTTTTCGCAACGGACCGGCGCGATCCGGCGCCCATACACTGCAATAGAATGTTCCGCACGCGAACCCGTATCCGGCATGATCCGGGGATATCCGATCACAAATGGCGATTACTCCGATTCGTGTTCTGTCAACAATGCCGGAAGGTGCCGGAAATAATAACACGGCGCCCCCAAAAACCGGACAGTCGTCCTCGGGCCGCCATGGGTTGGTATGGTGGTTCCGCTTCAATCCGGGACAATCCGGCAGAGTCCGGAAAAACAACAGACTTACGGTGGGCGGCTGCCATGGGCTGCAAACAACATCAACCTTCCCTGAGGCTAAGTTGAACTATTAGTAGGCCAGGTGAAACTCAATTAAATTGCAAAGCACATTTGGCCCTCCAAAATAAAAATCAGAGGTTACAGGGACTACAGGACTGCTTTGGGAAAGAGACAACAAGGTACGTACACCAGTTGCACTTTGTAGGCAGCCATGGTGGGCAGGCAAAGTGTTATTGCACACATTTACAGCCTGTGTATCCTCCCTCTAGATGTCTGGAGCAGAGTGTTCCGAGGCGGCCTACGTATCCTCACCATCCTTAAGCAGCAATTACTCAGTGAGTGTAAATTGTTTGTGCAAAGACATTTGGACCATATACCAATAGCTGCTACGTAACATTTGTGAGTCACCATCCATTAAGTGGAGCCATTGCAGGATGGCTTTTTGTTGCCACTCTATGTGTAGGCATTTGGAGCACATGTGGTCCAGGCTCATGTCCTCACTGGGTTAGATTGGTGTAAAAAGTGTTGTGCTTGAGAAAAGGCCTCCCTATGTTTTGTGTTGGTTTGCCAATGTAGTAAGCACAGATTTTACCCTGGTGCAATGTTGAATGAGTTCACAAAAAATTGTGTCCATTGTAGTGTAATTGTCACGTAGCTGAGCATGGTTTCAAACACAACACATGTATGAGGTAACTGCATTGTGTTGGGTCTGCGAGCTGTACATGATCTGTTAATTGATGCAGCGTAGCCCGGCCCAAACACAACCATATGTCAAGGTGGTACACATTTGGCCAATGGTTTAATGGTTTTGCGTGTGTAAATTTTTGCCTGGGTCACATAATGTTTTTTTTCAAATACGCATTGTTAGGTGTGTTTTTGGATGTTGTTGGACATGTTTTGGGGCAACACTATCTGGTGTCATGTGTTATAATTGCCTTCAGAATGGCAGCCCAGGTGTCATGGAGTCTTGGCCTTCTTGAGCCAAGCCACTATGGCTGTTGTGCTGGGTAATGTGTGTGTGTTGATTTGAGGCCACCAATCAGCAATTAACGATGACAATGAAGATGTGCCTGCCCTCACAGTTACACCCACAGCCCGGGTTTGCCACATCTACATGGACAATGAATGTCCACACCCTGGGTGGGAGAGGATATGGCACATGCTTGGTTGATGCACCACCATTACACGACATGTCCATGTATTGCCAGGACAATAAAGGTCACTGAGGCAGGCAGTGCTTTCGCAACAATATGAGAATGTCGGCACTGTACCAGAGTGCAGATGTAAATTTGACAGGGATGGTCTAATTACATGTGTGTTGTAAGTGTAGGTGCTAGGTTGGTGTGTGTGGCCGGGTACATGGTGATGGAAGCTCATGATTGTCAGGTACTGATATGAGTAACTATGTATTTGTGTCATGTTACAGGAGCCATCTCAAGTGTCCACGCCATCGGATAGTGAGCATACAGCAGTAAGTTACATTTACACACTCACACAATGTGCATTATTGTTGTGTGGTTATTGATATTTCACATGAGTTGCTCATTTCGGTCTCCATGCAGCCCCAACCAAAGACCAAGAAAAAGCAAACCAAAGGAAAGGGTCCAATACTCAGATCCTCAGGGGCCAAAGTTGTTGCTGGCCGCAAGACAGTGGTAATTGATGTTGTTTTTTTAGGATTGGTGTCCACGTTGCCTAACTGACATGTGTTGTTGTTTTGGGACCATACAGGCCCTTGTTTGTGGATTGAGATATTTCCGCATGTTGTGTGCCTTATCACAGGTGGCTGCCCAGCGCTTGGGGAAAAAAACTACTCGAGTTAGCCTGACAACTCATGGCCAGGGGCGTAAAACAGGGGTAAGTTGTTAAGGTACATGCCACATCCAACATGGGTGTCCTTTGGTGGTGGTGTCACAACAACACTGACTTAGCAGACCTGCTTTTATGTAGCACACATGATGCTTTGGTTTTGTGCCTGATGCAGGTCTGGTTTGTTTTGGGGTTTAGTGTTTAAGTGTTTGATTTTGCATGTCCATTGGCTCACCTCATGTGCCACACATGTAGGAAAAAGGTGGGACAACTTCACAGACAAGGGTCATTGTTGTGGATTGCAAGGCCAAATTAAGGAGTGAGGAGATAATAAATTTGATCCAGGCCCACCCATCCATCTGGGATCAGAGAGATGAAGGTCATCATGACATCTCCCGCAACAGACAACTATGGAGGGAGATCACTGGTGAAATTTTTTCCCAATTTCAGCATATGACGGCCACACAACAGCATGACGCCGGTAAGTTTTTAGAATCGAACTGGGTTTGTGAGCTTGATGTGCTCTGTTGTGTATCTGGGATGAAGATAGCACATGCAGCATTTTGTGTTGGTGGCGTAATGGTGTTTTTTGTGCTGTTTAGTGAAACAGGTCCAAACAAGGTGGCGATCTCTCCGTGACCGTTATGTGAAGGACCGCCGTAATTTGAAGAAATTTCAACGAAGTGGGTCCGGGGCAGTCCCACCTGTGCTGTATCGTCACTATCACCAACTGTCGTTCCTTCAGAATTCTGTGGAGGGTCGTGCGTGAGTGTCATGATGTAGTCCTTTAAGACTGTGAATTGTGTGTTTGTGGTTGAAATGACACTTTCCTTTACTTGCACAGGACACACTCAAGTATGCCAGCCTCGTTGGGTGATCCCACTATGAGTCCAGTTCAGGATGTGCCTTCTGCACAAGTGCCATCAGTTGAAGGGCAGGTCCCGGGGCCAAAACAATTGACATCTGTGGACCCCATAGGGAGCGGGGGCTCAGTCTCGCAAACTACTGCTGCTGCGGAGCCAGCTATCAGCAGGGCAAGGAAACGTCAGTTGCCAAAACAGAGACTGATCTTCTGCTGATTGATGGGATGCAGAAGATGGAGGACAACTGGCGGATGGAGAAGCGCGAGCTGCAGCGTCAACTGGATGAGCTCAAGGCAATGGTCCAAAATCCACCCAGAAATGAGGCCCAGATGTTTATGCTATCTTATGTATCCCATATCTCATCATTTCCCCCTCGAAAGATGATGTTGTTTAAGCGACAATTTCAAGCTTTAGTGGAGGGCTTATTCGAACATTCGGAGGGGGATGGTGAAGGTGATGTGACCCTGATGAGTGTTGTTTAGGGGCATGATGCCATGGCCTGACAGTTAGCCGAATGTGGCGCGGAGATGATTGCAAATAGTGTTGGGGCCATATGTGTGTGTGATGACTGTCTGTTTATGTTAAGGGTGAACAAACATGCGCAAGAAGCCATGTGTGTGTTTGAGTTTAAGTCTTGTGTTTATTTTGTTCATGTTTAATTTTTGGGGGCACAGAGTGTGTGTGTCTTTGTTTGGTTATTACACCACGTTTTGATGGCAACCATCGTGTATTTTTTGGCTCTTTACTTGGTTTGGCCTCCCGTGCCATGGGTGTGTGTTGATCCCACCATAACACCCTATGTCCAACACACACACTATAGTATGCCACCCATGACATTATGTCGTGACAAGTGTGACGACAAGCTGGCCAAGCACTTGTTCCATTATGTGCATCATCAGCATTTGCAGGTCCATTCTTGGCCAACATAGCGTATGTACAGTATAGGTGACATGTGAGCTTATACTTGACACACAAACAGAAGCTTATGTGTAGATTTGTTACGTGTGCTTCACAAGTAGAGTTGCCGTTCACATCTGAGCACTAACCAGTCCTGGGTCGGGGGCCCAGCAGGTGACTACAATTAAGCCACACAATAATGAGTTTATCTTGACATATCCAAACACACATATGCAGTTAATTAGGCACTATGAAGAGCTGACGGTGGCTTTTGCTATTGTTGCTAAATAATTGTGAAAGCTTGTTCAAAAACAGTGTTGGACACAAGCAGCGATTTTAATGTGGAAACTGACACAAACATCCAAGGCGGAACATTTCCCACTACACATTAGAGAAAAACATAAGTGAACACATTTCCAAAAAAGACACAATGAGTCACAACAGCCTAGATGGCAGGTTGTAGCCTGTCCCCTCTGCCCCTCACATGTTCCAAGTAGGCTGCATAGTTATCCCGCACCTCCATGGCCATAGAAGTCCCTCTGACCCCAGCTGGCTCCATCCCAATCAGAGGTGACTGCCACTCTTGAGGATTGATCTGAATTGGTTCATTCTGCATGACCAAATTGTGGAGACATATAGTGGCTTTGATGACACTGTCCACATTTTTGGGATGCAGCAGGATCGTCGTCTGGAGGACACGCCATTTGGCGGTGAGGATGCCAAAGGCACACTCGACATGTTGTCGGGCTGCACTTAAACAGGCATTAAAATGTTGGCAACGAGGATTTTGGTGCCGACTCGAGTATGGTTTTAGTAGGTTCTGGTGTATTTGAAATGCCTCATCTGCAACCAGAAAATAGGGAACCCTTGGCCCAGCAGTTCCGGGCAAAGGTGATGGTGGGGGAATTTGGAACTGGTGAGTGTAGAGGGCTTGGCCCATGATGCTATCCTGGAACACCCGGGAATCATGGCTTCGGCCATAGGCACCAATGTCTACCGCCACAAAGCGCCCTTGTGCATCTGCAATGGCCATGAGAACCACCGAATAAAACTTCTTATAGTTGAAGTACTGTGAGCCACTGTTTGGTGGCTTCTTGATGGCCACATGCTTCCCATCAAGGGCACCAACACAGTGTGGGAAATGAGCAAGATTTTCAAATGTGGCCGCATTTTGTAGCCAGAGCTCCCGTGTGGGTGTTGGTAAGCATTGTAGATGGAGCTTGTTCCAGATTACTTCACAGGTTTCTGGTACTATTGTCGAAATGGTGGATCGTCCAAGGCGGAACAAAAAATGTAAAGACGCATATGTCTCTCCTGTAGCCAAAAACCTGAGTGAGGGAAAAGGCAACACGATTAGGACTGAGACACATAGTGACATGGTAACATAGTCAAGCAATATTGTTATGTGAAGTTACAGACATGTGTTTGCATACATGGGCTGACATGGTGATACCCAGGAGCCAGCACAAGAGGCATGGGTGTACCCAGGATCAAAACTAGGGGGGGGCAAGCCATGATCAATCCCGCCTTCTGTGGTCCTCAGAGGTGTGTGGTGAACGTCATATTCAACCGGGTGCATTGTGGGGGCTGATTACATGTACGACCAGGCTGTGGCACATGTGCAGTGCGCATATTGAAGCACGGCCGAACACGTGATCAACCCCCGCAATGCCCCGGGCCGGATATGACATTCTGGCCACGCGTCACAGTAGCACAGGAGGCGGGAATTTCTTAAAGAGGAGAAAACAACAAAAGGAATGCTGACGTCCAGCGAGGCATGCTGCAATCCAATGAGGAGGCAGTGTAGAAGCTCGCCTCTCTGCTGGCTAAGGCCAACTTGAAAGTGGTGTCCCTCCTCCCCACAAATACAAGTGCGTCTGCACCATCACACGCACATAAAAGAACTTCACAGAATAATCCACAACAAGGAACATTAATGGCAATGGCATGCTTGGTACAAGCGTAATGACACACAATGATGGTGGCACAGCTCAGGGCCTGTAGGCAGACACAGTCCTGCATCCTCATAGCACAGGAAACAACACAGCTTGGCAACCGGGCCAGCAATGGCCGTGGTGTGTAAGCAGAGGGACAATGCATCCTGCACCAGGGGTGTACATAGAAACCATGGGTCCTCATTGTCGAAGTTCTAATTGCCCCCCCCCCCAAAAACAAAAAAACATATTTGGCTGGGGTACCTAACTCACAAGTTTGCAGTTGTAACAAAGTAATTGTCCTCTTATTGGAGCCCCTAGATTTCCCTTTAATTGGCCCTATCAAGTGTGATGGCAGCAAAAGTGCCCCCCACTTGATGATCCCCCACTGTGAATTCCTACACACACACACTGAATGTAGACCCTACTCTACCCCCTTAAACTACCCCGACACAGTATGATCCCCAACTGGGACCCACACACAGCCCTCCATATAGTGTAATGGACCCGACACCTGGTCACAGTATAATGGCGCCAAACACAGCCCTCAAATAGCCCTCCAAGTATTATCATGCCCCACAGAGCCCCACAAATGTTAGAATAGCTTCCATATAGTATAATCCATATAATACTCCATATCGTATAATGCACCCCCATAGTACTCCATATAGTAGAATGCCACCCCCATTGTACGCCATACAGTATAATGCACACCACCAGAGGCATCAAGAACATATAATGCACACCCAGAGGACTCCAACCACATATAATGGAACCCCCATCGGGCTCCATCACATATATTGCTCCCTCATAGGGCTCCGTAACATATAAAGCTCCCTCATTACATACACATGTACACATTATCTCCCATCACTGGACACATTGATGACCAAAAAAATATTAAAAAACCAGTAACCTCTCTCCTCGATTCTCAATGGTGTCTGCTTGCAGCTCCGGTCTCCCCAGCGTGTCTGCCGCTCTGCAGGACCAGGGCACCACCGGTGCTTGTTGATGATGCCATAGCTCCCCGATATCCTGATATGCAGAGTGGCAGACAGTGTCTGGCAGCTCCACTACAGGAGCGGGGCCGGCATCTGTGGTGAAGCCGCGCGAGCCGCAGGTGCCCTCCGCTGATGACGGCCACTGGTTACCACTGCCGGAGGCAACCTATTTAGGTTGTCTCATATCATGGGTGCACCCCTGCGTGGAGGGAGAATGTAGGTGCCAGCCTTCAGGGGGGAGGCAGCAGCCCCCCCCTGCCCCACGCTGGGTACGCCCATGACAAGAGGCCATGGCCCAAGGAACCCCAAACACATTCTTGACAACACTTACTTCCCCAGGCCACATATGGTCCACACACATCTTCGACGCAGCAGCAAGTACGATCCTTCAAACACATATATGTGTAGCTATGATGTTGTTATAGTGACCCATGGGTACCAGAACTACATGTTACAATATAGACCGTAACCGACATATAGGGTGGGGTGAGATTTTTAATTCCCATTTTGTTCAAGGCCTCCAGATCCAGATGCTGTGCAGGCCATTTGCATAAGGCAGGTATTTTTTTCTAAATAGTTGAGGGCCCAAACATGTCCCCAAAGTGCTGTGTACACATGGCTGAGGCTGAACAAGCCGTGTATTATCCACTTATTTAAGCAATGATGTGAAAAGGAAAGTGTTTACTGTTCCTTTCCAAACCGGTGGATGACATTTCATTGTGACTTTCATGTGTGTGGGTGTGTGAGCACCACTCGATACATATTTGTTCCAAACAGCTATCCGTATATTTGGCGGCACATTCCACTTTTTCACATTTAGCATACATGTGGAAGCAAGGAGGGCAACAATATACTGGCACAGCATTGTTGCTGAGAATACATGATGGGCAACGCATCACCCGGATTGAAGGTCAGTGACCTGGTGTGCAACATGCATCATGCATGGTCAATGAGCCAGGCAGCAGATCCACAGCCAGTTCCAGACTTGGTTTTTTGGCAATGGTGCACACATCATGTTAGCGTATGGGTAGGTTTTTAAGATTGCCTTTACAGATCTTTGCTGTATTCACACCAAGTAAACATTTAACACAAACAACGCATCTGGGACCAGCCGCATGGTGGCCCAGAGAGGACACTGGTGCAAGTGATTGGCTAGCCTACATTTGGGATCCTACATTCCGGCTTGTGTTTGGATCAACCCACAGTATCCAAAGGACCCTTGTGCTGAATGTTCTTGCAAAACAGTGGGTGGAGATGATATTATCCAGACCATACACACATGATGCTAATGGCTACACTCAGGTGCAGACAAGATGTGGTGCCTAGGATGTGCTGTGCCAAGTGGATGTGCCCATGAAATAACAGACATTTGTGGTTGTTTTTCAAAATGCTAACAAGCGGGTTATTGTGCTCACTAAATATTTGTCCATGAAGCAAGTCAGCAGCACAACATAGGCCACACAAACAATGCCCTGGTGGACACTCATAGTGGGCGTGGGGAAAATGGATGATATGCCATAACATTCTACAGCGGCTCTGTAAATTTACAGAACACCATTGAGCTACATTGTACACAGATGTTTGCAATCACATGCTAAAGCACTGGGGTGGGGGACATTGTTAGTCAATCAATGAAGATACATGGATTGATGTGGGCTCACAGGCGTATATGGTGTCTGGGGCATGGAGGTGATGTTTTTTTTTTTTGTTGGCCTATACATTGCCAGGCCAAAAGCGCTGAGCCCAATATAGAGGCCACTAGTTTGGAAATTGATGACACATGATGCAGTCATGTTGTGTATACATTTTCACACACTCCTGGCCATCTTTGGGTCGTTTAATTTGTTAGATTATTTGGTGTTCACTTATATGATTTGTAACCAACACACATCTTGATATATGTGGAGACAATACTGAGGTAACACACATGATACAAACACAATGCTAATTGCCCAACACAAGGCAAGGACCCAATGGCATCACACAATGTATGAATACCAGGAGAATGATGAGCACAAGGCTACACCGGGCATCTGTTGCAACATCTGTAGAGTCAACACCTGGCACCATTGTTAGTACAACAAAGGCCAGCCACACATCAGAATAATAGTGTACAAGACACATGATGGAACATAGGGGCCAAACAAGAAAGGACTTAGCTCAAACAAACCACACTACTGTGCCCATTGTCCGTAAAACATTATTGGACACATTGCCACATGTAGCAGCATGCAGCAGTTGTTATGCCGCTACATGAGTGGGGTATATGTGTTCAATATTACTGAGTGAACATGGTGGACAGATGACACACATACCTTAAGGTGACCACCAAACGTTCAGCAGGGCTGATTGCTAGTCTGCAGGACATGTCCTGACGGGCAATGTCATCCTCAACCAGGGCCAGCAACGCCTGAAACGTCCCCATGGACATGCGCAGGAACCGTTGAAATTTTGGTGGATGATGGGTCAATTGCTGGAACAAGGTGTGGAACGCACCATGGTGTGGACGGAGCTGGTTGACAGGATGCACCCATACACGACGCTGTCTACGTTGCCTTCTTTCCTCCTGGTGGCGGAGCAAAAGATACCGCATCCTCAAGAACACAGACACTTCAGCCATTGTAGCAGCTCAAAATCAATAGCCAAGGCACACATGACTGTTGTGGAATGGGCCTTTAATTGGGCACAGGGGTGTGGTTTTCAGAATTAAACCCATTGAGCTCATTTAGGGTCAGTTAACAACACAGTGTGCACACGTCCCCTGGTCTTCACATGACTATCCCACTCCTCACACCCTCACATGCAACGTGCAATGGGCGGGCCCAGGAGCTTGACTTTTTAAGGATAATTGACAACACAAATCGGACAGATACCATCCGATTTGTTATAAATCCGGACACCGGATGACGATTCCGCGAACGGAACAGGATTCTCATAGACTCTATATTGACAGCCGCCGGTTTGTCCCGGATCCGGCATGAACCGGGACAATCCGATTCTTTATAGCGGCGGGGATGAAGAATGGTGGGAAGCCGCAGCCACCATCCGATACACGCATGGAACTTTTGGCCCAATACGTTTACCGCATGCCTTGTTAGTGACAGATTGTCACTGCCAATATCTGTGTGCCCGGCATTGCGTTCACCGCATCCGGATCCGGATGCGGTGAATGCAATTCATGTTTTCAATGTGACCCTACCCATACACAGCCAGAATCATCATGTCACACACACACATACACAGCCATGATCATCCTCAGTCACACACACACATACACAGCCATGATCATCCTCAGTCACACACACATACACAGCCATGATCATCCTCAGTCACACACACATACACAGCCATGATCATCCTCAGTCACACACACATACACAGCCATGATCATCCTCAGTCACACACACACATACACAGCCATGATCATCCTCAGTCACACACACATACACAGCCATGATCATCCTCAGTCACACACACACATACACAGCCATGATCATCCCCAGTCACACACACACATACACAGCCATGGTCATCCTCAGTCACACACACACATACACTGCCAGGATCATCATGTCACACACACACATACACAACCATCATTTGTGACACTCACACACTCACACTCTCTGACCTGGCCTATGCTCTGTCACCGCTGCTGAGCTTGGGATGAACGCAGCCATCGATTGCTTCTCCCTGGCGGTGGTCAGGGAGAAGCAATCAAAGGTGGCGTCTCCAATGCGCAAGTGCAGCCGGCAGCAGAATGAATGTTACTGTGGCCGAAGGTGGCGGGGGCAGTGCAGAAGTGCGGCTGCCGGCGGGGGCAGTGCAGAAGTGCGGCCGCCGGCGGGGGCAGTGCAAAAGGAGCAAAATGAAAGTGCGGCCGGCGGCCGCTAATAGTGGCCAAGCATGTTCTGCATCTGCACAGTGTGTCCCCGGGCCGCATAAATCAGCCTGGCGGGCCGCATGCGGCCCGGGGGCAGCGTGTTTGAGACCCCTGCTCTAAACTCTATATATTTATTCACAGTGAATGATCCACTTATTTCTCTGCTGTTCACTCCCCATGCATGAATATGCATGCCACATCACAGCACAGGAGATCAGTGGGGGACTGTATTCTCCTCTCTGTGTGCAGCATCAAAACAGATGAACTACAGCACAGAAACTGTCATAGCACAGCAGGATTGCTGCATTACAGAAGCAAATGGGAGTCTATATCAGGCTTGTAATAGCTTTCTCACTCCGTGGTGATGTCAACTGACTGAACAGACCTGTAAGTGAAACCTAACACTGCACTGTTAGCAAAGTGAGGAGAGAGCTGCTAAGAAGGCGTGCATAATTACATGACAGTTTATACAGCACAGGACTAATCGTCTCTGCTTATAATGGGACAGGACTAATGAATGCAGCAGCTCTCTTCAGGGTCTGTCAATGGTGATAACATAGAAACTACTAACGGTACAATAATGATTTGACATGTTTTGAAAAGGTCTGCTCAGGCACTATTGAAGGGTACTATTAGTATCATACTGAAAAATGACCTGACAGAGTCCTTTTAAGAAAACAAAATTCCCCTGAAGGTGTCTATATCTTTTAACCATGAAAGGAAAAGATATAATGGTCTAAGGAGCGCTAGGGCCAAAGGGAGATATTTAGAAAATCTTTAAGGTGACAAACATTTATTAAACCTTATGCGGTACCACCTGATGAAGATAGCATGTCGCTATTGAAAAACGTTGTGGAGCATAAGGATTAATAAAGGTTTTTCACCTTAAAGATTGTATAAATATCTCCCTTTTGCCCTAGCACTCCTTAGACCGCTATATCTTTTCCTTTCACATCCATGTCCCTTCTTAGGGTATGTGGCAGGAGAAGCTCTGAGCCCGCTAATCATTGTCCAAGCTGCAATAGGACCTGCAGTGATATACATTCAGCTATGCCTCTCCGCGGTCACATGAAGGGACCCAGGAAGAGCCGCATGGAGCGGTGGTGATAGCATCCTCACCTCCATGATATACACTGGGCTTGTACAGGGGTGCACAACCCTTTGAGGTGAGTGACACATTGGCCCCAATTTCTTTGGCCCACTGGACCATCAGGTGCCACTCATATTGTGCTCACTTTGTTTTTCTTTTGTTACATACAGTATATCTTTTAACCACTCACTTATAGCCTATAAACATTTGGGCAGTCAGCATCCTAATTTGCAGTGGTGGTCTAAAACATCACTGTATAGTAATGCAGCACAGTGTTGAGCAGCTTTTGGAGTTAGGGCTCAGCTATCAGATACAGTCAGACTCTGCCCTCTAAATCGCTGTATACACAGGACTGAACAAGCACTATGTATGCAGAATAAGGAGCACAGACAGTGCCTCCTTTACCGGACCCAGAGATCATGAGATCATTGGATGTAAGAAGGTAAAAGGAGCCAAATACAATTTTTAAATGTTGACATACCTCCATAAGATTTTTATTATGATTTTATGGAAGGCAAAATATTTGAAATGTCCGACAATGAATACATGAATAAAAAGCAGAAAAAAATCCAAATCACTATCACTAGTACTGCCCCTATAGAAAAAAATGTGTTTGATACAGTGCCTTGTGAAAGTATTTGGTCCCCTTGAACTTTTCAACCTTTTGCCACATTTCAGGCTTCAAACATAAAGATATAAATTCAAATTTTTTGTGAAGAATCAACAAGTGGGACACAATCGTGAAGTGGAATGAAATTTATTGCGTATTTTAAACTTTTTTAACAAATAAACAATTGTAGTTGTATATTCATGTGTAGTAGTGTATTCATAATCACCATACTCGTAACAAGTACTTTGTAAGGGTGGAAACACACATATAAAAAATGTGGTCCGATTGTCGTTCCCGAGAGTCATACGAGGGTCGTCCGTTTATTCGTCCGTTTTGCATCCAACTACGATGTGACTGTCCGACATTGTTCTCAGATCACATCCGAGTGCTGTTCGTGTGCAATTCATTTGTTTTCTCAGCAGCTATTACTGTAAAATCATTTACAGGAACATTTTACAGAGTTCTCAGCTGCAGAATGATAATGTATCAGTGAAAACAACGCATGCCTCTCCGATGGTCCATGTGCTGTCTGTGTGCGGTCTGTGATTTTGTCGGACCCATAGACTTGCTGGAGTCTCGCGTGTTAATCACATACTGTCGCAGTATGTTGTGATTTGTTTCTCGTTCGTCAATCGGATGAGAAAAAATGCCCGACGCTCGTGTTTCTCGGACATTGAATAATATTGGTCCAACTGCAATGCAAGAAAAACTCGCATTGCAGTCATCTGACTTTCACGCCAGTTTGTCCGTACCCTAATACTTGTGTACTCGTCTGAGTAGTGAGTCTATTGTTAGTCAACTAGTGATAGGCTCCAGCCACACACAACCGGCTATAAAACAAGTCTTTTCGGGACAGGGCGAGAGGGTGGGCTTTTTTAAGTTTTCACTGCATACAACACCTTGCTGTGCCCGCCAGAGAGACCCTTCCATTCAGTCTGCTCTCACTGGGGTGCCGAATCTCTTTGTGTATTGAAGGGAGCTGGCAATTTGTGTCAGATCGTTCATGATGGACACATTGCTCGCAACAAGCAGCGTTACTCGCCAAGTAACAAGTATCACAAATACTGTACTATTCGTGTAAATAGTGAATAGTAACGATTACACTCGCTCAGCACTAGTTAGAATCTGATTGATGTTATGAACAGCTACTGCACATTTAGTTTAACCCTCTTATCTAATACCTGTACCATGTTATGAAATATTTTGATGGCAAAATAATAATTCATATATAGAACTGAATAATAACCCCAAACTTGTAAATAATGTAACAATTTTTATTTAGGCAAAAAATACAAAAATACCTCAAAGCCCAAAGTGACAATAGTGACATATTATTTAAAAAATCATATTGAATGTCGGCTCTAAATACATTCGTACCAACAGAGGTTTTTCATGTACATTTTCCCTGCCTATCAGCAGAATTTTTTCCTCTCTAATTTGTACTGGTGTCCCCGCTCCCCAGAGGCTTTCCCTTCACTGCCTACAATACATTAGATGATTTGTATTAGACTACGGTCACATACTAAAACCTCAGTTGGGGATGTAGTTGTATGCTACTGCATTCAAATGATTATTAAAAATACCAAATACATGTCAAAGCACCATCAACAAGACTATGCACAATAAGGGATATCCAAGTCTGTCGGTTTTTATCACATGAACATCCTTGGTACACTCATGTACCCGCCAGTCCGTCTGACTTACCTTATTTGTGCTCTAGATCATGTAGTAGTGCAGTATCCACTTTTCTTAACCTCAGCGCGTTTCTCCCTTAACGGGAGTTTCCGTGTTGTAGGTTCATCAGGAGGCTCAACAACAGGATACACAGGGAAATTATATATGATCGTAAAATAGATATAAACCAAAATTAGTAACAGTTTATATATAGACATCACCAGTCATCAGTAGGTATTCATAACTAAAGAAGTCATCACCTTCTGGATATCTAAGATCTCTTATTCAGATAGCTGATAACCCAGTCATGGTTCAAATCAATTCCTGTTGAGTGCAGCCAATATCAAACTAGTGGGCAGCACAAAAGGGCCCTCCAATCAATCCACTAATGGATAGATCAATACAGCACAATTTAGTTGTTATAGACTAACATAGCACATATAGAAAAGAATAAGCCGGTGATAATCTTACCATAGTGCATCTATAGCCCTTTTCCCTAGGTACCTAGGTTAACAACCTTCACTCTGGAGAAGGGGATGTGGAGATATATCAAAGATTATACATTTCTATAACACACAGCCTACCCAACATCTTTAATCAATCACTTCCAATGTCTGCCATGGAGGCCAGTAGCATTTACTGAGGACAGATATCAATTCAATAACAAAATGCAGTGAGTCATCATTTCAGATGAAAGTAACTGCAAACATATCCAAAACCATAGTCACTATATGCCAATAACAATTCTCCACCTCCAACATGCTATTACTTACAGCTTCACTGAGTCCACATGGTTCACCTGTCTTTCAGGTTGCACCAGATTGTGAGCTCTAATCTGTGATTTCATATAGCGGACAGTCACTTGCCCTAAGCACTTACATCGGTATGCTTTGCTTGTTATTCATTTCTTCCGTGGTGGCCGCCTACCGCACACCCGGAAGTACGTCATCAGAGGTGCGAAATAACTCTGTGATGCTTCATCATAGAAACACAGCTCTGATATCGGAAAGGCCGCCCGCAACAACACTTTGTTGCCATAGCGGTGACACACAAATTAAGCTAATGCTCAGCAACGCGCCGCCATGGGGTCACAGTCCCTCAATAAGCATAACTGCCGGCAAATACCAAAGCACCGCCACAACGGCGGATATGCAGTCCAGGCAACAATACTTTAGGCACACATACCTAAGAATTACCGAAACATACACTGGTGAAGGTGATATATAGGGACATAAAAACAGGGAATATATAATAATTGTGTTGGTAGCAGCTTATTTTTATGTCATTGTCATGGGGACGTTCCTTAATACATACCCTGACCAATTAGTCTCACCCTATACGGGTTCTTCTAACTCATTCCACTTACAACCTAGCCATGTCTATTTAAAAATCTGTCGGATAAGGTACTTCAGTACCTATTTAATATCTTAAGATCAGATGTATTGTATACCGATTTAACATATAATACAGTATTAGTTACTAGTGGTCCATATTCTAGGATCACAGCATAATTAGATGTCCATGGTACACTTTCTTATCCCTTAGATCAAGGAGGAGTCTATCACTAAAGGAAACACCCAAAGGAGAGTGCCTCATTAAGCCCCTTCGGTGAGACTGTACTCAGTCTAAATATCTACTGGGTTTCTTTTTGTAAAATTATTTTGTTACAGTCTCCCCCCCTAGGGTTCAGTTTCACTACTTCTATGAGACAGAATGATATTTCATTCTCATTGCCTCCATGTATTTCTCTAATGTGTCTTGAAATTAGAGTGTCACGCTTCTTACGGATATTTCCAAGATGTTCCCCTATCCGACTCCTTAACTCCCTTTTGGTTTTGCCAACATAATTGTATGGGCAAGTGCATGTTGCCATATAAACCACTCCCTGGGTCTGACAATTGGCAAAATCCCTCAAGAACAACTCCTTTCTACAATACACACTAGAGAAGATTTTAGTGGGACGCACCCATCTGCAGAATTTACAATTCCTGCATCTAAATGTGCTGCAAATTCTTCTACCAAGCCAAGAGCCTTCGGGGGCAGGTTTTACATAGTGGCTATGTACAAGGCGATCTTTTAGTGATCTCCCTCCACGGTACGTTACACTAGGATTTTTTTAGATAAATTGATTTATATTCTCATCCGCTCTGAGAATATCTCAATATTTTTTCAAAATGCACTGTAGCTTATGAGCTTGGTTGTCATAGGTATCGATAATCCTCAAAATGTTGTCTTGTTGAGACTGTTCCTTAGGGATTAAAAAATAACCTCTGTCTCTCCCCAAAGCATGGTTTTATGCACCCCTTAATATATCATCTGGATAACCTCTATCTCTGAATCTGTTCCTCAAACTTAACGCTTCCCTCATGAATGTCTCTCCACTGGAGCAGTTTCTCCTAGCTCTAAGACACTGCCCTTTTGGTATACCTCTCCTAAGAGAGAGGTGATGGAAACTGCCCCAGTGGAGAAGACTATTAGTCGCCGTTGGCTTCCAGAAGATTTTTGTTTCAAGATAGCCACCAGTGCTTTTAGATATTTCAAGACCTAGAAATTACACTTTTTCTCGGCCAATCTCATGAGTGAATCTTAGATTCAGTTAATTAACGTTGATGTTCTTAATAAATCTCTCCAACTCATCAGTAGTGCCCAACCATACAGCGAAGACATCATCTATAAAGCGATACCAAATAGCTATCTTTGATAGCCACCAGTTACCCTCCTCAGCAAATAAGAGAGTCTCCTCCCACCAGCCCTGGAGCAAATTTGCATAATAGGGGGCACAAGGGCTCCCCATTGCGGTGCCCCTGAGCTGATGGTAGAAGTGTCCATTAAAAAGAAAATAGTTGTGATGAAGAATGAATTACAGCATTCTAATGACCAAGTCATTGTGCGTATTGTAGTGTAGTGCCCTAGTACTCAGAAAATTTTCAACTGCCATAAGGCCTTTTTCATGTAAAATGCTACTGTAGAGGGCTTCTACATCAATCGAGACCAAAATTGTGTGGTCCTCTAATATCAATCCATCTCATTTCAAAAGAGGATGCAAGGTATTCCTCAAATAAGATGGGAGCGAGATGACAAATGGGCGCAAGATCTTGTCGACATAGACACCCACACCTTGACTTATTGAATTAGTACCTGCTACTATGGGTCTGCCTTACAGGGTATTTAATCCCTTATGTATTTTAGGCAAAGCATAAAATGTTGGAATACTTGGATGTTTAGGAATTATGTTCACTGGCCGACAGTAGGTTGGTGTCCAGACCATCATCCAAAATATCAATAAGTTCTTCAAGGTATACCATGGTGGGATCTTTTTTAACTCCCTTTATTATCTAAGATCTTATGACACATACTAACATAGTTACCATGATCCATGACGACTGTATTTCCGCCTTTATCAGAAGGTTTTAGAACTAGTTTGTTATTCTTCTCTAATTCCTCCAAGGCCAGTCATTCATCAGAATTGAGGTTTCTATTTTGGTGTAGGGGTCTAATTTTCTTCAAGTCCCCCTCTACCAAACTCAGAAAAAGATCCATATTTTTGTAGTCTCCCAGATGAGGCATCTTAGTGCTCTTAGACCTCAGTTCTGTAAAAGGTCCTAAGCCTCTCTCTCTCATTTGCATCAAGGAGACCCACAAGTTCTCTGGCCCCCTCCAGATCCTCCTCTGAAATCCCTAGTTTGATGCATTCATCTCTGTTATTCTGTGATGATCCCACAACACGGAAACTGCCGTTAAGGGAGAAACGCGTCGAGGCTGAGGTTAAGAAAATTGGATACTGCACTACTACATGATCTAGAGCACAAATATGATAAGTCAGACGGACTGGCGGATACATGAGTGTACCAAGGATGTTCATGTGATAAAAACCGACAGACTTGGATATCCCTTATTGTGCATAGTCTTGTTGATGGTGCTTTGACATGTATTTGTAATAATCATTTGAATGCAGTAGCATACAACTACATCCCCAACTGAGGTTTTAGTATGTGACCCGTAGTCTAATACAAATCATCTAATGTATTGTAGGCAGTGAAGGGCAAGCCTCCAGGGAGCGGGGACACCAGTACAAATTAGGGTGGAAAAAACTCAGCTGATAGGCAGGGAAAAAGTATATGAAAAACCTCTGTTGGTAGGAATGTATTTAGAGCCGACATGCAATATGATTTTCTAATTAATATGTCACTATTGTCACTTTGGGCTTTGAGGTATTTTTGTATTTTTTGTCTAAATAATATACAGGTTTGGGGTTATTATTCAGTTCTATACTTGTTACTTCCCCATATAATAAATCTATTACACGTTTTGCAAAATAATAATTCATCTCTGATATTGTATGTAAAATGTCTCTTCTGGCATAATTGTATAGTTGTCTGGCAGTATATCTTGAGCCACACATATACATTATATAGAGATTAGCAGCAGAATAATAGAGGAAGGATGGAAAGACAGAATGTCTGCCTATTCATAGCGTTAGGAGCAAGGACCTCAACTACTTGAATTAAATGTTCTGTTCCTGCCATGTGTTGACAATTTACTGAGTAAAATGGTAAGGTCCATTGCTAAGGCAGACATAATGGAGCCCACTTTGTGCAGCAGTTCCAAATTACAGCCAAGTAACTTCACAAACATTCCAGGAGGAGAAAAAAAATGTTTAAAATACTTTAGACTGTAACAAATGCACTAAATAATTCAGTGATTGTTTTTCATGTCATCCTGCAACCAATTTTTCATTTCCTTAGTTAATAATCTGTTGTGTGATTTGTTTTTGAAAAGACGCCTACATTTACAGAATGCATGTTAATTACTATGCAGGAAGCATCAACCGGAAGGACATATATGTACATGGAAGACGGGGAAGCTTTAACCTTAGGGCTTAAAGTAGTTAACAAGAGATTGCAGCCTGTCCGATAGATGACAATGAGTAATGCTCACAGAACTAGACCGCTATTAAAAGAACACAGGAACAAACGGAATGAATACATTTTAATTCACAGGGATGTTTTAAGTGACAATATAATAAAATGATGTATAAGTACAAAAAAACAAACAAACAAACACCATCGTAAAATATTAAACAGATTACAGCCAGTGTCTCTGTCTGAAGAATTTTGTGAAGCTTCTGAAGCTCTAGGCCCTGTGCACACAATATGTTTTTATAGCATTTTTTATGCATTTTTCAGTGCAATTTTGTCACAAAACTGCATGACAATCATTAGAATTCTTAAGTGTTGTGCAGATGTTGATTTTTTTTGTCTTGCAGATTTAGTCTCACTCACTCTCAGAATCCCTTCTCCCTCTCACCGACATAACATCCATACGCGACAAAGACACTGCCACCAACCTCTACAACACTACATTAACCAAGGTCCTCGACCTAGCCGACCCCTCACACACCACAATCCTTTGCACTAACAGGCAACCCTGGCACACCACCCTCACTAAAGTCGTGAGACGGGCATCCAGGGTTGCCAAGACAAGATGGAAAAAATCACACTCCACTGAGCAATTTGCGCTGTTCAAACAGTCCTTCATGGCCAAACAAACCTTCTTCTCATCCCTAATAACCTCCCTGTCCCACAATCCTAAACAGCTTTTCAAAACCTTCAATTCCTTTCTCCGCGCAGTAGCTCCCCTCCCTCTCCCCTTATCTCTGCTAAAGACTTTGCCTCCTTCTTCAATGAAAAGATTGACAGAATCAGAGACACCTTTGACCCATTGTTCTCACAGCCTCCCCTCTCGCCTATACTGCCCTCTCCTTCCACCGGCTGCTTTCCCCCCATAACTGAGGATCAGCTCTCCTCCCTCCTGTCAAAATCACACCTCACCACCAGCGCCCACGACCCGCTCCCATCCCACCTCATTCCCAACCTCACCTCTGTTATCATCCCAGCCCTATCACTTACCACTGTCCTGTCTCCAACTATTGCCCCATATCTCTCCTCCCTTTCGCCTCTAAACTACTTGAACAGCATGTACACTCTGAGCTGTCCTCTCACCTCTCCTCCTGCTCCCTCTTCGACCGCCTGCAATCTGGCTTCCGACTCCTCCACTCCACTGAAACTGCCCTGACCAAAGTCACCAATGACCTACTGACTGCCAAAAGCAAATGTCACTACTCTGTCCTCCTCAACCTATCCGCTGTCTTCAACACTGCTGACCACTCCCTTCTACTTCAGATCCTGGAATCTCTTGGTATCACGGACCTTGCCCTCTCTTGGATCTCCTCATACTTAATGGACCAGACCTTCAGCGTCACTCACTCCCACACCTCCTCTTCACCCTACCCCTTATCTGTCGGGGTCCTCCAGGGCTCGGTTCTGGGACTGCTGCTCTTCTCAATCTACACTCTCAGCATAAGGCAACTCATTGAGTCCCACAGCCTCCAGTACCACCTCTACGCTGACGACACCCAAATCTACCTGTCTGTACCTGACATCGCCTCCCTACTATCCAAAGTTCCACAATGCCTGTCCACCATTTCATCCTTCTTCTCCGCTTGCTTCCTTAAGCTGAACATGGACAAAACCGAGTCCATTGTCTTCCCCCAAGCCGCTCCCCCTCACTACCCAACCTATCCATCGTCGTCAATAGCCTTGTCCACACATCTACGCTCTCAGTATTTAGTGCTTGCAGCATTTCCCTGTACGCTCGGTATAAGCGGTCACTAGGTAGCCTGCTGTATGAACTGGTTACCACGATACACATCGGGTAACCAGGGACAGTGTCTGCTAAAAGCGGCCACACACACGCACCTGCGCTTCTCTGCAAAAATCTAAGTATTTAGCGCAGAAGCGCTAAATACTGAGGGTGCAGTTGTGTTGACAAGGCCAATGACTGCTGCTCTCTCTCCCCAGTCCCACATGCTCGGTGGCTCGGGGTCATCCTCGACTCTTCCCTCTGCTTTAAGCCCCACATCCAGGCCCTCACCACCTCCTGCTGTCTCCAGCTCAAAAACATCTCCCAAAACCCTTATTCACACTCTCATCATCTCCTGCCTCGACTATTGCAACCTCCTGCACTCCGGTCTCCCTACTACCTCCCTTGCACTTTTCCAATCTATCCAAAACTCCGCTGCCCATCTAATCCATCCGTCCTCCTGCTACTCCCCTGTCTCTCCCCTCTGCCTAGCCCGTCATTGGCTCCCTGCTTCCCAGAGATCCCGTTTAAAACATTAACCATGACCTACAAAGCAATTCACAACCTGTCTCCTCCATACATTTCCGACATGGTCTCCCGATACCTACCCTCGCGCAACCTGCGATCCTCCCAAGAACTCCTCCTCTGCTCCCCCTCATCTCCTCTTCCCACAACCGCATTCAGGATTTCTCCTGGGCATCCCCCATACTCTGGAACTCTCTGCCCAACACATAAGACATTCTTCCACCCTGGGAACCTTCAAAAGAAGCCTAAAGACCCACCTCTTCCGCCAAGCCTACAACCTCCTATGAGACCCGGTCCACCGCGCCCCCAGTGTCTTGGTTCTGCCTTCATCTCATCACTGTCCT
>JARQOC010000006.1:97096517-97199482 GCA_033576535.1 Allobates femoralis
TCCAAGCGGTGAAAAAAAATTCTGAAGTTTTTAAAAAAAAAAAAACTGCACTTTTTGCGCCATGTTCTGCGACCTGTAGCGTCCTCATTTTACTTGTTCTAGGGCTGTGTGATGGCTTATTTTTTGCGGCTTGATCCAAAATTTCTAATGATACTAATTTTGGATGGATGCGCTGTTTTGATCACCCATTATTTCATTTTATAGCAATGTTGCAGCAACCAAAAAAACATAATTTTGGAGTTTGGACCTTTTTTTCTGTTACGCAGTTTACGGCTATCATCAATTGATTTTATATATTGATAGATCGGGCATTTTTGAACGTGGCAATTCGAAACATGTGTATTATTTTTTTAATACTTTTTGAATGAAAGAAAAGGGGGGTGATTTAAACTTTTGTGTTTTTTTTTTCTTATTTTTTGAAACTTTATTTTTTGATTAATTCTTTATTTTACATATCTGCACACGTGTCGGAGGCACGGATGTGTGAAAGAGGCCTTAAATTAGGCAGCTGAGGGTTGGTATTCTCAGCAGGGTGGGGGATCATCATTATTGGGCCACCTCCACGCTATAGAATAGCATCCCACAGCCACCCCAGAAATTGGCATAGTCATAAGAAGCTCCAATTCCTGACGCTTTACCTGCCTCTTCCACGTTCCATGTAGTGGTGGCAAACTGGGTAATAAGGGGTTAATGGCAGTTTTGTATTGCCAGCTGGCATTAGAGCCGAAATTTTTAATGTCGGGTGAGTGTTACACCCAGCCATTAAAATGTTCAAGTACATAGTAAAGAAGACAGAGAGAAAACAATTTATCAGAAATAAAAATACACATGTATTTGGACTCTATCTTTATTACTCCCTCATACTCATCCTTGATCCTCTGTCACATCTTCTTGATTACAGGCTGTCGTGAAGTACACAGTGTCCTGTCACCGTAACCTCCAAACATTGAATGAATGAGCCGCCAGCCCCAGTCCGGTAAGTGAGTTGGGAATAGAAAGGTGGTATTAACCCCTCATTGCACAGTTTGCCACCGCTACAAGGCTAGGGGAAGAGCTGTGTAAAACGGTAGAAATTTTTGCCAATTTCTGGGCGGCTGTGAGAGCTTTTCTATAGCATTGTGGGGGCCAAGAATGATGGGCCCTCACCTCACTGAGAATATCACCCCTCACCTACCTACTTTTACCTTGGCTGGCAATTAAAAACAGGGCAAAGCCCTATTAGATTTTTTTCACATTATTTTGTTGGGGGCACACCATGATGGCAGGTTTGTTGCCATACCCTAATATGTATGACAGGGGTGGGGAACTGGGGATTTCCTTGAATTACATGCACTGGTGACAAACCCTGTGCAATACTAAGGAAAATCTGAAAACATGAATTGTTGGCAGCACTTGAGGCCTGAAGCTCCCCACCCCTGGTGTTTGACAACCAAGAACAGACAGATTGTGTAAATGCAGTCTGATGGCAACAGCCAATACAGACGCTCTCACAGAGCATGATTGTTGTGATTGGCAATTGCTGGTCAGTGAAGTGAATATGCATGAGAGGGGACCCGCAAGCAAACAGCAGGAGACTGATAAGATGATCTGTGTGTGTCTGTTTGTCAGCTTTTGGACACCTTTGAAGGTTTTTTCTATGTGTTTCATGTTACCTGCGATTGATTTTAATGGCGTTTGAAGAATTCGACAAATGTTCGACTTATTCGACAAACACTCCACATTCGGTGAACAAATCCTAATTCTAACTCTGTGTGTGTTCATTCATCTCTATCGGTGCATGGAGAACATTTTCTGGTAATGGAAGTACCCCTAAGCTGGAGGTCGCGATTTGGTGTAAAGCTGGAAGTTTATGGTATTTGGAGACTGACACGTCCTTGGAGCTCCAAGACCCTTCTTCATCCTAAAGTTATTATTTATTGCAATGTTTTTACTATTAACCCCTTCACTACAAAGGATGTATAGGTACCTTCTTAGTCACTTCCCTCTCTTTGATATGAGCTCACACGCTGAGCTCGCTTGATTCTCTGTATATATCACCTGGTCTCATCTGCCAATATGTGCAACTAACAGATGGGGGCAGCTCAGTGATCCGCCCAACTCTGTTAACCCCTTAGCTCACGCTTTCAAATATTGATAGTGTGATATAAAGGGTTGCAGCAGGGCTCACACTATCCTCCACTGCTATCGGTGACCCCGTGATGTTATCCCAGAGAGTCAATGTATTGCCATGACAGTGAGAGGTCAGATGAGGACCTCTGTCACTGTCATGACTCACTTCCTGTGGATGCCCACCGAGCACCTGTATTCACATGAGATGATTATTTGTGCGGTGGATCATCATGACTTGGCACAGTACAAGCGATCAAACTTTGCAGTGTTGAGGCACCCTAAGGGGCCAAATAAAATAAAGTAAATGTAAAAAAATTTTTACAAATCATAAAAAAACAAAAACCCTAAAAGTTCAAATAACCACCCTTTTGATCTTTTGGTTGCGCCACCAATCACTGACCTAAAGCACCACAGTGGGGATTGCACTGTTCCCTGCTGGCATTAGTGGTCCTGGTCCGTGATGTGATCCTAGGGCCTCGATGCATTAGATCACACTGAAGGGTCAGCTGATGACCACGGATGCTTTTATGACAAACTTCCTGCTAGTGATGCCCAAGTGATGTAACTGGCAGTTTGTCATCATTTGTGCTGTGCAAAGGGATGCAGAAGCATCTCTCTGCACAGAACAAGTGGTCAGACACTGCAGTGCTGATGTGCCCTTAGGGGATATGTAAAATAGAGGAAAAGTAAGAAAAAAAAGTTTTTAAAAATATAAAAAATTAAAAAATATAAAAGTTGAAATCACCCCCATTTTGCCATATTGATAATTAAAACTATAAATGATTGGCTATTGCCTCATTCAGAAATGCTCGATCTATCAAAATACTAAATCAATTGATCAAATCTGTAAACTATGCAACGGAAAAAAACGGAAAAAACGCCAAAATTAAATTTTTTTTGGTTGCTGCAACATTGCAATATAATGCAATAACAGGTGATCAACACATCTACCCTAAGATGTATAATTAAAAACATCAGCTTGAGATGCAAAATATAAGCCATCACACAGCCCCAGATTTTAAAAAATGAGAACGCTGTGGGACACGGAAATTGGTACCAAATGTGGAATTGTTTCTCTTTACAAACTCTGAATTTTTGTTACCACTTAGATAAATATAAAAACTATACATGTTTGGTATCTACGAACTAGTACCGACCCGAGGCGTCATATTGACAGGTTTTACCACATAGTGAGCACGGCTCATTAAAAAAGACATCGTGGAATTTCACTTTCTTTTGCAATTTTCGGTACACTACATGGCAAAATGAATGACGTCATTCACAAGTACAACTCCTCCCACAAAAAACAAGCCCAAATGGTTATATGTAGAGAAAAATAGAAAAGTTATGGCTCTTGGAAACAGGAGAGGGAAGAATGAAAATGAAAAATAGAAAATCACCGAAGGGTTAAGGAGTTAATGACTGACTTGCCCAATTTAATCCAAAGCAATGAGTCTGTTTTATTCAGGGCAGGGGTGGGGAAATTGGTTGTCAATATTAAAGTAGTTGATATAAGTTGGTGGAAGGATAGACTTGAGATACATAAAGAAAGAAGAGAGGGGCACTCACCAGGTAATTCAGGTCCTTTTTTTCGAAAAATAATACAGAGATAGCCGGTGTCATGATATCGGCAGTGTAGTGCTGGGGAGGCGGGGATGTTGTGCAGGAGGTGGAGCCGTAGAAGCACCAGACAGGTGCAAAACGGTGCTGTTGTTCCATGCCTCCTGCACAACCTCCCCCCTCCCTGCACTGTAGTGCCGATATCATGACACAGGCTATCCCTATTTTATTTTTGGAATAAAAGGACCTGAAATGACCTGGTGAGTGCCCCCTGTTCTTTCTTTATGCATCTGGACAATTACCTTCTGGCATCTAAGGAGAGTGCACCATGGGTCCCTAGTCCCGGCTTGCTCACCAATGCCCCCTTGCAGGCTGATTTGGTCTGTACCTTGTGTACTGCTTCTACAATACTTGAGTTAGTGCTGATATAAATTCTTTTAAGTAACAGTTATATTTAAGTAACGTATATTCCAAAATTGTATATATTTCTACATTCAACACATGAAGAGATCATTTTAATCATCCATTTCTATTACATTTTAGTGAACTTATACCTCAGTGATGAACTCTTTGACATTCCTTACTATAAATGTATGACCCATGTTTCTTACTGAAACTACTATAGCAAACATGCACAATTTCGACACTACTCTGTGTAGTCTATATATTACATGGTGACTGTAAAATACTATATAATTCCTTTTTTAGCTTTGGAGGATGGGGTTGACTCACTAAACTTTATTGGGTTCACAGGGGATTTTTTAACATAATTTCCAGCAAATAAATGCAGCCTAACTCAGTGAATCACACCCACAGATGTTTAATGGGAATATTGGTAGTGGAGACGCTAACAACAACTGTAAGATTCTGACAAGAAACCCATTCATAACAGAATAGTCACCAACTGTTTTGACAACCACACACCATCAACAAATGCATATTCAGGTGTGTGAGTATAGATGGGTGTATTTAAAACATACAAAAACGCTGCAGTATCAATAATCAATGAATGTAGAATGAAAGGAGATTAAATTGTTGGATTTGTTTTATGAAAATTAGTTTTTTTCTGGTTTGACATGCAAAACAGGGATACCATTGAAATAGCAGACAGGTAAAGTGAAGGAACTAGGAAATCATCCTGGTCCAATTAATCACAATGTCACATAATTTTGGATGTCCGTGTGTGTTGCTTTCCTGAGGAGAAATGTAAGAGACTACGTCAGCAAAGTCAGCACGATGTTGTAGGCAATAGGCTGTCATAGCTAGAGTTGAGCAAATCTTTTGAAGTTCGGGTGTGGTTGTTTCACTGAACTTCCGAATCCCATTAAAATGGTAGGCAAAATCAATGGCCAAGAAATCACCTTCAAAAGCAGCCAAAGGCCAGGGTCACACATGCCCATGCACTTTTTTAAGCCCTTAGAAAACCAGATCCGGTTTTCTAAGGGTGCCAATAGTGTCCCCTGAGTCCTGGATGTCTTTGGGAAATTTTTTGACTTAGTAATTTTTTCACCAAAAACGCATATACGTTAACGCATGGTGCCTATATGTACCATGCGTTGACACATGCGTCCCCATAGGGCCAAGTTAACAAAAAAGCATGCTTTTTTTACGGAACAAAAACGCTACTAGCAGCGTTTTTGGGATGCTGCATAAAGACGCATGCGTTTTTTGAAAAATGCACACACACATGCGTTAACGCATATGCGATTCTGGACTTTGAAAAAAAAAATGTCCAAAATGTTCCCAAAAACGGATTTAGCCCAAAAACGGATGGTATGTGTGACCCTGGCAAAACACTACTGAAACTGTTTTACAATGGAGCCCCACTGTTTTGGCACAGACATTATCTTCCTACACTATTATTTAGCAAGCTGCAGCGGCACTATCACCATGCTTGCGATGATAATGAGATAACTATTAAAAAGTACTTTAAAAAGTACATGAGATATCAGCCTATTATTAATTTTAGTGGATAACATGAATGTTTCAAAATTTTACCTAATTTTTTTCAACCTATTCTTTTTTTTTTTTTGCTTAATTTTAATGTAGATAGCACTGTGGAAAATTGAAAAAAAATTGAAAACAAATATGTTTTACATAAACTTTTAATGCAAATAGTTTGCCATTAATCAATGACTCATGCCGTACATGGGGCTGACTCCTCTGCATACGTGCCATGTCCTTTTTATACATAAGTGTTAATATTTGTTTATAGGAACTCATTTTCAATGGATCACATTATCAATTTGGGTATTACTACCACAAAGGCTGTCTTGAATATCTATTAGTTCCCTATTTATTAAGTGTTTTTATACTTTCCTTATAATGAGTCACAATAACTCAAATGATCATGAGAAATATCCATTTACAAAGTGACGTGTGTTTGAGGACACACAGCAGTGATTGACACCCATAAAGTCTAGGCCACAACATTCAGCGACTCTTCCTAGATTTTTCCAAGGTGTTCACATAACAAGCAATGTGTGATGTCATTTACGGGGCTGTAAAATGTGGACACACAGTGGCTGCATTCTTTAAGACCTAATGTAAATATTCACTGTGGTCTAAATGGCTCCGCTTTAAGAGACGTGACTATTTAAACTTATTGTTAAGGAAATATGTTAAACGCTGTGGAATGCCTGATGTTTTCTCAATGACATTATCACAGCTGTAGCATTTCTACCAATGACATCACTGCGCCGACACCTCAACTGTCACTACTGCCCGTCTTGTAACATTCTTCAAGAATGCACTGAAAATCAGTTGTAGGAGATACTGCCAGTATACAATCAATAAAACGTAAATGATTAACTCTTAACTAGGTAACAATATATTTGCTATTTGCTACATTGATCTTTAGATATTTAGATATTTAAATAAATAAACAGACATGACATAAAGACAGAGGCCACTAAGCATCATGTTGGGGTCTCATACCTCTAAGGGTACCGTCACACGGTGCGACGGTACCACCGATTTGTTAGGCGATGCAGGGGCGTGGCCTCTCGGCGCCGACATCGCCCCTGCATCGCCTAATGTAATTGGGCGATGGTGACACCCTTTACTGGTTGCCTGGTTTCAGAGCAGTGCTCTGAAACCAGGTGGCCGATCTGGGGCGATGTGCACACATCACCCCATATAAATGGCCGACGGCGACCTGACAGGCTGCTTCGCCACTGGGGTTTTGCGACACCCCGGTGGCGATGCTGCCTGTCAGCTCGCCGGTGCATCGCGGTGGTGTCTCCCCATGTAAATGGGGGCGGCGATGCTGGCAGGGCACCAAAAACGTGCGCGCTCCCGCCATCGCCACCGACATCTCCGGCGAGGTGGCACCGTGTGACGGGCCCGTAAGACTTGTGTCAGGGCGAGCAGTTCTCTGGGGCTCCCCTTACCATCAGGACAATCAGAGAATTGACCATGGATAAGGAAATGAGCATAGCTGTTTTGATTTTATGCCAAATATTGAGGTGCTTGCCATGAGAGAATGTATACATGTCACCGGTTCCAGCTAAGAATATAGGATATAGATCCTGTCACTACCAAGCCCACAATAACACATAAATGCAAAATATGGTGCCACTACCAATCGTTTATCAGGCACATAGTAACATGAGGCTTACATGTGGTGCCCCTGTGGTCCAGTTTTCACAGTGGTATCACCTCCCTAACAGGTAGTGGTATCATGTTCAGAGGTAATTTGAGATCCCTACACTAGATAACGCATGCATTCATACACAAGCCTGATCCCTGACCAGACGGGGGAGCCCAAACACCTAGTTTTGTAGGTTGGATCATTCCTCTGGCTGGAGAAGGGGTTAGTGAGTAGTGAGAAGGGAAGGGAAGAGGAGGTATGAACATGTCTGGTGCTGAAACTGGATAAGCTCATTCTAGGAATACGCTGAGAGCAGGACACCAGAGTTCTGGGCTTCCAGGGATTGCAAACCCTGAAAGGAAAATCTGGAGACCAAGGGATTGCACATTCTCTGGCCAACTGTGTAGCACCAACAGCACCACATTATAGAGAGCTTGGGCTAGGATTTAGAGAACAGCTTACAAGGGGCTAACATTTATATCAGAAAAAAGGTAAAAAAATGGGAATTTTGATCACGGTCGAAATTCCCCTTTTTCCCCTTTTTTTCTGATAAAATTGCATGTCTGGGAAGACTGTGGCAACAGGGGCGGAACTACCGTGGTGCAGCCGGTGCAGCCGCACCAGGGCCCCGACCGGCTTCAAGCCTGGAGGGGGCCCCCAGCCGACCCCGCAAGCCACGTCAAAGGAGAGGAGAGTCAGGCAAGGGAAGCAGAGAGCTTCCTGCTTCCCCTGCCTGAACCCGCCCCTCCTCTCCTCTGCCCCTCCGGCTCCTACAAGCGCCCGGCGCGGCTCGCTAGTAGGAGAGCACCGCGCCCGCGGCTCCCAGTAGCACCCCACCCCCTGGGCCGCGGCGCCAACGGCCAGCAGCCCCCCCCTTCCGGGCGCGCCGTCGGCCAGTAGCATTTCCTCCCGGTCCTCACCTGCACCAGGCCCCTGGGATGACGGTCCGCCCCTGTGTGGCAACTATTTGGAACTATTTCTGCTAATATAGCAGTTGTGACTCTCACGACCGTATCAAGTGAGCATACACTTGAACACCATAATCTATTGTGATACAGATAATACCCTATGGTAGTGCCTTTTTCTGTTCCAGCTTTACAACAAAAGGGGCTCACATAGCAGGCTGGCTGGAGCAGCTGCAGCAGAAGAGACACAGGGAAACAGGTCAGCTCATAGACTGCTGATTGCCCACACATACGGGAATAGAAAGGAAGGCTTATTCTGAAGATGACATGGCTCTAACAACAGAACTCAGCAGCAGATCTCCAGCAGCCTCTAAGGACTTCCTTTCTTTATAGTGGTCATAATAGACTGAATTTATTACCAGCATTAGATGAAAGATCATGTGACTATTTACAGGGAAGGAAAGTGGTCACAAACTTTCAGCAGCTGAGATGAACTAACCAGGAGCTGCCAGCAATGTAAATTACATTAACCCTTGCTTGTCCAAAAGAAAGCAATCACTTCTAAAATCCAGAATTTCACAAGTTCATGTGAAGCTCAAACAACAGACCTGTCACAATTCTCCTAATGATGGGAAATAATTGTGACAGCACCCCACTTTTTACAAAGGGCATTAGGTCCCGCAAGTGTGAACTTGAGAGGATACGACTAATGGAAGGGATGCAACCACACTGGATCTACACCTTAGCTTAACTCAGCCAGAAAACGGAGTGTTTTTACAAGAACGGCAGTGATAGCTGCACCCAGGTAATAACTATTGTAAAAACTGCCCCAGCTAACAACTAGTCTAGACCACCAATCAATCACTGGATTGTGTTTTCTTAGCCAGGGAAGCTCTAAAATGATGTAAGTAGGCAGAACCTTAAAGATGCAGCAGGAAAGGAACTCCTTGTGAAGATCCATATTATCCACTTTATCCACAACTTGAGTAAAACTCCTCTGGCTTAGAGAAGCAGAATTAATGACCAGAATAGGAATTGATCTCACTAATGCACTACATGAAAGATCATGGTTCTGAGCAAAGCAAGAAACCATCATATTGGCTACTGCTCCACTACCCACTAGAAACCGGGATTGTCTCCAATCACCACTTCAGCAAATAGAGTGAACTGAGACGTATGTATGGTGGAAATATACATAACCTAGTTGCCTACCTCCACATGACCAAGGGGACATGACTTATTAGATGGTGTCACTTGTTTGAGTATTGATGAACAAACCCCAATATAATGACCCTTAAGATCTCAGTAGAAACATTCCCCCATTCAATGGCAAACTACAGGCGACCTTGTATGAGGGGAGGCAGAATGTATTCCGCAAATTGCACCTGTGGAATGGCCGTTATACCTCAGATGCTGGAATAAAGAACATCAGAACATCACCATTGGAGTGCTGCGACATTTTGTATGTATATTACAACATTTAAAGGACTGTTTTGGTCGCTTTGCACCAGAGATAGCCAGCTAGCAGTGCTGCTCCTATTTTCTGTAAATTGCATTCGTGAGATAGAAATAAACCCATGGATGAGAGATAATAATAGAATTTACTGCCTTTTCCATAACACTTCTGGAATTTATAGAACATGTATATTTTTATGACACGGCTGTCTCAAAGTCATGTTAATGCCCTAAGTACCTGTAGATCTACTTGAAAATCCCTTGCCTAGATAGTTTACTCTACAAATATTAGAAGACCATTCAATGTGCAATGCTGGTAATGTTATTGCATTCCCACCATCCCGCTTTACATCTAAGCATCACTTATAGTCTTTCATTTAGAAGATGACATGTGTGGAGACCTCAAAGGAGAGAGTACATTTGCTACATTGTATGTCATGGGTTATTGCTCCAATGATCATAAAAGCATCCCGTAATACAGAAGATTGCTATCATCTGCACTACAGATCTACAATAAATGGTCTTGTGTATGTCAATCCTAAAATGAATCTCAGCGGTATTATAAGAAAGAGATTTTTAAGATCACACGTTAAGGAACAAGGTATATTCATGAGGAATGATCATTTATCACTGTCTGATTGCCCCAAAGAATTTTCATGTATTCTGCATACCACTTAAACTTCTGATATTCACAATTTCTTCCCATCCCAGAGTGTTGATGAGGTTGGCCTTTGGTCTCAAAGGTGGAGGCAATAGACTCAATTTATTGCCATTTTTGGGGGAGGAAGGTGAGATGTAAAAGACCTCCTCAAGAGCAAGCCTGCTTGCTTTGTTTAATCCCTTCACAACCAATGATGTATAGGTATTTTCATTGGTCGTCTTTCTTACTTTACGTGAGCTCATGCGCTGAGCTCGCATCATTCCCTGCACATGTCGGCTGATTTGATCATTCAACATGTGCAGCTAACAGGTGCAGGTGGCCAAGTACAATAAAGTAAAAGTGAAAAAATGTTTTAAAAAAAGTAAAAAAATAAAAATTAATAAACGCTCAAATCACCCCCTTTTGCCCCATTGGAAATAAAACTATACAGGGTGGGCCATCTAAATGGATGCACCTAAATAAAATGGGAATGGTTGGAGATATTAACTTCCTGTTTGTGGCACATTAAAATATGGGAAGGGGAGAACATTTCCAGATGGATGGTGGCCATTTTGAAGTTGGCCATTTTGTATCCAACTTTATTTAATTTTTTTCAATGGGAAGAGGGACATGTGACAAATCAAACGTATTCAGAATTCCATAAGAAAAACAATGGTGCGCTTGGTTTTAATGTAATTTTATTCTTTTATGAGTTATTTCAAGTTGAAATTACCATACATTCCCATTTTATTTAGGTGTATCCATATAGATGGCCCACCCTGTATTTACGTATATAAAAAATACATGCAAATATTTGCTATTACTGCATTCAAAAATGTCAAAATTCCTGTCTTTCACTACACAATATGGTAAAATAAATTATGTAATTCAAAAGTATAACTCATAATGCAAAAAATAAGCCATCATACAGCCATACTGATGGAAAAATAAAAAAGTTATGGCTCTTGCAATAAGGGGAGCAAAAAATGAAAATGAAAAGCAGAAACAGAAAATTGCCTGGGGTGAAGGAGTTAAATAATGTCCCAGATCAGATCTCTTCAAAACTATGCCATGATCATTTTGACAAGATTTGTTTTTATACACTTAGGTTTTATCTAGTAGTACATGGAAAAAGGTTTTTTTTCCTTATGTTTTCCCATCTGAGAGCAGCATTTAGTGGAAGTAGAGACACTGAATCTAGTGGATATCACACATAAGGCCTGGTTACACATACCGATGTTCCATTGACCCGACCAACGATCGGGATCGCTGCAACATCGCTATGTGATCACTGGTGAGATGCCAGACAGGCAGATCTTACCAGCGACCACCCAGCGATGCACCGACACCTGACAGTCATTGTCATCGCGATGACGTCATCGCGACCCCGACCAGTCACGTGACAAGCAGGAAGACACAGAGGAAGATGCAGCCTGGAGCCAGGAGCAGCGAATCGCTACTGGAGGGTGACAGCTGATAGCCAGGTAATGTATGTGCGCAGCGCTGCATGCGGGGCCATCCTGTGAGGGGGGGGGCGCCATACTGTGAGGGGGGCCTGTATAATGCACTGACTCGCATATAAGCCAAGGGGGGGACTTTTCAGCCCAACTTTTGGGCTGAAAAACTCAGCTTATACGCGAGTATATACGGTATTTCAAGCATATTTTTTTGTTAATGTTGATGATTATGGCTTACAGCCAATGAAAACCCAAAGGTTATTATCTCTGAAAATTAAAGTAGGGAAGATGAAGGATCTGAGAGATAAAATATTACCTAAATAGGTATCAGAGGCTTCACCTTGTGTGGTTGTGAGAGTCACAAGCACTAAAAAAGCAGTCCCCAGTGTGGTACATATAGAGTATGGAGGATGAAGGGTTAAGATCCGCACTACCGTATTCCACGAGACATCAACAGGTGAAGATAAATTGATTTATTTGATTTCCCTGGCCTCTTCTTCAGGATAAATCAATATTATATTGCCATGTTTCTGGGAGACCTGAAACACGTTGACTTATAAATCATTATTATATTCACCCTTTGATGTCTTGTGGAATATGGCAGTGCAGTTTTTAACCCTACTTTAATTTTCAGAGATAATGACCTTTGGGTTTTCATTGGCTGTAAGCCATAATCATAAACATTAACAGAAATAATTACTTGAAATAGATCACTCTGTTTTTAATGACTTTATATAATATAGGTTTGGGGAACTAGCTATTCTCCTCATGGAGAGGAATCTGCCTGCTGACATAAGAAGACAGATAAGCTGATAAGTGAGACTTAGTTGCAATGCTCCTCTGGGAAATATGCAAATTGTCGCTTCAGTGTGGAAGTGAAAAACCCTAATGCCACCCTTATAAAGGTAGCAATCCTTGTAGTCATAATTGACTCTTTAACAAGTGTTTTAATATGACTAAAGGCTCCATTACACATAGTGATATTGCTAACGAGATCGCAGCAACATCACAGGTTTTGTGACTAGCAGCGGCCTCGCCAGCGATGTCGCTATGTGTAACACCTATCAGCTATCGGACCCCCACTGGGAGAGCTCTTAGCGTTAATGAATGGCCTGGACCATTTTTTGATCGGTGATCTCCCGCTGGGCATGCTGGATCGCTGTGTGTGACAGGGGCAACGTCCAGCAATCCCCATTCTTTGGCCGAGAAACTGACAGGTCCCAAAGACTGTCAGGTTGTCGGCTCATCACTGAGTCATCGCTGGTAAGCCTGCCTGTGTGGCATCTCACCAGTGATCACTTAGTGATGCACCAGCGATCCCGGCCAGGTCTGATTGTTGTCGAGATTGCTGGTGCGTCGCTATGTGTAATGAGGCCTTTAGGATTTGTGCCAGATCAGAACCCCAAACTGCAAACACTGCATTTCGGGGTGACAGCCCCTCATCAGTGCAGTGTGTGATATCTGCATTTCACTTTTTGTATTGAATTACTGAAATAAATGAACTTTTTGATGATTTTCTAATTCATCGAGACGCACCTGGATAATAAATATAACATAAAGAATTCATATTTTTTATAAATCCTGCAGCACTTTTTCTATTGTCATGGCATAGTAACTGCTATATTGTATCCAGGGGTGCGTTACCTGCTCCATTGTCTTTTAATGTGTACTGTATCCTATCTTTTATCATAACTGCAAATATTCTTAAGAATTTTGGTTTGTCAATACGTTTCTAATTATAAAGTACATTCATTATCTTATGTGCTCTCCAGTTTGTCTACATATTTCATTAGTTTCATCAAACAGTAAAAGAATCGCTGTCTTTGAAAATGCTTAAGGCTTCCTGAACGGCATCTTTCTTTCCCCAGAATACGGAAGTGCTCATAATCTCACCTCTTAAATAACATTGCAGGGTCTCCCAGACAGTAGTAAAGGAAGCGACGGAGTCACTAGTGATTTCATAAAGTATCTGTGGAAGCATTAATTGTATCCTGATTTATTATTCACTTAGCAAAGTCTCGTTTATTTCATGTTTTTTGTTATTTTTTTTTTCAATTTATACGATCTTGTTAATTATGAAGGAAGCTTAAATGTAATTATAGTGAATTGGACATGCTGCAGAGCTCGATGCAGAAGGTGAATTAATGCTGATGTTTTTCTGTTTTAAAGGCATAGTGAGGGCACCACAGTTAAAGTAGATGTACTTATTTTTCTTTTGTTGTTTGTTCAGCTAAATATCCTTTCTTTTACATAAAATTTTACTTTAGTTTTATTTAGAGCTTGTTCCGTCCTTCTAACTGACCTACTGCAGTATCTCAAAACATTGGATACAGAAGCAGGATAGCAACTGTATTGAATGTGTTTTCCAGGACTACTTCCCTGATGGTGTACATTAATATCTTACCAATGGGGAAAGCAATGCCAATCCGCTAACTGAAGACGCTAGGGTTCCCTTCATTATTTACTGGGCACTGCTCCATACTCTTGGTTGAGGCTATGCCTGGCAATGCATCTTTTTGGAGTCAGTGAAATTTATGTGAAAGGGACTGAGTTATCACTTACAGTTTATACTAGCAATGGGCAAACCCATAAATGTTCAGGTTTGGCGGTCCGGACAGACTTTTTTTTAAAACAGACTAACCCAAACTAGAGAATGAGTCCCAACCTGGACTTTTCACTTATAAAATGGTGGCATTAAGGTCTGGGGGGGAACTCTAAAAAAAAGCGAAACCGTGATTTAACTAGCAGCATTATACTTACTTCAGATGAACCTCAGATGAACTCTCTGATGGCACCGGTTACACAGCATGCTACTTGCGATGACTGGATGCTGTAATGTCTCCCTCAGCTTACTGCAATATAGATGCTTTGTGAGGCATTGTGCTGTAAATTATCGCTGAAGAGTATGTTTAGGGTTAATAAAGTGGTGACACACGGTTTTCTGTGTGCTTCATTTAAAATAAAAGATTTTTCTCTATGTTGTGTTTTTTAACTATTTACTCACAGATTGACAATGTGTAGGTCTCATTGATATCTGAATATTACCAATCTAGGGCTTATTGACAGCTGGTAATACTCAGCTGTCATTAACCCCTTGTATTACACCAACTGACACCACACCAGGGAAAGCAGGAAGAGCCTGGTAAAGTTCCAGAAATTGGCACTTCTAATTAATGAGTATAACTGTGGGCCTCACCAAGCTGAGAATACCAACCCCAAGCTTCCTGGTTTTACTTTGGCTGGCAATCAAAAATAGGACCAAGAATATGCATTTTCTAAAATAATTTAATTTAAATAGTAGTAAAAAAAAAAAGAATAGGCTCCTGTGTATTTTTGATTGCAAGCCAAGGTAAAACCAGGCAGCTGGTGGTGGCAGCCGGTAGCTGGCCACTTTATCTGCGCTGAGAATCAAAAATGCAGCAGAGCAATATGCACATTTTTTTTAATTATGTATTTGTTTTTACACCCTATGATGGCAGTTTCATTGCCTATACACTAACGTATATTGAATTCAATCTCAGATGCCAGCACAATGAGTGTAGGTGCAACAGCCAATCATAGATGCTGTCTTAGGGCAGTGAATAAAACAGAGATTAATGAGCGTAACCCGGAAGTGGTGTTACAAGTGCACGGTCCTCGGTAAGTATAATGTTGCTGCTATGATCATTGTTTTTCTTTCTTTTACAGACCTCCATCCCAACCGAATAATAACACAAACTTCTCAGGGAAGTACGTGTTCAGGGTCCGTGTCCAAACACTAGCTGTTTGGTATGGACTCTGAACTTTACAGTTTGGGTTTGCCCATTGCTAGTTAATACCAAAAGTAAGGCGCTATACCTATTAAACATGGAAGATTTAGTGGTGTATCTAGCGACGCAACGCAAACTTTGGACCCAATGCACCCTTCATTCCATGTAAACCTTCAACCCAAATCACCCTTTTCCCCTACTGGCTCTCACTACACTCCCCCTGTAGGCAGTAGGTAATACATAAAGCTTACCTACAGCCATCTATCCAGTCCTAAAATAATCAGTTCCACTGAACTGTTGCTGTGTTTGCATGGATACAGGAAGAGTGCTGTGGATGAAGTACAGTGCACAAAGTGTATACATGGGGCCGGACAAAAGAAGAGATAGGCCAAGGTCACACATACCATCCGTTTTTGGCTTAAATCTGTTTTTGGGAACATTTTGGACATTTCTTTTTCAAATTCAAAAAACGCATATGCGTTAACGCATGTGCATGTGTATGTGCGTTTTTCAAAAATGCTTGCGTTTTTGTGCAGCATCCCTAAAAACGCTGCTAGGGGACACTACTGGCACACTTAGAAACACTGATCCGGTTTTCCAAGGGCTTAAAAAAGCGCAGGGGCATGTGTGACCCTGGTCATAGCTGACAGCACTGCTTTAGCTGAGATTGATGTGCAGCCCTATTCCTTTAAAGGTTTTTTCCCATGAACCAATTTAATTTGAATCAATTGGTCTTGAAATAATAATAAGTTCCACAATTAGATTTGTGTAAAACAATATTCAGTGTGCTGAGATAATCTAATTAATATGTGTCCCTGCTATGTACTGTGTAATGGCCATATCAGACGATACAGGGACTTGGTCTGATCATACTTCATTTCCTGTGCTGAGGTAATCTTATATATATGTGTCCCTGCTATGTACTGTGTAATGGCCGTGTCTGATCATAGAGGGTTATGGTCTGATCATACCACAGCTCCTGTGCTGAGATAATCTAATATATATATGTCCCTGTAATGTACTGTGTAATGGCTATGTCTAACCATACAGGGACATGGTGTGATCATACTTCATCTCCTGGACTGGGGAGGAAGTAAAAAAGTATACAGACATTATAGCACGGAATCACAAATTATTCTTTGCTTGAGGTAAAATATTTTTAAGAACAGGAAGGAAAATGTTTTACCTCACAAAAAAATCAGCTAATGTCCTGTGCTCTAATGTCTTTCACGTCCTCCGTGGCTCGGTAGATGTTATAACACCATGTCCTGTACGGTCAGACACGGACCATTAAAATTAGCCATCCCATCCCTCTCCTTTCCACTCCCACCCTCTCCACAGACTTGTATATAGCGCTTTTTATTTTTATTTTATTATCGTACCATCTTACAACTTACAATATATGCATTGATTTTTTTGTGTGTGTGTGTATATCACGATTTTCTTATTCATGCAATTGGTGACCTGTAACACCATGAACTGAATGAATGTTATACGTGTAAACACTGAAAACCTTCAATAAAAATTATTGTTAAAACCGACACACCAATTACACAGTACATAGCAGGGGCGATATAAGATTATCTCAGCACAGGAGATGTGGTGTGATAAGACCATGTCCCTTTACGGTCAGATACAGCTATTACACAGTTCATAGCAGGGACGCATATCTGATTATCTCAATACAGGAACTTTCTTTTAAATATGTCTGGAATTATTATTTCATGATCTATTGATTAAATTCAACTTTAAAATGTACTATGTTCATGAAAAAACACATTTAAATAGTCACTTTGCTTGTATGCTGTGCCTGGATATACAGACATTATTTTTAACCAAATTATTAAACCCCATAGGGGTACTCTGTATTGAATGATATCAATTGGATAAATAGACCTAATATATAATGAACAAATAATGGGTAAGAGTATGTAAACAATACACCTACATTACCAATCCCAAATGACTTATTTTACTCATTTACATTTCATTTTCCACCAGTTACTGTACCTATTCACAGAAATCGGAGAAGACCACAACATTAACTCTTAATTAGGCCGTAGAGGAGGATTATGCTGTAATTTCAGGTCCTTAGACTAGTGATGAGCGAGTACAGTAATATTCACAATCGCTATACTCGTAACGAGTACTTTATAACACTTGTGTATTTGTTCCGAATAGTGAGTACAATGTAAGTCAATGGGAAACGCCAGTCATTTTCTGCTGGACCCTAAAAAGAAGTCTGGGGGGCTGTAAAAAGGCAGAGATGGCTGAAACAGTGCTCAAACTGCATGGGAACAGTAGGCAGACATGATGTACACTGTCTGCGTACTGTTCTGCCATACAGCTGTGACATAACCTAGTGAAGATAGATAGATAGAAAACAGGTAGATTGGTTTACCAGTCTCCTGCGGCTGCTCCCGGGGCCATTAGTCTCCCGCTCTACTTCAGAATCACTTCGAGGTCAGCTCAGTCTCTTGCTGAATCACTTCTGAGGCTGCCTATTAAGCTACTTACATATTCACTGCACTATGGAAAAAACAGCTAATCACAGACACTCACACTCTGAGTTGGCTATTGCAGTCAGAGTGTATTTGCACAATCTGGACAGTGATTGTGCCTTATTGTCATATGAGTGTATGTGCTTTCATATAGTAAATTAACATATTTACTATAGCGCAGGTCTTAGTGCTTTCATATTGTAAGCGGTGAGGTCACTGTGGCCATATCAACAGCAGTTACCATGGTAACGGTGACCTCAGCGCTTAGTATAGGACAGTGTAGATCTCAGTGCTGTCATATACTGAGCGCTGAGGTCACCGTTGCCATGGAAACCACTGTTGCTATGGCAACAGTGCAACAGTGACCTCACCGCTTACAATATGAAAGTGCTGAGACCTGCGCGTTAGTAAAGTGATAAAGCACATGTCTCAGTGCTGTCATATGGTCACCATTGCTATAATAACCGCTGTTGCTATGGATAGCACTGAGACCTGCGCTTTACCACTTTTTTATGTGCAGGCCTCAGTGCTGTCATATGATAACCACTGTTGCTATGGCAATTCTGACATCACCATTTGCTATGCTGCAGGTCTCAGCGCTGTCATTCAGTAATCAGACACCACCGGAGTGGAAGTGTTAATCCTCCCCGTGGTCTCTGATGAAGCCGAGTTTAGTTTATCCAGGAAGAGAGGAAGATGATCATGGAGGGATACAAGGTTGGGGAGGGGGTAATAAAGATGGAGTCACTAAGTGTCTCTGTGTTTTTTTTTTTATAAAATAATTTTTCTCTGGGTTGTTTCTATTTATTTGAGATTCTTAATGGCCGGGTTCTTACTTGGTCTGACATTATGAATCTCAGGGATCAATACCAGCTGGCAATACAAAGCTAGTATTAACCCCTTATTACCCAGCATGCCGCTGCCACCGGGGCTGCTGGAAATCCTGGTAAAGCGCCTGGATATAGCGCTATGATGAATGCACCATTTTCAGGGGCTGCTGTGAACTGCTATTCTTTAGAGTGGGGGGCCCTAAAGCAATGCGCCCTCACCCCGCTGAGAATACCAGCCATCAGCTGCCTAGTTTTACCTTGGCTGGCAATTTCAAATAGGGCGGAGCTCACACATTTTTTTTGCCAGCCATAGTAAAATTATGCAGCTGAAGGTGGCAGCTCACAGCTGTCAGCTTTCACTGGGCTAGACTTAAAAATACTGCTAAGCCCCATGCATTTTTTAAATTATTTATTTACTTAACACCCTATGAAAGCAGGTTGGTTGCCATACACTAATGTATATCGCAACCAAGCACAATCACTGTCCAAATTGTGGAACTCCACTCTGACTGCAACAGCCCGAGTGTGAGCGTCTGTGATTGGCTGTTTGTTTGACAGTGCAGTCAATATGCAAGCAGCTTAATAGGTGGCCCCAGAAGTGATTCAGCAGGAGACTGAGAGGCCCGGGAGCAGAAGCAGGAGACTGTTAAGCTCAATCTACCTTTTTTTTTATCTATCTATCTATCTATCTATCTATCTAGAAAAATATAGAGCAGCACTTCCACAGCAGTGAGTGCAAATCAGTTAGGGAAATGCTTCTTTTGCCAAGTTATACAAACCATAAAAAAACTGCAGCACTCCTTTCTTGAGGTTTATATCACCTTTATTTGACCTTCAGGACAGATGGCAACGTTTCGGTTTCAAAAGGCTGGGTGAAGGTTATTTGAAACCGAAACGTGCCATCTGTCCTGAAGGCCAAATAAAGGTGATATAAACCTAAAGAAAGGAGTACTGCAGTTTTTCGATGGTGTATCTATCTATCTATCTATCTATCTATCTATCTATCTATCTATCTGTATGTTTGCAAATGAAGACTGCAGCACTCAGTTTTTGGATGTATTCCTTTTGCCTTTAATGGCCTTCAGGCATGGTACAGCGACGTTTCGGTCAGCTTGTGACCTTCTTCCAGCCTGGAAGAAGGTCACAAGCTGACCGAAACGTCAATGTACCATGCTGGAAGGCCATTAAAGACAAAAAAAATGATGGGAGTGCTGGTGTATCACGGTCCGCGCTGCTCCAGGGCTAAATAAAACTCACCAACGAGCCAGTCAACTTTTCATCCTTTTTATTCCTCCTTCTCCTACGCGTTTCAGCGCCACACCCGGCGCCTTCCTCAGGGATATCCCTGAGGAAGGCGCCGGGTGTGGCGCTGAAACACGTAGGAGAAGGAGGAATAAAAAGGATGAAAAGTTGACTGGCTCGTTGGTCAGTTTTATTTAGCCCTGGAGCCGCGCGGACCGTGATACACCAGCACTCCCATCATTTCTTTGATTGATACCACTATCCAGTGGTGGGTGGAGGTCCTGCAGCAGCTTGGAACATTGCTTCCTAAACGCCTTCAAACCAGTTGTGGGGATCACAACTGGAACAGGTGAGCAGCTTCAGAGCACCACCACATTACATCAGTGTCACTAGTGATAGGACACTATTGCGCCTCTTGTCCCCCTCCCTATTTTATATTTTACATTAAAGGCAAAAGGAATACATCCAAAAACTGAGTGCTGCAGTCTTCATTTGCAAACATATGGTCTGTATAGTGGTGGTTGATACCCACCCACATGACTGATTTAGCACCTAGCATATTGCTATAAGAAACGCCGCTCAACAAATTTTTTCTGTATCTATCTATCTATCTATCTATCTATCTATCTATCTATCTATCTATCTATATCTTCACTAGGTTCTGTCACAGCTGTATTGCAGAACAGTAAAGTATACAGAGTATACAGATAGTGTACATCATGTCTGTATACTGTTCCCATGCAGTTTGAGCACGTTCTCAGACATCTCTGCCTTTTTACAGCCCCCCAGACCTTATCATTAGGTTTGAGCATCTTTTTTTTGGAGTCATACTGTGCCTGTCAATCACAGTAAAAATAATAATCTTTATTTATATAGCACCGAGTAGTGATGAGCGAGAAATATTCACACTTGCCATACTTGTAACGAGTAGTTTTTAATACTCGCATATTCATCCAAATAGCGAGTCTAATGTTAGTCAATTAGTGATAGGCTCCACCCACACACTTCCGGCTATAAAATGAGTCTTTTGGGACAGGGTAGAAGGGTGGGTTTTTTTATGATTTCAATGCCTAAAACACCTTGAAGAGCCCCCAGAGACACCCTAACATGTAATCTACTCTCCCTGAGGTGCCAGCTCACTTTGTGTACTGAAGGAAGCTGTCAACTTGTATCAGATCGATAACGATCAACACATCATCCACAAGCACCAGTGATGCTCGCCAAGTAACGAGTATCATGAATACCGTACTATCCGAGCAAGTGGTGAATAGTAACGATTACACTCGCTCATCACTAGCGCCAACATATTCCGCAGCGCTTAACAAATCAGATATTAATATACAAACAGTCTTAAGAAACAGTTGTGGAAAATACAATATTTAAAAGCAAAAAATAAAACAAAAACTAAACTGATTGCAAGAGCTTACAATCTATAATAAGGTGGAGGTGACACAAAGTACAGGTGCTTTTTTACAGTCATGATCCAACCATCTTGAGAAAGTGTGGAATGGATCAGAGTGGAGTAAGTGGCCACCTGCCAATCTGTGTAGAGCAGAGGTCCCCAATTCCAGGCCTCAAGGGCCACCAACAGTGCAGGTTTTCAGGATTTCCTTAGTATTGCACAGGGCTTGGAATCATTAACTATGCAGATGATCACATTGGCACCTGTGCAATACTAAGGTAATCCTGAAAACCTGCACTGTTGGTGGCCCTTGAGGCCTGAAGTTGGGGACCTCTGGTGTCGAGCTTTAAGGTCTGATGGATTTTGACAGTCATGTTCAGGGTAGTAGTGGATAACCTATGTCTAAATGACTTTGATTAGGGAGAATGATAGGCCGCTCTGAATAGATGTGTTTTTAGCGAATTATCAAAGATGGATATGGCATTACTATGACTGGCAAGCAATCCCAGCATGTTTATTGACTGCAAATCAGTCAGGAGACATGCGTTTCAGTTCACTCAAATATCACGAGTAAAATCCAAAACATTCACCGAGTAATGAGTAATAACATACTATTCGTGCAATTAGCGAATAGTAGCGAGTATACTCGTTCATCACTACGTTAGACCCACAGTTGTGGCATGACCTTCACATGTAAAAAGGGCACATGTGCTTGAATGATAAGTCTGAAATTATAGTAACATTGTCTGTTCGGGTACCAGACGACGTTTTCTGTGTTATTTGAGCACTGTTTACAGAAAGAATTAATCTCGTTCAGCTTCTTTAATCTACTTTTATAGTTATAGCTTTGTTACAACAAAACATTCTCAATATAATATATTATAATGACATTCCCTTTCAAAGGCCAATTACACTGTCAAATCCTTAGCAGATGAGTTTGCATTTGGTTCTGCTCTTTGCAATTGTATTTTAAAATGGGATACAAGAGAAAGGTTTAATGCTTTTGAAGAATAATTAGGTGGAGTATTCAGTGAGATGTAAGCTCAAGACACCGTAGCCTCAGTTTATGATACATATTAAAGGCCTGATATTACTGTCTCAGATAAAAATAAAGTATTCTTGATGACTTTCCAGAAGACAGTTTTCTTTAAGCTTTGCCAATAGGAATGACAAGATAAATGAAATGATCCTCTTTCCTATTACCCTTTTTAACAATCTTTTAACATTGATTTCTTTTTAATGCTAAAGAGACAATTCTTTTACTATAAAATAGTTTACTGCTTTCCAATTTGTCTTGGGCGAACATACAATTGGTGCAACCTGTGAAGCTCATAGGGGCCCACGAGGTGACAGGAGACATCTACCTCCAAAGCAGGTGGAATTGTGCATTGTGATGAGCTATTGGACTGCAAGGGGACCTTATATTGTTCTTGTTCAGGCAATGTCTTGTCTGTGTCTTCTACTGCGGTTGCTCAACGTGAAGGTACAGATAATAGAGATGGGCAAATTAATACAAAACATTTACCGTATATACTCGTGTATAAGCCGACCCGTGTATAAGCCGACCCCCCTACTTTTGCCCCCAAAACCTGGGAAAATCTATTGACTCGCGTATAAGCCGAGGGTGGACCCCAGCACAGGTATGCAGCCCCCAGCAGTGGAATACAGGCCCCAGCAGTATGATATACAGCAGCCCCCAGTGGTATATACAGCAGCCCCCAGTGGTATATACAGCAGCCCTAGTGGTATTGCACTCCCTATATACAGCAGCCCCAGTGGTATTGCAGCCCCAGTGGTGTATACAGCAGCCCCTATATACAGCAGCCCCAGTGGTATTGCAGCCTCAGTGGTATTGCAGCCCCTATATACAGCAGCCCCAGTGGTATTGCAGCCCCAGTGGTGTATACAGCAGCCCCTATATACAGCAGCCCCAGTGGTATTGCAGCCCCAGTGGTGTATACAGCAGCCCCTATATACAGCAGCCCCAGTGGTATTGCAGCCCCAGTGGTGTATACAGCAGCCCCTATGTACAGCAGCCCCAGTGGTATTGCAGCCCCAGTGGTATATACAGCAGCCCCTATATACAGCAGCCCCAGTGGTATTGCAGCCCCAGTGGTGTATACAGCAGCCCCTATATACAGCAGCCCCAGTGGTATTGCAGCCCCAGTGGTATATACAGCAGCCCCTATATACAGCAGCCCCAGTGGTATTGCAGCCCCAGTGGTGTATACAGCAGCCCCTATATACAGCAGCCCCAGTGGTATTGCAGCCCCAGTGGTGTATACAGCCCCTATATACAGCAGCCCCAGTGGTATTGCAGCCCCAGTGGTGTATACAGCCCCTATATACAGCAGCCCCAGTGGTATTGCAGCCCCAGTATACAGCCCCTATATACAGCAGCCCCAGTGGTATTGCAGCCCCAGTATACAGCAGCCCCAGTGGTATTGCAGCCCCACACAAATGCTGGCACACGTCCCCCCTGTTGTAAGGCCCCCCCTGCTGATTACTTACCATCCCTGGTCTTCAGCAGCACCCCGGCGCAGGTCCTCTGTGCTCCGGTCCTCCGCGATCCCGTCCTCTGTGCTCCGCTCCACGGCTGCATCCGGGTTCCCCGCGCGTCGCAGAAGCAATGACGTCATCGCGTCGGCGACGCGCGGGGAACCCGGATGCAGCCGTGGAGCGGAGCACAGAGGACGGGATCGCGGAGGACCGGAGCACAGAGGACCGGCGCCGGGGTGCTGCTGAAGACCAGGGATGGTAAGTATTCAGCAGGGGGGGCCTTACAACAGGGGGGACGTGTGCCAGCAGATTGGGGGGCAATATACACATATATGCACTGCTCCCCCTGCCGCTGATTGACAGGGGGATGCAGTGCATATGTAATGAGCGGCCCCACGTGACGGGGCCGCTCATACAGCAGCCTCCCCCCGCCTCCTCCTGCCTCCCCAGCACCCGGACAGAGCCCCCACCCCACTCACCCCGTATAGTGACTCGTGTATAAGCCGAGGGGGGGACTTTTCAGCCCAATTTTTGGGCTGAAAAACTCGGCTTATACACGAGTATATACGGTAATTTGTGTAATTTTTGGGAATATCGGCTGGATCCTCCAAATATAAACAATTTCCAAATTTGGAAATGGTAACATTTCTTTTATCATTCAACCAATGAGGAAGCTGCCTCATGACACTGTAACTCTTGGGCTCATTTGTTCCTCTCTTCTACATGTAAAAGTAAGTTCTTGCATTTTCTTTTATGCACTATGCTCTGTTGATTGGCTTAAATTGCACTTTTATAGACACATTCTATATAAATTAGTAAATGTACCCATTGTTCCATTTTGATTTTTTAGCACTTTCATGTATTTTATTTATAGGATTTATCATGCTCATAATTTCAGATTAGATAAGACTTACTTTTTTGACACTTACCATTTATTTAAAGAAGCACTTCTGTTATCTTTTCCCTAAATCTGTTTTAAGGTACCATTACACGACGCAATATCACCTGCAATATCGCCCCAAGTCACGTGGTGTGGTCAATTGCAATTGATATCGTGAATGCGTCGTGTCTTGAAACAGGGCGACGAGACTGCAATTTATCGCTGGATCGATATCGTCTGATTTATGTGCAGACAATTAAATCAGGCGATGTTGCATAAGCGATGTGGTAGGATCGCTCAGTGTGACACCGCAATTGCAATGTTGAAAGCAATTTCCCCAATAATATGCTATCTCTACTCTATAAACAATTAATGTTAGACATTGCACATGTTAAAAGAGACTTTCTGGGCCTCTGGGAGAGAGACCTACAGATTGAGCTCTCAGATCAACAAATTAAACAAATTTATAGGAGATCCCACGACCCCTCCTCATGTGTAAAATTACAAGAAAGTTCCTACAAAGTGGTGAGAAGGTGGCATCGTACCCCCGAATTACTACATAAATGGCACCCCTCGACACCGGAATCCTGCTGGAGGTGTAACTCTGCTTTGGGAACATACCTGCACATGTGGTGGCAGTGCCCCCTTATACAGGAGCATTGGAAGACGGTGTCGGGGATACTTACAGACGTTCTGCAACGTGGGGTAGAACTGACGCCTCTATCGGCATTGCTAAACCTATATATTTGGCCGAAAGAACCATACATATCTAAATTAGCCTCCAACATCATAACAGTTGGCAGGCTTCTTGTCTCCGCTCACTGGAACTCGAACCGGATCCCAACTAAGTCTCAATTAATTAGAGAAATAGATACTGCGTACCATACAGCAGATATTGCAGCTCTCTCGTTCAGTTCCTACGACTCCTTCGAGAAAACATGGACACTTTGGACGTACTATAGAGCGACCCCGGAATTCATAAGAATTTGTATTGCTGATTGATTTATACTTTGGAGACCTCCTCTAGCGGGCACACTCCAGTAACCCCCCATTCCCTCTCTAATCCCTATCCTCACACTGTCCCTTACCCAATTCTACCCCCCCCCCCTTCCATTTTTTTCCTCTCTCTCCTATGTTTGCACTTCAAACTTATTACTATTCTTATTGGTTCTCTATCTAGAAAAAAAAAATCAGTTCAGGGCTGTAATATACAAGCCATGTAGTAAAAATATTTTTTCTGTTGTTGATGCTTTTTGTTGAAACTTCTACATGTATCTCCCTATGCGAGGGAATGGTTTATTGATTGTACACCTTCTGCTGATTAATAAAAAGAACATTAAAAGAAAGAAAGCAATTTCCCCTATTCATTACATTGATAAATATCACTCGCTGGGTTGCTCAGACCCAGCGAATGAAAGTTGCTTTCATCATCCTAGTTGCGTTGCCTACGATATCTCCCCGTGTGACAACTACAAGGAAATCTTGGAAAAGTGCCAAAAACGTGCGCGCTCCCGTGAAATTGCAGGCGATATCGAATTGATATTGCGTCGTGTAACAGTACCTTAAAGGCCGGTTTATACAAACACAGATAATGGTGCAAAGATTGTTGGCAGATCTCTGGTTGCAGTGAAATCATGGACACATTGTTCCATTTTGTGGCTGTGTACAAATGTAACAATGTGTCAATGATTTTATTGCAAGCAGAGATCTGTGAACAATGTCTGCACAATTATCTGTGTGTATAAACCGGCCTTAAGGCTAGGGTCACCCTTGAGAGGTTGCATCCGTTTACTGGATGCATTAATGGATCCAGTTTTTCCCCATGCCATTTTTGAGGCATTTTAACTGGATCCGGTACCAGATCCATTAACGCATGGTACATGCATATACCATGCGTTAACGATGCATTGCCCATTGACTCCCATATTAAAAAAACCCATCCGTTTTTGAAAATGCACCAAAAAACATTGCAGACCATGTTTTTACTGGATTTGGAAAACCCCAATCGGGTAAACTGATTGCACTTTTGCAATCCGGTTTTTGCATTGGAGTCTATGGGTGCATTACTGGATCTGGTTTTCAAGATTTCAAATTGTCAAAAACTGGATCCAGTTACTGGATGCATGATGCAAATGTGGCCCTAGCCTAAGGGTAGTTTCACACTAGTGTATATGAACTTTTTGGCATGTGCATAAGTGTGTTATATCATTAATCATGGGTGTAGTCAGTAGTTATGGTGTCTTATACTCACGTGTATATATAGTTTTTCACTTTATTTACATTATGTATGTTTATGCTATGATGAGAAATAGCATTTTTGGTTAAAAGGACTGTGATTTTAACCTCTTTGAATATGCACTAATAAAGTTTTTCTATTTTTACATGAAAAAGACCATGTATAACTTTATTTTTTGCAAGTGCTGGCCTTTTGGGGGGAAAACCCTTCTTTTCCTGTTATATTACTTCATCCTTCAGCTGGGAACTGGCCCTTGGACCTGTTTGTGCATTGCCCACTAGCCTTCGGCTAGTGTTACATTTATGTTTTGACCCTAGCCTACCCGATTGCGTTTTAAACGTACTACTTTCCCAGCTCCGCATAGCGTTACCGCTATGCGGTGCTGGATAACGCTGCCTCTAGTTACCCGATATTTACCTTCCCAACCAGTCACACTGGAAGCTGCTGGGAGTGCTCTTTACAGCGCCGCACAGGAAACGCTAACGCACAAGATTAGGCAAACAATAATATCCCCTAAGCAATTGGGTCCTGGCACTGGAATAAGTGGGATCCAAGGCAAAGGAGGCCAGTGCCATGCCAAATTATGCAGCAGCACTGCATACCATGTGCCTAAAGTCCACACTTTGGAGACCTGATGGATCCACCCCAAGACATTCCAGCTTTGGAGGACCTGATTTCCCTCACCGCCCCAGGGGCCAAGGGTGCTTCACCACCAGCAGAGCAGCCCAGAGAGGAGACTCCCACAAATATGAGCTGGAGTTTTACCGCGCAACCCACTTTGAACCTTATTTGTAGCTGAGGTCAGAATCCTGTGCTGGTCGCACATGACTGAAGAGGTCCCACTGGAACAGAACTCAGAGTCAGGAGGTGAGCTGATCCATATGACAGTCAGCACTATCACAAGTCAGAGGCAGGATCCCTGCAGCATGCCTGGCTTTAGTAAACCTGCAACCATTGCTGCAGCCGGCGGATTGGTAAATCGAGGAGAAAGATGATGATGAGGTTTTAGTGCCAGAAGTTCCTGCTTTCCTGCCTTTTATAGAACCACTTCCAGATACTTTGACTGGGAGAATACAATGTAGGGCCCCCTAACTTCTCCCAGCAAGTACCCTTATAGGTATGATGAACCATCCTTGGCCTTTTCATTTCTCAAAGAGATGAGGCTTTCAGATCCCCTTGCCAGAGTGTGGCTGCAGGCGTCTAGTTGTAACCACTTTGAAGAGCAGTGTACCTGAGGCCAGGTGGTGACCTTCATCCAGAAGAGGGGTTTTGGGTTCCTTGCCGGAGACAGGACTGGTCACTAGTGCTATGTTAAGTGGTCAACTCTGCAGCGTGATCCTGTGCCTTCCTAAATGTGCACCCTCTATGTTGGGGAGGTGGTTACTTTTATGAAACTAAAAGGCCACAAGAGGTAGCATGCGGTGGAGATATGTCTGGTCGCCACAGCAGAGGATGTCCAAGAGTGGCAGCAGGAGGTCAACACGTAGAGGATGGAGCATCAGCAGTTTGCCAAGCCTGACCATGTTAGCCAGTCAGCTGGATTGAAACCCACAAGGGCCAGAGAGACTGAAGAGCTTGTCAGAATTGCCCGAGTTCCTCCGGTGTGTAATAAAGCTCGTGGCAGTCCCATAACTCCTCCGTCCTTTACTTGAGTGGTGGTCTTGATGGGGTGTGCTGTGGGGCAGGTGTTGTACAATGCCCTTGGAGGAGAAGCCCTGCAACCTCTTGAGACTGGCCAGGAGCAGCCTACGGTATGGAATGGGCACATCCATCCTGTGGAGTTTTGCTGAAGATGTTGTGGAATTGTAAGAATTTCAAAAATGCCTCCAATTAAAGAGGACTGACCTACAAAGGCCTATTGCTGGGTCACTGACCCATTTGAAGTAACTGACCGTGCTAAGACCCTGCATCATGCAGAATGTAAAGTTGCAGGCTGATAGTCTCTCCAAAAGTCATGGAGTTGCCCTGTTGGCCAGTGGGGACTGTTTGCAGTTCTGACAAGAGAGAGGTCTGTTTTTTTCCCTCACGGCTGGGTAGGCATAATATTATTTTTCACCTTTCCCTGTATTGTATCTGTTGCGCTTCCCCTTGCTGGATTAGCGGAACTACAGTCTTCAGGCTACACCTCAAAGCCCTAAATGGACTGTGCCGTACATGAACTGTGCCTTAAAAATAAATTAGAAAAATCCAGCACTCATAAACTTGCAATTATAAGGATTTATTCAAACATGAACGCCATCCATCTAATACAGGCAGTATGTGCTAACACCGACGCGTTTCGACAGAGAACTGTCTTAGTCGTGGTTCCACGACTAAGACAGTTGTCTGTCGAAACGCGTCGGTGTTAGCACATACTGCCTGTATTAGGGCCCTTTCACATCAGCGTTTTTTTCAAATCGCGGCAGATGCGGTGAAAAAACCGCATCTGCCGCGATTACCGCATACCAGCTGCACTTGCGGCACAGTTGCGGCACGATTGCGGTAAACACCATACAATGTATAAGCGGACTTGCGGCAGGTGCGTCAAGTGCGGTTTTGGCAATTGCGGCAGGTGCGGCCGCGGAAAAAAATGCTGTCAGCCGGGGTTTTTTTTCGCGACCGCACCTGCCGCAAGTGCCAAAACCGCACTTGCCGCACCTGCCGCACGTCCGCCTATACATTGTATGGCGTTTACAGCAACCGCGCCGCAACCGTGCCGCAAGTGCAGCCGGTATGCGGTAATCACGGCAGATGCGTTTTTTTCACCGCATCTGCCGCGATTTAAAAAAACGCTGATGTGAAAGGGCCCTTAGATGGATGGAATTCATGTTTGAATAAATCCTCATAATTGCAAGTTTATGAGTGCTGGATTTTTCTACATTATTATTGGTGATTGCCGGTCCAGAGACCAGGACTGTATCTGTGCACCATTTCCTTGTACTGGAGTACTACTATGTCAACTGGGTGAGATGAACTTTCCTTCTACCTTTCCCCTGCTACCATTTAAAAATAAATTGTGCCTGATCGACATCCCCTTAAATGACTGTGCCACATATCTTGATGCCAGTGCCCCATTTTAATGACCTCTGTCAGTCCTTGTGGGAATTGCAGTTTGTTATTGACTGTTATGTGAAAAGGGGAAGAATCAGAATGCCTGCTGTGCCAGCTAAGTCATTTGGTTGAAATGTTCAAGAACTTTGAAGTACTCACTCATATGCTGATGGTCCATGTGTTGTACTACTGCCATAACTAGAGAATGGCTTCTAATGTGCTTGTGAGCCTCTGTCTTGGTGACCTCTAGTCATCTAACCCAAGCCACAGAGATCATGTGATCTCTGGGACTTGGGTTTGCAGCACTGACAGTTGCATTGTATGACATATTATTGCCATACAGTGAAGCATCAGTGTGACATCAGAGACTGCAGCAAAAGGACACTTGATCCCTAGTTGCAGTCTCTAGAGTTGACTGAGTGACATGGGACCATTGTTGTGGATTACATCAAAGGTTATGTGGGTAATAAAGATGGAGTCCAAGTATGTGTTTTGGTTCTAATAAAATTATTTTTTCATTGTGTAGTGTCTTATTTACCATTTACTTAGAGGTTCCTAAAGGCCGGGTCAAATATTGGCCTGACGTTTTGAACCTCGGGCTTAGTGCCAGCTGCCAATACAAAGCTGTCATTAACCCCTTTATTATCCAGTTTGCCACTGGCACCATGGAAGAGTCTCGGGACAGCACCAGAAAATCGTACTTTTAATTAATGAATGCAGCATTTTCTGGTTCATGTGGTCTGAAATTCTCAGCGTGGGGGGCCCACAACGCTTGGGCATCTCCACGCTGAGGATTCCAGCCCCCAGCTGTTTAGTTGTACCTGGCTGGAAACATTATAAGAAATTTTTTTTTTAAAAAAGGGCTCTGCTGTATTTTGACTACCAACCAGGTACATCTAGGTAGCTGGAGGTGGCAGCCGTAGCTGCCTAGTTGTACTGGCTGGAAACCAAAAATACAGTGAAGCCCCACTGTAACCACCTGGGGTCTGCTGCGGCGTTCCAGCGACCTCCTCTTCCTGCACCCTCAGCAGCCAGAGAAGAACTCCCCGCCTGGCACCCACGTTCCAGCGCCCTCTGCTGGAATAGCGTCACTCAGCTCCTCACTTCGAAGCTACTGCTTGAGCACATGAAACAACATCTCCAAACTTGTTTCTGCTGGAGAGACTGCAGAGAGCATGCTCCTTCCCTCAGCCAATCGCCTAGCCTCTGTGTCCTGCCAATCAGGACCGCCCTGCTGATATATAAGCTTCCTGTTTCCTGTCAGTCTTTGCCAGGGCAACTTCTGTCTATTGAAGTGGCTAATCCTGGTCTGGTCAGGTTGGTCCTTGTTTTGCTGGTTATCTGATTTCTGTGTGTTTCTTCCTGCAGATCTCCGCCTTGCCGGCTCCTTACTGACTCCCGTGTTCTGGGTCTTCCTCCTGGATCCCTTCCAAGCTGAATTGCTGATTCAGGTCCTGCTCCAGATACTCTGTGTTTCCGGTTCTCCGTGTTCTATCTTATACCCGGTTGCTGTATTGTTTCCACGTCGCCTTGGGTCGGTTTAACACACGTGCCCGCTTCATTGGCCCCTTCGAGGCTGGTCCCGGCGGTATCCCTGTATAGGGGTCAAGCGCTCCGGGGTCTCCCTCGCTGGTGGTCCGGTGCTGTGGCCGTGTGGCCCTCCCCTGGGGCGTGGGTTCTGTTCTGTTCTGCTCTGTTCAATAAACCCGTTAAACTCTACTGTACTGGTCCGCCTCTCTGTCAACCAGGTATCAGCATCCCTTTACGCGGTCCAGTGGGTCCACGTGTGGGGTCCGTCAGTAGGACGTGACACCCACATGATTTTATTTAATTATTTCAAGAAATAATTATAAAAAATAAGGACACAGTTGTATTTTGGTTAACAGCCAGGTAAAACTAGGCAGCTGGTGGTGGTTGGCAGCCTGTACCTGCCTGCTGTACCTGTGCTGGTGACCAAAGATATAGCAGAGCCCCACATCATCAGCACAAAATATACCGTATATACTCGCGTATAAGCCGAGTTTTTCAGCCCAAAAATTGGGCTGAAAAGTCCCCCCCTCGGCTTATACGCGAGTCACTGTATACTGTATACACTGTATACAGTGTATACAGTATACAGGCCCGCCCCCATCAGTATACAGGCCCCCCTGCCTTGTGCACAAACCTGTAAAGGAATAGATTAGTATACTTATAACTGTCCCGCTGCCGCTGTCCCGCCGGCGTCATCGCGGTCCTCCGTCTTCTTCCATCTGCTTCCGGCTTCCTCCGGTTGGCGCAGGCAATGACGTCATTGTCTGCGCGACCGAGGAGGAAACCGGAAGAAGATGGAGGAGCGCGATGGCGGCGGCGGGACAGCGGCAGCGGGACAGTGATAAGTATACTAATCTCTTCCTTTACAGGTTTGTGCACAAGATGGGGGGGGCCTGTATACTACCACTGGGGCTGTATATACCTCTGGGGCTGCTGTATACTGATGGGGGGGCTGTATACTACCACTGGGGCTGTATATACCACTGGGGATGTGTGTATACTACCACTGGGGCTGTATATACCTCTGGGGCTGCTGTATACTGATGGGGGGGCTGTATACTACCACTGGGGCTGTATATACCATTGGGGCTGCGTGTATACTACCACTGGGGCTGTATATACCTCTGGGGCTGCTGTATACTGATGGGGGGCTGTATACCACCACTGGGGCTGTATATACCACTGGGGCTGCGTGTATACTACCACTGGGGCTGTATATACCTCTGGGGCTGCTGTATACTGATGGGGGGCTGTATACTACCACTGAGGCTGTATATACCACTGGGCTGCTGTATACTACCACTGGGGCTGTATATACCACTGGGGTTGCTGTATACTACCACTGGGGCTGTATATACCACTGGGGCTGCTGTATACTACCACTGGGTCTGCTGTATATACCTCTGGGGCTGCTGTATACTAACTACTGGGGCTGCTGCTGTATATACCACTGGGGCTGCTGCTGTATATACCACTGGGGCTGCTGCTGAATACTACCACTGGGGCTGCTGTATATACCTCTGGGGCTGCTGTATACTAACTACTGGGGATGCTGCTGTATATACCACTGGGGCTGCTTCTGTATATACCACTGGGGCTGCTGCTGTATATACCACTGGGGCTGCTGTATATACCTCAGGGCTGCTGTATACTAACTACTGGGGCTGCTGTATACTAACTACTGGGGCTGCTGCTGTATATACCACTGGGGCTGCTGCTGTATATATCACTGGGGCTGCTGCTGTATATACCACTGGAGCTGCTGCTGTATACTACCACTGGGGCTGCTGTATATACCTTGGGGCTGCTGTATACTAACTACTGGGGCTGCTGCTGTATATACCACTGGGGCTACTGCTGTATATACCACTGGGGCTGCTGCTGTATACTACCACTGGGCTGCTGTATACCTGTGCTGGGGTCCACCCTCGACTTATACACGAGTCAATAGGTTTTCCCAGGTTTTGGGGGCAAAAGTAGAGGGGTCGGCTTATACACAGGTCGGCTTATACACGAGTATATACGGTACTGACTAAATATGCAGCAAATACTCACTGTGTGGACAGTGCTGCATATTTGCAGAGTATTTTGGAGCTGACATTGTGTGCTATGGGTGAAAATCGAGGCAAAATACTCTGACATGATGCAGATTTTTCCACTAGAAAATAAGCGCTATTTCAAGGAAAACCGCAGCATGGGCAGAACACTTCTGATTTCCCATACACTTTGCAGTAAGTGTGCTGTACTGCGGAATTGTCAAACATACAAAGAAAAAATGTTGGTCAGTCACAGCAAAAAATGCCAGAAATCTGCAGCACTGGCACACAGCCTAAAATTCACAGATCAGGTCCCACTCAAAAACGTCACACCTTCTTTTCCGAGCCCAGCTGTGCTCCCAAAAATTGTTTTCCCACCACACATGTAGCATCAGCACACTCAGGAGAAATTGCCCACCATATTTTGGAGTCCATTTTATCATGTTGCCTGTGTGCAAATGAAAAAATGCTTTTTTTTCCAATAAAAATGTTCTTTTATCCTCCATATCTTCATTTTCACAGCTCAATGTTATAAAAATCTGTGACACACCTTGGGATTCAAGGTGCTCACCACACATCCAAATAAATTCATTGTAGGCATAGTTTCAAAAACGTGGTCACTTGTGAGGGATTTCCACTGTTTCGGCATATCAGGGGCTCTCTAAATGTGACATGACACCCACAAACCATTCCATCAAAATCTGTGTTCCAAAATGTCACTCCTTCCCTTCAGAGCCATGCCGTGCTCACAAGTAGTGGCTTTCCACCACATATAAGGTATAAGAGTACTCAGGGCAAATTGGCCAACAAATTATAGGATCTATTTTATCCTCTTGACCTTGTTAAAATTAAAAAATTGAGGCTAAAATAATATTTTTATGTAAAAAAATAACTTTTTCATTTTCATAGTTCAACTTTTTAAAATTCTATGAAGTGCCTGGGGTACAAAGTGCTCACCACCGATTTAGATAGGTTCCTTAGGGATCTATTTTCCAAAATGGGATCAATTGTTGGTGGTTTTCCACTGTTTGGGCACATTAGGTGCTCTCCAGACATGACATAGTGTCCACTAGTGATTGCAGCTAATTTTCTGCTTGAAATGTCAAATGTTGCTCCTTCCTTTCCAAGCCCTGCTGTGCACTCAAACAGTGATTGTTTTACTACATATGTGGCGTACTCGGGAGAAATTGCATAAAAAATTTTAGAGTCCATTTTCTGCAGTTACCCCTTGTCAAAATGCAATATTTGAGCCTAAAAAAAAATGTTTGTTCGAAAAGTTAAATATTAATTTTTTTCATTCCATCTTGCTTTAGTTCCTGTGAAGGACCTGTAGGGTTAATAATCTTCTTGAATTTGGTTTTCAGTAGTATGAGGAGCGCATGTTTTGGTATTTTCTGTTATCTAGGCCACTTAAAGACACTTCAAATGTGATGTGTTCCCTAAAAAAAGTGGCTTTGTAAATTTTTTGGGAAAAATGAGAAATTGCTAATGAAATTTGATCCTCTCTAACTTCCTAACAAAAAAAATGTGTCCAAAATTGTCCTAATGTAAAGTAAACATGTGGGAAATGATTTTTTATTAACTATTTTGTGTTACATTACTCTTTGCTTTAACTGAAAAAATTCAAAGTTTGATAGTTGCAAAATTTTCACCAAATTTGCAATTTTTTCACAAAGAAATGCAAATAATACCGATCTAAATTAATCACTACCATGAAGTCCAATACAGTCATATGAAAAAATGTGGGCACCCCTCTTAATCTTACTCTTTTTTTTTTTGTTTAAAATTGTTTTTTTTTGCAACAGCTATTTCAGTGTGATATACGTAATAACTCATGGACACAGTAATATTTCAGGATTGAAATGAGGTTTATTGTTCTAACCAAAAATGTGAAATATGCATTATTTCAAAATTTGACAGGTGACAAATTGTGGGCACCCTTCTGATTTTCATGATTTGAATTCTCCTTACTACTTTTTACTGACTTACTGAAGCACTAAATTGGTTTAGTAACCTCATTGAGCTTTGTATTTCATAGCCCGGTGTATCCAATCATGAGAAAAGCTATTTCAGGTGTCCACTTGCAAGTTGTTCTCCTAGTTGCATATTCTCTGAGGAGTGTCATCATGGGCTCCTCAAAACAGCTCTCAAATGATCTGAAAAAAAGATTGTTCAACATAGTTGTTCAGGGGAAGGATACAAAAAGTTGTCTCAGAGATTTAACCTGTCAGTTTCCACTGTGAGGAACATAGTAAGAAAATGGAAGACCACAGGGACAGTTCTTGTAAAAGCCAGAAGTGGCAGGCCAACAAAAATATCAGAAAGGCAGAGAAGAAGAATGGTGAGAACAGTCAAGAACAATCCACAGACCACCTCCAAAGACCTGCAGCATCATCTTGCTGCAGATGGTGTCACTGTACATCGGTCAACTATACAGTGCACACTGCACAAGGAGAAGCTGTATGGGAGAGTCGTGCGAAAGAAGCCGTTTCTGCATGCACGCCACAAACAGAGTCGCCTGAGGTATGCAAAAGCACATTTGGACAAGCCAGTTTAATTTTGGAAGAAGGTCCTGTGGACTGATGAAACAAAGATTGAGTTGTTTGGTCATACAACAGAGCGTTATGCATGGCGCCACAAAAACACAGCATTCCAAGAAAAACACTTGCTACCCACTGTCAAATTTGGGGGAGGGTCCATCATGCTTTGGGGCTGTGCGGCCAATGACTGCACCGGGAATCTTGTTAAAGTTGAGGGTCACATGGATTCCACTCAGTATCAGCAGATTCTTGAGAATAATCTTCAATAATCAGTGTCAAAGTTGAAGTTAAGCCGGGGATGGATCTTTCAGCAAGACAATGATCCAAAACACCGCTCCAAATCTACTCAGGCATTCATGCAGAGGAACAATTACAATGTTCTGGAATGGCCATCCCAGTCCCTAGACCTGAATATCATTGAACATCTGTGGGATGTTTTGAAGCAGGCTGTCCATGATCGGCGACCATCAAACTTACCTGAACTGGAATTGTTTTGTAAAGAGGAATGGTCAAAAATACCTTCATCCAGGATCCAGGAACTCATTTACAGCTACAGGAAGCGACTAGAGGCTGTTATTTTTGCAAAAGGTGGATCTACTAAATATAAATGTCACTTTTCTGTTGAGGTGCCCATACTTTTTCACCTGTCAATTTTTGAAATAATGCATATTTCACATTTTCGGTTAGTACAATAAACCTCATTTCAATCCTGAAATATTATTGTGTCCATCAGTTATCACATATATCACACTGAAATAGCTGTTGCAAAAAAACAATTTTAAACAAAAAAAAAAGAATAAGATTAAGAGGGGTGCCCAAACGTTTTCATATGACTGTATGTCATGAAAAAACAATGTCAGAATCACTGGGATCTTTTGAAGCATTCCAGAGTTATAACCTCATAAATTGACACTGGTCAGAATTCCAAAACTAGGCTAGGTTATTAGTGTACAAACTGACTCGGTCCTTAAGGGGTTAAATAAATCATGCAGACAACCTCTTCTACCCATTTTGTAACCCCAAGCATACCCTTTGAGGGTATATCTACAACGATGTTACTCAAAGCTTCTCAACTCAGCTATGTGATGACTGGTTACATTACAGTGACCTTTCTTCACAAGCAGCACTTACTTTGACTGTACAAAGAGCTGCAGTTCTGAGGGAAGTGACGTCAGAGGTGACATCTAAAGTCACATTTGCCGTGGTTCCCATGGTACATAAAGCTATGACCTCAGATGAATTGTTTGCCCTCACCTCTCATACAGCCAGGGACACTGTATGCCACTGTGGCATTGGCATCAACCCCATGGCCGCCCACTCCCCGGACAAGAGTATGCAGCCACTTAGTAATAAATCCACTGCATTGTCTTCTCCAGATAGCGGGGGGCCATGCTGGGTGTTGTTGATTCATGGGATAGTGGCCTAATTTCTCCACTCTTCACAATGTAGCAGAGGTGCATTGCACTGTGGACTACCAATGGAGGGTATGTTTAGGATTAATAAATGGGTAGAAAAAGGTTGTGTGTTTTATTTCAAATAAAGGATTTTTCACTGTCTGTGGTTTTTAACTTTTTACTCAATGGGCACATCTTACAGATGCCTGACATTACCAATCTAGGGCTTGATGACAGCTGTCAATTCTCAACTGTCATTAATTCCTTTTATTACCCCGATAGAAACCTCACCAGTGCATTGGAAAGAGCCAGGTAAAACACCTGGTTTTTATGCTTCTAATGAATGGAAAATCTATGGCAACTGCAGACTGCTTGTCTTACTTTGTATTTTTAGTAATAACTATATGCTTCCACTGGGTGAGAATACCAACCCCAAGCCATGTGCTTTATCTGGGCTAGTATCAAAATTGGAAGACAACCCATGCCAATTTTTTCAGTCATTTATATATTTTTTATACTAGACTTCAATATCCAGTCAGCAACTGTTTACGGTAACCAATCAAAGACGCCGGCAGAGAAGGTGGGTGGGGCAAAGTTTCGCTTTAAAGAGGACCTGTCACCCCTCTGCTGCATGGCAATCTAAATGCAGCACTGAATGCAGCATGTCTGCCCGATAGATGCCAAACTCAGCTCAATTTGTGTTACAGTGGAACCAGGCTGTTTTAGCACGGCCATTAGCTTCCTAGACTTTTATACTTACCAAGATTCAGAGCTGCTGTCACCCTGTTTCCAGACTCGCTCATTAACCTTATACATATTCACTTACTCCCCCATGATAGGTTAAAGAGGACCTGTTACCCCTCTGCTGCATGGCAATCTAAATGCAGCACTGAATGCAGCATGTCTACTGCATTCAGGGAAGTCATCCCCCATGTGTCTGTGTGCTGTGTACCCTGAGATATAGGCTTTGTAAAACTTACACTTAAGGACCTGTCACACATAAAGAGATCGCTAACGAAATCGCTATTGGGATCGCTGTTGCGTCACGAAATTTGTGACGCAACAGCGATGTCGTTCTGTGTGACACGCACCAACGATCTGGCCCCTGCTGTGAGATCGTTGATCGTTACACACTGCTCTGGGTCATTCCTGCGTCGTTGTGCTCCCGCTGGGAACGCTACATCGTTGTGTTTGACAGAGATAATGAACAATGATCTCAAAGCTATGCTATGGAGAGAAAATTCACAACGACCTCAGTATTATTCTGAATCGCTAGTGCGTCGTTTTTCACATCGCTGTTTGACATCTTACCAGCGATGTGTACGATGCACCAGCGATCTCTGCACATCATTATTGGGATCGGTATGACTGATGCGTCGTTATGTGAGACTGGGTCTTTAGAAGCCATGGAGGCAGTCACTGTGGCTGGAGTGAGCTTTATTGACTGTGGCCATTCCCTCACCCTGCCTCTCTGTGTGCTGCCTCCAGCTGTGTTGTTTATGCTTTGTCAGGACAGGAATCTGGAGCTGACTTCAGGACAAATGATTTGCATGCTGTAAGTGACAGAGAGGAGGAGGGCAGATCCAGCACAGCGGAAGCAGCACAGAGAGGCAGTGGGGGATGGAATGACCACAGTCAATCAAGGTCCCTCCAGCCACAGTGACTGCCTCCATGGCTGCTAACTGTAAGTTTTACAAAGGCTATATCTCGGGGTACAAAGCACACAGACACATGGGGGATGACTTCCCTGAATGCAGTAGACATGCTGCATTCAGTGCTGCATTTAGATTGCCATGCAGCAGAGGGGTAACAGGTCCTCTTTAACCTATCATGGGGGAGTAAGTGAATATGTATAAGGTTAATGAGCGAGTCTGGAAACAGGGTGACAGCAGCTCTGAATCTTGGTAAGTATAAAAGTCTAGGAAGCTAATGGCCGTGCTAAAACAGCCTGGTTCCACTGTAACACAAATTGAGCTGAGTTTGGCATCTATCGGGCTCCTTTGAAGGTGTTTTCAACACCTTTGATTTGGCCTCCCATTGATTTTAATGGGGTTCGGGAGGTTTGTCAAACTGTTCGCCAAATTATTGGGTGAACCTCAGGGGCGTAACTAGAACTGGCAGGGCCCCATAGCAAACTTTTGAACGGGGCCCCCTCCAAGACACGCCCCCCAATGACATGCCCCCTCCAAGACACGCCCCCCCCAATGACACGCCCCTTCAAGACACACCCCCTTACAGGCCCCAGCAGTATATACAGCAGCCCCAGTGGTATACCGCAGCCTCTCCAGTGGTATATACAGGCCCCAGCAGTATATACAGCAGCCCCAGTGGTATACCGCAGCCTCTCCAGTGGTATATACAGGCCCCAGCAGTATATACAGCAGCCCCAGTGGTATACCACAGCCTCTCCAGTGGTATATACAGGCCCCAGCAGTATATACAGCAGCCCCAGTGGTATACCGCAGCCTCTCCAGTGGTATATACAGGCCCCAGCAGTATATACAGCAGCCCCAGTGGTATACCGCAGCCTCTCCAGTGGTATATACAGGCCCCAGCAGTATATACAGCAGCCCCAGTGGTATACAGCAGCCTCCCCAGTGGTGTATACAGGCCCCAGCAGTATTACAGCAGCCCCAGTGGTATACAGCAGCCTCCTCAGTGGTATATACAGGGCGGCCCCAGCAGTATTACAGCAGCCTCCGCAGTGGTGGTATATACAGGCCCCAGAGGTGGTATACAGGGCCCCTGGTGGTGGTATATACAGGCCCCTGGTGGTGGTATATACAGTCCCCTAGTGGTGGTATATACAGGCCCCTAGTGGTGGTATATACAGGCCCCTGGTGGTGGTATATACAGGCCCCTGGTGGTGGTATATACAGGCCCCTGGTGGTGGTATATACAGGCCCCTGGTGGTGGTATACAGAGCCCCTGGTGGTGGTATATACAGGCCCCTGGTGGTGGTATATACAGGCCCCTGGTGGTGGTATATACAGGCCCCTGGTGGTGGTATATACAGGCCCCTGGTGGTGGTATATACAGGCCCCTGGTGGTTGTATACAGGGCTCCTGGTGGTGGTATATACAGGCCCCCTCACAGTGTCCCAGCAGCACACACACACACAGGGTATATACAGGCCCCCTCACAGTGTCCCAGCAGCACACACACACACAGGGTATATACAGGCCCCCTCACAGTGTCCCAGCAGCACACACACACGCAGGGTATATACAGGCCCCCTCACAGTGTCCCAGCAGCACACACACACACAGGGTATATACAGGCCCCCTCACAGTGTCCCAGCAGCACACACACACACAGGGTATATACAGGCCCCCTCACAGTGTCCCAGCAGCACACACACACACACAGGGTATATACAGGCCCCCTCACAGTGTCCCAGCAGCACACACACACACACACACACAGGGTATATACAGGCCCCCTCACAGTGTCCCAGCAGCACACACACACACACACACACAGGGTATATACAGGCCCCCCCATGCTGCCGGCTGCTCACTGTCAATAAATATTGTTATATGTTATTAGCGGCGCCTCTCACCTCCGGGCTCAGTGCAGCAGCAGCTCCTGACCTGCTCCTTCCAATCCTGCTTATTGTCTGGCTGCTCTAAGTGACCGGTCACTGTTAGTTAGAACAAGTCAAGGAACTTGGAAGGAAGGACTGAGCTCACTCGGAGCGAGGTCACAGGCCGGCCAGGGGGCGGAGTCAGATCTGCAGAGAACACACAGCGTCAGGCAGGCTACAGACTGGCGGCGGCGGCCCCTTGATCTCTCTGTGTGCGGCGCCTGCGGCCGGGCCCCCACCCTCACTGACGGCCACACACACAATCACAACAGTATCGCAGGCGCAGCTGCCGGTATAGCAGCGGCTGCGTAGCGGCGCTGGGTCCGGGCCCCCCACAAGCGCCGGGCCCCAAAGCGACTGCTACGGCTGCTATGCCGGTAGTTACGCCAGTGGTGAACCTCTGTAAGTTTGGCAAACCAAACCGAACTTCAGAAGGTTTGCTCATCTTTAGTTGAAACATCATTACATAGGAAAGAAATAGCTGCTAACATGATTTTACCATCTATAAGTTGGCATTCACACCATACAACTTGTGCCAAATGTATTTGTTCTGATGATGTGTCCTTCATAGAGAAAGTACATAATTAAAAACAGACATCATGTCAGATGCCAGCATAAAAATTTGATAAAACAAACATTTAACAATGCGAAGACTAACTTGAGAAATATGGTAATTGGTATGGCAGTTCGGGTGATACCCGATACTCGATCGGATGAGCTCGAAAAGGCTCCATAGGAACCTCTTGCCAACAACCCTAAACAGTGACAGTTTCAATAGGTTTAAGATTGAAAGACAAGTCCATCATAATCAACCTAAAACTAATGATTTTGCTGTCACGTAAATGTTGGGATTAGTGCAAGGCTGTCAAATAATATGTTTGCTGTGACGTAAATGTTGGGGTCAGTTTAATGCTGTCACCTAATGTGTTTGCTGTCTTCATAAGGTTGGGATCAGTTTAAGGCTGACAGCTCAAAAAGACTTCATAGTAACCAATGGCTAACACCCTTAAACCTCAATACAGTGACAGTTTCAATAGTTTTAAGATTGAAAGACACATCCATCGTGATAATTATAATAATTTATTCATTTATATAGTGCTATTAATTCCATAGCACTTTACATACATGAGTAATGCTGTCTCTCTTGGAGCTCACAATCTAAATATCCTATCAGTATGTCTTTACAATGTGGGAGGAAACTGGAGTACCCGGAGGAAACCCACACAAACACGGGGAGAACATACAAACTCCTTGCAGATGTTGTCCTTAGTGTCCTTGGTGGGAATTGAACCCAGGATTTCAAGACCCCAGTGCTGCAAAGGCTGCAGTGCTAACCACTTGAGCCACCGTGCTGCCCCAACCTAAAACTAGAGCTTGCTGTCATGTAACTGTTGGGATCAGTATAAGGCAGTTAACTAACATGTTAATACACATGCTGCATAGAAACAATGACATAAGATCTCCACCCACCGTATTGTACTTTACAGCATTAAATTTAGTGTTGCTTTCCATAAATTATCAGCAAATCGGTGAAATTACACGATCAAAATAAAAATAAAAAATAACAGCCTCCTCCGTATCCCCTCTAGCTGTCCTATCCATCACCAAGATAGGTGCATTACCTTCCATTTTAGGTAGAAGTAATGTTCCATCAATTTGCTCCTAATTTAGACAAAGTAGTTGAAAGATTTATGAAGCAACCAGTACTTGTGAGGTCTGACTATTCTACAATAAGTGTAGGATGTATTTAAGAAATTTACATATTTTAATTTCCTGCACTAAACTACTTCTTTATTTTAGTAGGAATTGGTACACAATGAGGTGGTCTTCAACTATCTCTTGAAAAGGACACAGTTAATGGTATTTATTAGGTCTTAAGTACATCTCAACTACTTATCAATGCAAAAGGCACCACAAAAGAACCCAATATGGTAAAACTCTTGATTCTTACCTGTGACAACATACAAAACATAACTGCATTATATTCAAAAGTACTGTACCTTTTAGGGATCTGTGTAAGGCTGTCAACTAATGTGTTTCCTGTCTTCTAAATGTTGGGATCAGTTTATGGCTGTCAGCTCGAAAAGGCTTCTTAGGAACCTCTTGCCAACAACCCTAAACCTCAAAACAGTGACAGTTTCAATAGGTTTGAGATTGAAAGACACGTCCATCATAATCAACCTAAAACTAATGATTTTGCTGTCATCTAAATGTTGGGATCAGTATAAGGTTGTTAACTAATGTCTTTCCTGTGACATAAATGTTGCAATTAAATTAAGGCTGCCAACTAATGTGTTTGCTGAGACCTAAATGTTAGGATAAGTTCAAGGTTGTCAACTCAAAAAGGCTTCCTGGGAACCATCGGCCGAGAGCCTTAAACCTCAATACAGTGACAGTTTCAATAGTGTTAAGATTGAAAGACACGTCCATCATAATCAACCTAAAACTACTGATTTTGCTGTCACCTAAATGTTGGGATTAGTTTAAGGCTGTCAAATAATATGTTTGCTGTGACGTAAATGTTGGGGTCAGTTTAAGGCTGTCACCTAATGTGTTTGCTGTCTTCATAAGGTTGGGATCAGTTTAAGGCTGACAGCTCAAAAAGACTTTATAGTAACCAATGGCTAACACCCTTAAAGCTCAATACAGTGACAGTTTCAATAGCTTTAAGATTGAAAGACAAATACATCATAATCAACCTTAAACTAATAATTTTGCTGTCATGTAAATGTTGATATCAGTATTAGGCTGTTAACTAATGTATTTCCTGTTACATAAATGTTGCAATTAAATTAAGGCTGTCAACTAATGTGTTTGCTGAGACCTAAATGTTAGGATTAGTTCAAGGTTGTCAACTCAAAAAGGCTTCCTGGGAACCATCGGCCGAGAGCCTTAAACCTCAATACAGTGACAGTTTCAATAGTTTTAAGATTGAAAGACACTTCCATCATAATCAACCTAAAACTACTGATTTTGCTGTCACCTAAATGTTGGGATTAGTTTAAGGCTGTCAAATAATATGTTTGCTGTGACGTAAATGTTGGGGTCAGTTTAAGGCTGTCACCTAATGTGTTTGCTGTCTTTATAAGGTTGGGATCAGTTTAAGGCTGACAGCTCAAAAAGACTTTATAGTAACCAATGGCTAACACCCTTAAAGCTCAATACAGTGACAGTTTCAATAGCTTTAAGATTGAAAGACACATCCATCATAATCAACCTAAAACTAATGATTTTGCTGTCATGTAAATGTTGATATCAGTATTAGGCTGTTAACTAATGTATTTCCTGTTACATAGGGATGGGCGAATCTACTCGCTAGGACTCGTTACTCGGCGAGTAGTAAGGGACTCGCAGGACTCGGTACTCTGCGAGTTTCCCAGTGATTACTCGCACGAGTCCAATGCAAATCAATATCAATCCTAGTTTTGTCAGAAACGCTGACAAAACTAGGATTGCCATTGTTTGCATTAGACTCGGCTACTGTGCCAGTGATAGCAGGGAAACTCGCAAAGTAACTGCTGTTTCTTTGCGAGCCGAGTCCAGCTGTCTTCTCTGTGCAGCTCCAGGGTCCTAGAGCCCGCCTGCTGACTGATGTAGCAGTGCTGAGATTGTTCTCAGTCTGCTCATTCCCTGTGCATAGACATCTATATTTATGCACAGGGGATGTAGCAGAGAGGACATCGCGTTTTGGACTACGTCGGACAGAAGAGGATTTTTTTAATTAAAGATGGAGTCCCTAATGGCTTTTTTTTTTATTTCAAATAAAATTTTTTCTCTGTGTTGTGTTTTTTTAACCCTTTATTGGAGATTCTTAGTGGCTGGGTCAAACGTGGCCTGACATTAAGAATCTCGGGCTTAATACCAGCTTGTATAACAAAGCTGGTATTAACCCCTTTATTACCCAGCGTGCTACCGCCACCAGGGCCGCTGGAAGAGCGGGGTTCAGCGCCAGAGGATGGCGCTTCAATGAACGCGCCATCTTCTGGGGCGGCTGCGGGCTGCAATTTGCAGCGGGGGGTGCCCAGAAAGCTTGGGCATCCCTGCGCTGCGGATTCCAGCCCTCATCTGCTTAGCTGTACCTGGCTAGACATAGAAATTGCGCGGAGCCCCACGCATTTTTTTTATTATTTAATGAATTTCAGAGTCAGAGTCTCAGAGTCAGAGTCTCAGAGTCAGTCTCAGAGTCGGAGTCTCAGAGTCGGAGTCGCAGAGTCGGTGTCGCCTCAGAGTCGGAGTCGCCTCAGAGTCGGAGTCGCCTCGGAGTCGTCTCGGAGTCGGAGTCTCAGAGTCGGAGTCGCCTCAGAGTCGGAGTCGCCTCAGAGTCGGAGTCGCCTCGGAGTCGGAGTCGCCTCGGAGTCGGAGTCGTCTCGAAGTCGGAGTCGTCTCGGAGTCGGAGTCGTCTCGGAGTCGGAGTCAAAAAAATGCGTGGGGCCCCGCGCAATTTCTATGTCTAGCCAGGTACAGCTAAGCAGCTGGGGGCTGGAATCCGCAGCGCAGGGATGCCCAAGCTTTCTGGGCACCCCCGCTGCAAATTGCAGCCCGCAGCCGCCCCAGTAGATGGCGCGTTCATTGAAGCGCCATCCTCTGGCGCTGAACCCCGCTCTTCCAGCGGCCCTGGTGGCGGTGGCACGCTGGGTAATAGAGGTTAGGGCCAGCTTTGTATTATCAGCTGGCGTTAAGCCCGAAATTTATGGCGGTCACGCCAATATTAGACATGACCGCCATGAATTTCTATTAAATTGTTTTAAAAAAAACACAACACAGAGAATTTTTTTTATTAGAAATAAAAAAAAAAGCCATTAGAGACTCCATCTTTAATTTAAAAAATCCTCTTCCGTCCGACGCAGTCCAAAACGCGATGTCCTCTCTGCTACATCCCTGTGCATAGATATAGATGTATATGCACAGGGAATGAGCAGACTGAGAACAATCTCAGCTCTGCTACATCATCTCTGTGCACAGACATTCATGTCTGTACACAGGGAATGAGCAGACTGAGAACAATCTCAGCTCTGCTACATCAGCCAGCAGGCAGGCTCTAGGACCCTGCCTGGAGCTGTGGCAGCCAGCACAGAGGAGACAGGACTCTTATCTGTGCGAGTTTCCCAGCGATTACAGTTGCAAAGTAAACGAGTCCAATGCAAATAAATGACAAAACTAGGATTGCTTCAGGCTGAAGCTTCCGAGACACATCTGCGATTTGTAAATCACACACTACTCGCTATTACTCGCTTCCCCATTCATTAACATTGGACTCGCAACGAGTAGCGAGTCCTGTGCTCGGACTCGCTAGAGTCAAGCGATTCCGAGTAATTTAGGATTCGCCCATCACTACTGTTACATAAATGTTGCAATTAAATTAAAGCTGTCAAATAATGTGTTTGCTGAGACCTAAATGTTAGAATTAGTTCAAGTCTGTCAACTCAAAAAGGCATCCTGGGAACCCCTGGCCGGCAACCTTAAACCTGAACACAGTGACAGTTTCAATAGTTTTAAGATTGAAAGACACGTCCATCATAATCAACCTAAAACTATTGATTTTGCTGTCATGTAAAAGTTGGGATTAGCTTAAGGCTGTCAAATAATATGTTTGCTGTGACGTAAATGTTGGGGTCAGTTTAAGGCTGTCACCTAATGTGTTTGCTGTCTTCATAAGGTTGGGATCAGTTTAAGGCTGACAGCTCAAAAAGACTTCATAGTAACCAATGGCTAACAACCTTAAACCTCAATACAGTGACAGTTACAATAGTTTTCAGATTGAAAGACACACGTCCATCATGATCAACCTAAAACTAAAGAGTTTGCTGTCATGTAAATGTTGGGATCAGTATAAGGCAGTTAACTAATATCTTAATACACATGCTGCATAGTAACAATGACATAAGATCTCCACCCACCCTATTGTACTTTACAGCATTAAATTTAGTGTTGCTTTCCATAAATTATCAGCAAATTGGTAAAATTACACCATCAAAATAAAAATAAAAAATAACAGCCTCCTCCACATCCTCTCTAGCTGTCCTATCCATCGCGAAGATAGGTGCATTTCCTTCCATTTTAGGTAGAAGTAATGTTCCATCAATTTGCTCCTAATTTAGACAAAGTAGATGAAAGATTTATGAAGCAAACAGTACTTGTGAGTTCTGAATATTTTACAATAAGTGTAAGATGTATTTAAGAAACTTACATATTTTCATTTCCTGCACTAAACTACTTCTTTATTTTAGTAGGAATTGGTACACAATGAGGTGGTCTTCACCTATCTCTTGAAAAGGACACAGTTAATGGTATTTATTAGGTCTTAAGCACATCTCAACTACTTATCAATGCAAAAGGCACCACAAAAGAACCCACCATGGTAAAACTCTTGATTTTGACCTGTGACAACATACAAAACAATAATACATTATAATCAAATGTACTGTATCTTTTAGGGATCAGTTTAAGGCTGTCAGCTAACGCGTTTTTTAGTCATCTAAATGTCGGGATCAATTTATGGCTGTCAGCTCGAAAAGGCTTCTTAGGAACCTCTTGCCGACAACCCTAAACCTCAAAACAGTGAAAGTTTCAATAGGTTTAAGATTGAAAAACACGTCCATGATAATCAACCTAAAACTAATGATTTTGCTGTCATGTAAATGTTGATATCAGTATTAGGCTGTTAACTAATGTGATTCCTGTCTTCTAAATGTTGGGATCAGTTTATGGCTGTCAGCTCAAAAAGGCTTCTTAGGAACCTCTTGCCAACAACCCTAAACCTCAAAACAGTGACAGTTTCAATAGGTTTAAGATTGAAAGACACGTCCATCATAATCAACCTAAAACTAATGATTTTGCTGTCATGTAAATGTTGATATCAGTATTAGGCTGTTAATAGTGATGAGCGACTACTAAAATGCTCGGGTGCTCGAAGCTCGGGCCGAGCATCCCGAGATACTCGTGTACTTGGCCCGAGTAACGAGCCCAATGTTATCCTATGGTAGACACGAGTATTTTTATGAAATGACTGCCGGCAGCATGGAAAAACCCTAAAAATGTCACAAAAGTCTCAGAAGAGTGCTCAAATGACATGGCAACACCATGGGGAAGACCCCTGGAAGCATTTCTCACTCAAAAGTCACAGCTGTGAACAATGTTGTCCGAGTTTCACGCCAATTTTACGGAGTCTCCAGAAAACCTTCCAAAATGACACCAAAATTAATATTTAGGGTGGAAATGTTAAGGGCACATACCCAATAGTGAGATACAGCTGGTGTATGTCACTTTTTGTGATTACATGAAAGATTTTACGTGAAAACATTGTGCGACACTCCGATGACCCTGATAAGAGACGTACATGAAGCCCTGTCTAGAAATAAAGTGCCCATTTTGAGGAACTGGGTCTATTGTAGTATCTTCCTTTGCAAGGGCAGTCCAAAATTGGGAGGTTCACCAATGCCCCTGGATACAGACATGCAGGATGGCCTGTAAACAAGAACTGGGTGTATTGTAGTACAGCCCTTTGGCCAGGGCATCCAAAAATTGGGAGGCTCCACATTGTCCCTGGATAGAGACGTGCAGGAGGGCCTGTAAAGAAGAACTGGGTGTATTGTAGTATAGGCCTTTGGCCAGGGCAGGCAAAAATTGGGAGGTTCAACAATGAGCCATGCATACAGACATGTAATAGGGCCTGTAACCCTCAAGTGGGTGTATTGTAGTATAGGCCTTTGGTCAGGGCAGCCAAAAATTGGGAGGCTCCTCTTTGTCCCTGGATAGAGACGTGCAGGAGGGCCTGTAACCCTCAAGTGGGTGTATTGTAGTATAGCCCTTTGGTCAGGGCAGCCAAAAATTGGGAGGTTCAACAATGACCCATGCATACAGACATGTAGTAGGGCCTGTAAATCTCAAGTGGGTGTATTGTAGTATAGCCCTTTGGTCATGGCAGCCACAAATTGGGAGGTTCAACAATGACCCATGCATACAGACATGTAGTAGGGCCTGTAACCCTCAAGTGGGTGTATTGTAGTATAGCCCTTTGGTCAGGGCAGCCAAAAATTGGGAGGTTCAACAATGACCCATGCATACAGACATGTAGTAGGGCCTGAAACCCTCAAGTGGGTGTATTGTAGTATAGCCCTTTGGTCAGGGCAGCAACAAATTGGGAGGTTCAACAATGACCCATGCATACAGACATGTAGTAGGGCCTGTAACCCTCAAGTGGGTGTATTTTAGTATAGCCCTTTGGTCAGGGCAGCCAAAAATTGGGAGGTTCACCAATGACCCATGCATACAGACATGTAGTAGGGCCTGTAACCCTCAAGTGGGTTTATTGTAGTATAGCCCTTTGGTCAGGGCAGCCAAAAATTGGGAGGCTCTTCTTTGTCCCTGGATAGAGACGTGCAGGAGGGCCTGTAAAGAAGAACTGGGTGTATTGTAGTATAGGCCTTTGGCCAGGGCAGCCACAAATTGGGAGGTTCAACAATGACCCATGCATACAGACATGTAGTAGGGCCTGTAACCCTCAAGTGGGTGTATTGTAGTATAGCCCTTTGGTCAGGGCAGCCAAAAATTGGGAGGTTCAACAATGACCCATGCATACAGACATGTAGTAGGGCCTGTAACCCTCAAGTGGGTGTATTGTAGTATAGCCCTTTGGTCAGGGCAGCCAAAAATTGGGAGGCTCCTCTTTGTCCCTGGATAGAGACGTGCAGGAGGGCCTGTAAAGAAGAACTGGGTGTATTGTAGTATAGGCCTTTGGCCAGGGCAGCCACAAATTGGGAGGTTCAACAATGACCCATGCTTACAGACATGTAGTAGGGCCTGTAACCCTCAAGTGGGTGTATTGTAGTATAGCCCTTTGGTCAGGGCAGCCAAAAATTGGGAGGTTTAACAATGACCCATGCATACAGACATGTAGTAGGGCCTGTAACCCTCAAGTGGGTGTATTGTAGTATAGCCCTTTGGTCAGGGCAGCCAAAAATTGGGAGGTTCAACAATGACCCATGCATACAGACATGTAGTAGGGCCTGTAACCCTCAAGTGGGTGTATTGTAGTATAGCCCTTTGGTCAGGGCAGCCAAAAATTGGGAGGCTCCTCTTTGTCCCTGGATAGAGACGTGCAGGAGGGCCTGTAAAGAAGAACTGGGTGTATTGTAGTATAGGCCTTTGGCCAGGGCAGCCACAAATTGGGAGGTTCAACAATGACCCATGCTTACAGACATGTAGTAGGGCCTGTAACCCTCAAGTGGGTGTATTGTAGTATAGCCCTTTGGTCAGGGCAGTCAAAAATTGGGAGGCTCCTCTTTGTCCCTGGATAGAGATGTGCAGGAAGGCCTGTAAAGAAGACTCGGGTGTATTGTAGTATAGGCCTTTGGCCAGGGCAGCCACAAATTGGGAGGTTCAACAATGACCCATGCATACAGACATGTAGTAGGGCCTGTAACCCTCAAGTGGGTGTATTGTAGTATAGCCCTTTGGTCAGGGCAGCCAAAAATTGGGAGGTTCAACAATGACCCATGCATACAGACATGTAGTAGGGCCTGAAACCCTCAAGTGGGTGTATTGTAGTATAGCCCTTTGGTCAGGGCAGCCACAAATTGGGAGGTTCAACAATGACCCATGCATACAGACACATGCATACAGACATGTAGTAGGGCCTGAAACCCTCAAGTGGGTGTATTGTAGTATAGCCCTTTGGTCAGGGCAGCCAAAAATTGGGAGGTTCAACAATGACCCATGCATACAGACATGTAGTAGGGCCTGTAACCCTCAAGTGGGTGTATTGTAGTATAGCCCTTTGGTCAGGGCAGCCAAAAATTGGGAGGCTCCTCTTTGTCCCTGGATAGAGACGTGCAGGAGGGCCTGTAAAGAAGAACTGGGTGTATTGTAGTATAGCCCTTTGGTCAGGGCAGCCAAAAATTGGGAGGTTCAACAATGACCCATGCATACAGACATGCAGTAGGGCCTTTAACCCTCAAGTGGGTGTATTGTAGTATAGCCCTTTGGTTAGGGCGGCCAAAAATTGGGAGGTTCAACAATGACCCATGCATACAGACATGTAGTAGGGCCTGTAACCCTCAAGTGGGTGTATTGTAGTATAGCCCTTTGGCCAGGGCAGCCAAAAATTGGAAGGATCCACATTGTCCCTGGATAGAGACGTGCAGGAGGGCCTCAAAACATTTTTCCCATTGAAAAGGAGCGGGTTTCCTGTCGTTGTAATGCCCATTTAAAAAGAATGGGTGTAAAAATTTACCACTCGGGGTATACCTGAAACAACAGCCTAATTATTGTAACAGTCATCATGGTGGCATATGAGGAGAAGGAGGAGCAGTCCAGCGATTATCCAAGGAAGAGGAAGACGACGTGGTGGATGATCCAGTAGCTGAGCCAACCTGGCAGGAGGATATGCAGAGCGAGGACAGCAGTGCACAGGGGGAGGGAGGCGTAGCATCCCAACAGGCAGTACGAAGCAGGGTCGGGTCCGCAGGCAGAAGGCAGGGAACCGTTCACCGGAACAACAACACGACACAAGGTGCCTGTGCAAATGTTAGGTCTTCCAGAGTCTGGCAGTATTTTAAGTTGGCTCCAGATGACTCTAAAAAGGCCATTTGCAACACCTGCCATGCCAGCATCAACAGGGGTACGAACACTAGCAGCCTGACCACCACCAGCATGATCAGGCACATGTCAGCCAAGCACCCGACTGTCATATATGATACAGTCTATATAGAGTCTAATGCATGGGTATAATGAGACACATGAGACATACGCTTCTTAAGCAGCTCTTGTATTGCTTCATACAACTTAGTGCATCAACAGGATAACGTAAATGTAAGTTGCAGAGTGCAAGGCAAACAACCAAGGACATCAGAGCATTAAAGCATAGTACAAGTCTCAAGGAAAGCATTCAGAGTATATTACTTCCCTGTCAGATGTTGCTGGCAAACAGGAGGATTCTGTGTCCATAAATGATTCCAGGCAGAGTGAATCCAGGCTTCAGAGAGCAAGTCACAGACAGATTGCAGACTTGATTCAGGAGCACAGGTAAATCATCTGAAACTGATTAAAAGGTTCAATTGGCAAGAAACAGGGCAGGGACATCAAAGCTGAGGACTCCATATTGTTTGAGGGCAAAAGTCAATGCACAGGACAGGAAACAAGATGGCCGACAAAATACACTAAATGCAAACATAACAACAGATATAGCAAAAAAGCCTGAAAACCTTACAGCGACTTTGTGGGAAGTACAACAGAGTCGAGGAGCGGTGCTTGCTGATGTCACTGCTACGTCTTCGCGTGTTGTGCGTGCGAGCCAATCCCCTGTACATGCTGGCCGCGAATAAGCCTCCGGCCCTGCACCTGAAGTTGCCCACGCACAAATAACACCACCATCAAGCACGTCCTTTTCCCAGCGCAGCATTCAATTATCCATTCAGCAAACCTTTGAACGCAGGCGCAAATACGCTGCCAACGCTCCACATGCCACAGTCCTGAATTCTCACATTTCGCGACTCTTAGCGCTAGAAATGTTGCCTTTACGGCTGGTGGAGACGGAAGCATTCCGCGACCTGATGGCGGCTGCTGTCCCACGTTACTCAGTCCCCAGCCGACAATATTTCTCCAGATGTGCCGTCCACGCATTGCATAACCACGTGTCCAACAGCATCACACGTGCCCTGAACAACGCTGTTTCAGCCAAAGTCCACGTAACCACAGACACGTGGACAAGTGCTTGTGGGCAAGGCCGCTACATCTCCTTGACAAAACACTGGGTTAATATTGTGGAGGCTGGGACCCAGTCTGAGCGAGGGACGGAACACAGTCCTTCCCACACCAAGGATAGCAGGCCCTACCTCTGTCAGGGTTTCTCCGACACTCTACAGCTCCGGAATGTCATGCTCTTCAGCCTCCTCCTCCTCCTCCTGCGCATCCTCATCCACTGTACCCTCCACACCAGTCCTAAGCTGGAAGCACTGCAGCACTGCCTCTGTGAAGCGGCAACAGGCTGTGCTGAAGCTAGTCTGCATAGGTGACAAACCCCACAATGCAGAAGAGGTGTGGACAGCTCTGAAACAGCAGGCAGATCACTGGCTCACACCTCTGAACCTAAAGCCAGGAAAGGTCGTGTGTGACAATGGCCGGAACCTGGTGGCAGCTTTGAGGCGAGGCCAGCTGACGCATGTTCCATGCGTGGGCCATGTGCTCAACCTGGTGGTTCAGAGGTTTCTAAAGTCATACCCAGAGCTGTCTGAACTGCTGGTAAAAGTTTGCCGTCTGTCTGCACATTTTCGCAAGTCACCTGCTGCTTCAGCCGGCCTTGCCGGCTTTCAGCGCCGTTTGCGTCTTCCGGCCCACAGACTGGTGTGTGATGTCCCCACGCGTTGGAATTCAACTCTGCACATGTTGGTCAGGATATGTGAGCAGAAGAGGGCAGTTGTTGACTACTTGAATCATCTAAGCCGTCGGGAAATGGGTCAAACTCCAGACATAACACCTGAGGAGTGGAGATGGATGTCCGACCTATGTACCGTCCTCCAAAACTTTGAGGACTCCACCAAGATGGTGAGCGGCGATGACGCCATTATTAGCATCACCATACCACTACTCTGCCTTCTAAAACGGTCTCTGCTGAAAAACAAAGAGGATGCATTGCAGGCCGAGCGCGATGACTTGGAGCAAGAAACAGTAGTGGGTGTGGGTGAAAACACACAGCCTCATCTCATCACAACGTGCAGTGGAGGACTATGACGAGGAGGAGGAGGATGAAGACATGGAGCAACTCTCTGGCCAAATTGAGGATATGACATGCACACCAGTCATACCCTCGATTCAGCGTGGCTGGCCAGAGGACAGGGGAGATGAGGAGGAGGAGGAGGACAGCATGTTCAGTCATCGTGTTGGTCTGGATACAGAAGTGATGGCTGTTAAGAGTCTGGCGCACATGGCTGACTTTATGGTAAGCTGCCTGGCTCGTGACCCTCGCGTTCAGAACATCTTGGCCAACAATCAGTACTGGTTGGCAACACTCTTAGACCCACGCTACAAGGAGAACTTTATGTCTCTCATTCCTGAGTAGGAGATGTCAGCCAAAATGCAGCAGTTCCAGAAGGCCATAGTCAAGGAAGTAGGCAAATCATTCCCCTCACAAAACGCTAGCGGCATAGGTCAGGAATCAGTGGAGAACCAAGGCGTACGGCCAAGAGGGGCACAAATCCAATCCGCCAGAGGTAGTGGAACAGTCTTTACGATGTGGGACAGTTTTCTCAGCCACTCACGTACCACAGCCCCTGAGATGCGGGGTAGTGCCACAAGAAATGCTAAGTTTGGCCAGATGCTGAAGGAGTACCTTGCAGATCGAACAACTGTACTGCGAGATTCCTCTGTGCCTTACAATTATTGGGTCTCCAAGCTGGACACGTGGCATGAATTGGCTCTCTACGCCTTGGAAGTCCTGGCCTGCCCTGCCGCTAGCGTTTTGTCCGAGCGTGTTTTCAGTGCCGCAGGTGTAATCATTACTGATAAACGCACCCGCCTGTCAACTGAAAATGCTGACAGGCTGACTCTGATCAAGATGAACAAGGGTTGGATTGGGCCAGACTTCACCACACCACCAACAAATGACAAATGAATTTAAATTTTGTTATGGGAATTTGCCATGTACCTCCACTCACCCATGGGTACACACTTCTGGACTTCCGAGTGTCCAAGTGTGGGATCAGTAATGTCCGTGGACGTGTACTCGGCCTGATGGTAGGAAGGAGGATCAGGTTGGGAAATGTGCGGTGCAGTATCACGGCTACTGACGCTTGACTGTGTGGAAGACAGGGTGTTGGTGGAGGTGCCAATCTGACTTGAAGCATTATCCGCAATCCAAGTAACAACCTGTTGACACAGGTGTTGGTTCAAGAGCGGTGTACTGGAGCGGGCCCCAAGAATTTGGGACAGGACGTGTGAGCGAGTAGATGTGCCCCTTTGTTGTTGCGAAATTAGTGCTTGCACACGACCTCGTCCTCTGCCTGCACCACCATCACGTTCACTTCATTCTTCCTTGCCAACGCCCTTGCGCATTTTGCTTGTATACAGCGACAACAGTCTGGTGACTGTAATGGTGACAGGAGATTAGGATTTTAGTCCCTAACCTGTATCAAGGTAGTAATTACACCAGTCTGGTGACTGTAATGGTTTCAGGAGAGGATTTTAGTCCCTAACCTGTATCAATTTATGACGTACACCAGTCTGGTGACTGTAATGGTTTCAGGAGAGGATTTTAGTCCCTAACCTGTATCAAGGTGTGACGTACACCAGTCTGGTGACTGTTCAGATCACAAGAGATTAGGATTTTAGTTTCCTAACCTGTATCAAGGTATGACGTACACCAGTCTGGTGACTGTAATGGTGTCAGGAGAGGATTTTAGTTCCTTAACCTGTATCAAGGTATGACGTACACCAGTCTGGTGACTGTTGAGATCACAAGAGATTAGGATTTTTGTTCCCTAACCTGTATCAAGGTATGACGTACACCAGTGTGGTGACTGTTGAGATCACAAGAGGTTAGGATTTTAGTTCCCTAACCTGCATCAAGGTATGACGTACACCAGTCTGGTGACTGTTGAGATCACAAGAGATTAGGATTTTAGTTTCCTAACCTGTATCAAGGTATGACGTACACCAGTCTGGTGACTGTTCAGATCACAAGAGATTAGGATTTTAGTTCCCTAACCTGTATCAAGGTATGACGTACACCAGTGTGGTGACTGTTGAGATCACAAGAGATTAGGATTTTAGTTCCCTAACCTGTATCAAGGTATGACGTACACCAGTGTGGTGACTGTTGAGATCACAAGAGGTTAGGATTTTAGTTCCCTAACCTGTATTAAGGTAGTACGTACACCTGTCTGGTGACTGTAATGGTTTCACGAGAGGATTTTAGTCCCTAACCTGTATTAAGGTAGTACGTACACCTGTCTGGTGACTGTAATGGTTTCAGGAGAGGATTTTAGTCCCTAACCTGTATTAAGGTAGTACGTACACCTGTCTGGTGACTTTAATGGTTTCAGGAGAGGATTTTAGTCCCTAACCTGTATTAAGCTAGTACGTACACCAGTCTGGTGACAGTTCATATCACAAGAGATTAGGATTTTAGTTCCCTAACCTGTATCAAGGTATGACGTACAACAGTCTGGTGACTGTAATGGTTTCAGGAGAGGATTTTAGTCCCTAACCTGTATCAAGGTATGACATACACCAGTCTGGTGACTGTTCAGATCACAAGAGATTAGGATTTTAGTTCCCTAACCTGTATCAAGGTATGACGTACAACAGTCTGGTGACTGTAATGGTTTCAGGAGAGGATTTTAGTCCCTAACCTGTATCAAGGTATGACGTACAACAGTCTGGTGACTGTAATGGTTTCAGGAGAGGATTTTAGTCCCTAACCTGTATTAAGGTAGTACGTACACCTGTCTGGTGACAGTTCAGATCACAAGAGATTAGGATTTTAGTTCCCTAACCTGTATCAAGGTATGACGTACACCAGTCTGGTGACTGTTGAGATCACAAGAGATTAGGATTTTAGTTCCCTAACCTGTATCAAGGTATGACGTACACCAGTGTGGTGACTGTTGAGATCACAAGAGGTTAGGATTTTAGTTCCCTAACCTGTATCAAGGTATGACGTACACCAGTCTGGTGACTGTTGAGATCACAAGAGATTAGGATTTTAGTTCCCTAACCTGTATCAAGGTATGACGTACACCAGTCTGGTGACTGTTGAGATCACAAGAGGTTAGGATTTTAGTTCCCTAACCTGTATTAAGGTAGTACGTACACCTGTCTGGTGACTGTAATGGTTTCACGAGAGGATTTTAGTCCCTAACCTGTATTAAGGTAGTACGTACACCTGTCTGGTGACTTTAATGGTGTCAGGAGAGGATTTTAGTCCCTAACCTGTATTAAGGTAGTACGTACACCTGTCTGGTGACTTTAATGGTTTCAGGAGAGGATTTTAGTCCCTAACCTGTATCAAGGTATGACATACACCAGTGTGGTGACTGTTGAGATCACAAGAGATTAGGATTTTAGTTCCCTAACCTGTATCAAGGTATGACGTACACCAGTGTGGTGACTGTTGAGATCACAAGAGGTTAGGATTTTAGTTCCCTAACCTGTATCAAGGTATGACGTACACCAATCTGGTGACTGTTGAGATCACAAGAGATTAGGATTTTAGTTCCCTAACCTGTATCAAGGTATGACGTACACCAGTGTGGTGACTGTTGAGATCACAAGAGGTTAGGATTTTAGTTCCCTAACCTGTATTAAGGTAGTACGTACACCTGTCTGGTGACTGTAATGGTTTCAGGAGAGGATTTTAGTCCCTAACCTGTATTAAGGTAGTACGTACACCTGTCTGGTGACTGTAATGGTGTCAGGAGAGGATTTTAGTCCCTAACCTGTATTAAGGTAGTACGTACACCTGTCTGGTGACTGTAATGGTGTCAGGAGAGGATTTTAGTCCCTAACCTGTATTAAGGTAGTACGTACACCTGTCTGGTGACTTTAATGGTGTCAGGAGAGGATTTTAGTCCCTAACCTGTATTAAGGTAGTACGTACACCTGTCTGGTGACTGTAATGGTTTCAGGAGAGGATTTTAGTCCCTAACCTGTATTAAGGTAGTACGTACACCTGTCTGGTGACTGTAATGGTGTCAGGAGAGGATTTTAGTCCCTAACCTGTATTAAGTTAGTACGTACACCTGTCTGGTGACTGTAATGGTGTCAGGAGAGGATTTTAGTCCCTAACCTGTATTAAGGTAGTACGTACACCTGTCTGGTGGCTGTAATGGTGTCAGGAGAGGATTTTAGTCCCTATCCTGTATTAAGGTAGTAAGTACAAGAGTGTGGTGACTCTAATGGTCACAGAAAAGCTTGGATTCCAATCTGTATCACCCTGCCTATATCCTCCTAGATTAGTCCTGAGAAGGACTGTTCTGGTCACTGGAAAGCTTGGACTCCGATCTGGATCACCCTGCCTATATCCTCCTAGATTAGTCCTGAGAAGGACTGTTGTGGTCAGCAGCAGCAGTTTGCAGCCCTGCTTCGGATCTAACTATGAGGGCCGCAAATCTGTCCCTAAGCAGCAGCAGACACTCTCCCTACACACACTGTCTGGATGGCTGTGTGCCGAGCACAGCGCGCCGGGAGTTATAAAGGCTCGGTCACGCTGTGCAGGGCGGCCAATCACTGCTATGCCACAACTAACAGGGCTGTGGCATTGCAGTGGTCTGCCAGCCAATCCCTGCACGTGGGCTGGCTCTCAAAAGAGCGCCAACATGCAGAGATGACGACCACGAGCACAGCACGAGTATCGCGAGATTACTCAGTGCTCGGCGAGTCGCCCGAGTACAGTGATACTCGTGCGAGTACCGAGTAGTGGCGAGCATGCTCGCTCATCACTAGCTGTTAACTAATGTATTTCCTGTCACATAAATGTTGCAATTAAATTAAGGCTGTCAACTAATGTGTTTGCTGAGACCTAAATGTTAGGATTAGTTCAAGGCTGTCAACTCAAAAAGGCATCCTGGGAAACCCTGGCCGGCAACCTTAAACCTGAATACAGTGACAGTTTCAATAGTTGTAAGATTGAAAGACACGTCCATCATAATCAACCTAAAACTAATGATTTTGCTGTCACGTAAATGTTGGGATTAGTTTAGGAATGTCAAATAATATGTTTGCTGTGGCGTAAATGTTGGAGTCAGTTTAAGGCTGTCACCTAATGTGTTTACTGTCTTCATAAGGTTGGGATCAGTTTAAGGCTGACAGCTCAAAAAGACTTCATAGAAACCAATGGCTTACACCCTTAAACCTCAATACAGTGACAGTTTCAATAGTTTTAAGATTGAAAGACACGTCCATCATGATCAACCTAAAACTAAAGAGTTTGCTGTCATGTAAATGTTGGGATCAGTATAAGGCAGCTAACTAATATCTTAATATACATGCTGCATATTAACAATGACATAAGATCCCCACCCACCCTATTGTACTTTACAGCATTAAATTTAGTGTTGCTTTTCATAATCAGCAAATTGGTGAAATTACACCATCAAAATAAAAATATAAAATAACAGCCTCCTCCACATCCCCTCTAGCTGTCCTATCCATCGCCAAGATAGGTGTGTTTCCTTCCATTGTAGGTAGAAGTAATGTTCCATCAATTTGCTCCTAATTTAGACAAAGTAGCTGAAAGATTGATGAAGCAAACAGTATTTGTGAGGTCTGACTATTTTACAATAAGTGTAAGATGTATTTAAGAAATTTACATATTTTAATTTCCTGCATTAAACTACTTCTTTATTTTAGTAGGAATTGGTACACAATGAGGTGGTCTTCAACTATCTCTTGAAAAGGACACAGTTAATGGTATTTATTAGGTCTTAAGTACATCTCAACTACTTATCAATGCAAAAGGCACCACTAAAGAACCCAACATGGTAAAACTCTTGATTTTGACCTGTGACAACATACAAAACAATAATGCATTATAATCAAATGTACTGTACCTTTTAGGGATCAGTTTAAGGCTGTCCGCTAATGTGTTTCTTGTCATCTAAATGTCGGGATCAATTTTTGACTGTCAGCTCGAAAAGGTTTCTTAAGAACCTCTTGCCGACAACCCTAAACCTCAAAACAGTGAAAGTTTCAATAGGTTTAAGATTGAAAGACACGTCCATGATAATCAACCTAAAACTAATGATTTTGCTGTCATGTAAATATTGATATCAGTATTAGGCTGTTAACTAATGTATTTCCTGTCACATAAATGTTACAATAAATTAAGGCTGTCAACTAATGTGTTTGCTGAGACGTAAATGTTAGGATTAGTTCAAGGCTGTCAACTCAAAAAGGCTTCCTGGGAACCCCCTGGCCGGCAAACTTAAACCTCAATACAGTGACAGTTTCAATAGCTTTAAGATTGAAAGCCACTCTAAATCATAATCAACCTAAACCTAATGATTTTGCTGTCATGTAAATGTTGGGATTAGTTTAAGGCTGTCAAATAATATGTTTGCGCTGACGTAAATGTTGGAGTCAGTTTAAGGCTGTCACCTAATGTGTTTGCTGTCTTCATAACGTTGGGATCAGTTTAAGGCTGACAGCTCAAAAAGACTTCATAGTAACCAATGGCTAACAACCTTAAATCTCAATACAGTGACAGTTTCAATAGTTTTAAGATTGAAAGACACGTCCATCATGATCAACCTAAAACTAAAGAGTTTGCTGTCATGTAAATGTTGGGATCAGTATAAGGCAGTTAACTAATATCTTAATATACATGCTGCATATTAACAATGACATAAGATCTCCACCCACCCTATTGTACTTTACAGCATTAAATTTAGTGTTGCTTTCCATAAATTATCAGCAAATTGGTAAAATTACACCATCAAAATAAAAATAAAAAATAACAGCCTCCTCCACATCCTCTCTAGCTGTCCTATCCATCGCGAAGATAGGTGCATTTCCTTCCATTTTAGGTAGAAGTAATGTTCCATCAATTTGCTCCTAATTTAGACAAAGTAGATGAAAGATTTATGAAGCAAACAGTACTTGTGAGGTCTGACTATTTTACAATAAGTGTAAGATGTATTTAAGAAACTTACATATTTTAATTTCCTGCACTAAACTACTTCTTTATTTTAGTAGGAATTGGTACACAATGAGGTGGTCTTCAACTATCTCTTGAAAAGGACACAGTTAATGGTATTTATTAGGTCTTAAGTACATCTCAACTAGTTATCAATGCAAAAGGCACCACAAAACAACCCAACATGGTTAAACCCTTGATTTTGACCTGTGACAACATGCAAAACATAAATGCATTATAATCAAATGTACTGGACCTTTTAGGGATCAGTTTAAGGCTGTCAACTAATGTTTTTTCTGTTTTCTAAATGTTGGGATCAGTTTATGGCTGTCAGGCTCGAAAAGGCTTCTTAGGAACCTCTTGCCAACAACCCTGAACCTCAAAACAGTGACAGTTTCAATAGGTTTAAGATTGAAAGACACGTCCATCATAATCAACCTAAAAATAATGATTTTGCTGTCACGTATATGTTGGGATTAGTTTAAGGCTGTCAAATAATATGTTTGCTGTGACGTAAATGTTGGGGTCAGTTAAAGGCTGTCACCTAATGTGTTTGCAGTCTTCATAAGGTTGGGATCAGTTTAAGGCTGACAGCTCAAAAAGACTTCATAGTAAACAATGGCTAACACCCTTAAACCTCAATGCAGTGACAGTTTCAATAGTTTTAAGATTGAAAGACACATCCATCATGATCAACCTAAAACTAATGATTTTGATGTCATGTAAATGTTGATATCAGCATTAGGCTGTTAACTAATGTATTATCTGTCACATAAATGTTGCAATTGAATTAAGGCTGTCAATTAATGTGTTTGCTGAGACCTAAATGTTAGGATTAGTTCAAGGCTGTCAACTCAAAAAGGCTTCCTGGGATGCCCATGGCCAGCAAATTTAAACCTCAATACAGTGACAGTTTCAATAGCTTTAGGATTGAAAGACACGTCCATCATAATCAACCTAAAACTAATTATTTTGCTGTCATGTAAATGTTGATATCAGTATTAAGCTGTTAACTAATGTATTTCCTGTCACATAAATGTTGCAATTAAACTAAGGCTTTCAACTAATGTGTTTGCTGAGACCTAAATGTTAGGATTAGTTCAAGGCTGTCAACTCAAAAAAGCATCCTGGGAACCCCTGGCCGGCAACCTTAAATCTGAATACAGTGACAGTTTCAATAGTTTTAAGATTGAAAGACACGTCCATCATAATCAACCTAAAACTAATGATTTTGCTGTCACGTAAATGTTGGGATTAGTTTACGGCTGTCAAATAATATGTTTGCTGTGATGTAAATGTTGGGGTCAGTTTAAGGCTGTCACCTGATGTGTTTGCTGTCTTCATAAGGTTGGGATCAGTTTAAGGCTGACAGCTCAAAAAGACTTCATAGTAACCAATGGCTAACACCCTTAAACCTCAATACAGTGACAGTTTCAATAGTTTTAAGATTGAAAGACACGTCCATCATGATCAACCTCAAACTAAAGAGTTTGCTGTTTTGTAAATGTTGGGATCAGTATAAGGCAGTTAACTAATATCTTAATACACATGATGCATAGTAACAATAAGATAAGATCTCCACCCACCCTATTGTACTTTACAGCATTAAATTTAGTTTTGCCCTCCATACATTATCAGCAAATTGGTGAAATTACACCATCAAAATAAAAATAAAAAATAACAGCCTCCTCCACATTTCCTCTAGATGTTCTATTCATCGCCAAGATACGTGGATTTCCTTCCATTTTAGGTAGAAGTAATGTTCCATCAATTTGCTCCTAATTTAGACAAAGTAGCTGAAAGATTTAGGAAGCAAATTGTACTTGTGAGGTCTGACTATTTTTCAATATGTGTAAGATGTATTTAAGAAATTTACATATTTTAATTTCCTGCATTAAACTACTTTATTTTAGTAGGTATTGGTACACAATGAGCTGGTCTTCACCTATCTCTTGAAAAGGACACAGTTAATGGTATTTATTAGGTCTTAAGTACATCTCAACTACTTATCAATGCAAAAGGTACCACAAAAGAAGCCAACATAGTAAAACTCTTGATTTTGACCTGTGACAACATACAAAACATAAATGCATTATAATCAAATGTACTGTACCTTTTAGGGATCAGTTTAAGGCTATCAACTAATGTTTTCCTGTCCTCTAAATGTTGGGATCAGTTTATGGCTGTCAGCTCGAAAAGGCTTCTTAGGAACCTCTTGCCAACAACCCTAAACCTCAAAACAGTGACAGTTTCAATAGGTTTAAGATTGAAAGACACGTCCATCATAATCAACCTAAAACTAATGATTTTGCTGTCATGTAAATGTTGGGATCAGTATAAGGTTGTCAACAAATATCTTTCCTGTGACATAAATGTTGCAATTAAATTAAGGCTGTCAATTAATGTGTTTCCTGAGACCTAAATGTTAGGATTAGTTCAAGGCTGTCAACTCAAAAAGGCTTCCTGGGAACCCACTGGCCGACAACCTTAAACCTCAATACAGTGACAGTTTCAATAGTTTTAAGATTGAAAGACACGTCCATCATAATCAACCTAAAACTAATGATTTTGATGTCATGTAAATGTTGATATCAGTATTAGGCTGTTAATTAATGTATTTCCTGTCACATAAATGTTGCAATTAAATTAAGGCTTTCAACTAATGTGTTTGCTGAGACCTAAATGTTAGGATTAGTTCAAGGCTGTCAACTCAAAAAGGCATCCTGGGAACCCCTGAGGGCAAACTTAAACCTGAATACAGTGACAGTTTCAATAGTTTTAAGATTGAAAGACACGTCCATCATAATCAACCTAACACTAATGATTTTGCTGTCACGTAAATGATGGGAATAGTTTAAGTCTGTTAAATAATATGTTTGCTGTGACGTAAATGTTGGGGTCAGTTTAAGGCTGTTACCTAATGTGTTTGCTGTCTTCAAAGGGTTGGGATCAGTTTAAGGCTGACAGCTCAAAAAGACTTCATAGTAACCAATGGCTAACACCCTTAAACCTCAATACAGTGACAGTTTCAATAGTTTTAAGATTGAAAGACACGTCCATCATGATCAACCTAAAACTAAAGAGTTTGCTGTCATGTAAATGTTGGGATCAGTATAAGGCAGTTAACTAATATCTTAATACACATGCTGCATAGAAACAATGACATAAGATCTCCACCCACCCTATTGTTCTTTACAGCATTACATTTAGTGTTGCTTTCCATAAATTATCAGCAAATTGATGAAATTACACCATCAAAATAAAAATAAAAAATAACAGCCTCCTCCATATCCCCTCTAGCTGTCCTATCCATCGCCAAGATAGGTGGGTTTCCTTCCATTTCAGGTAGAAGTAATGTTCCATCAATTTGCTCCTAATTTAGACAAAGTAGCTGAAAGATTTATGAAGCAAACAGTACTTGTGAGGTCTGACTATTTTACAATAAGTGTAAGATGTATTTAGGAAATTTACATATTTTAATTTCCTGCATTAAACTACTTCTTTATTTTAGTAGGAATTGGTACACAATGAAGTGGCTTCACCTATCTCTTGAAAACGACACAGTTAATGGTATTTATTAGGTCTTAAGTAATCTCAACTACTTATCAATGCAAAAGGCACCACAAAAGAACCCAACATGGTAAAACTCTTGATTTTGACCTGTGACAACATACAAAACATAAATGAATTATAATCAAATGTACTGTACCTTTTAGGGATCAGTTTAAGGCTGTCAACTAATGTGTTTCCTTCTTGTAAATGTTGGGATCAGTTTATGGCTGTCAGCTCAAAAGGCTTCTTAGGAACCTCTTGCCAACAACCCTAAACCTCAAAACAGTGACAGTTTCAATAGGTTTAAGATTGAAAGACACGTCCATCATAATCAACCTAAAACTACTGATTTTGCTGTCATGTAAATGTTGGGATCAGTATAAGGTTGTTAACTAATGTCTTTCCTGTGACATAAATGTTGCAATTAAATTAAGGCTGTCAACTAATGTTTTTGCTGATACCTAAATGTTAGGATTAGTTCAAGGCTGTCAACTCAAAAAGGCTTCCTGGGAACCCACTGGCCGACAACCTTAAACCTCAATACAGTGACAGTTTCAATAGTTTTAAGATTGAAAGACACGTCCATCATAATCAACCTAAAACTAATGATTTTGCTGTCATGTAAATGTTGATATCAGTATTAGGCTGTTAATTAACGTATTTCCTGTCACATAAATGTTGCAATTAAATTAAGGCTGTCAACTAATGTGTTTGCTGAGAACCTAAATGTTAGGATTGGTTCAAGGCTGTCAACTCAAAAAGGCATCCTGGCCAGCAACCTTAAACCTGAATACAGTGACAGTTTCAATAGTTTTAAGATTGAAAGACACGTCCATCATAATCAACCTAAAACTAATGATTTTGCTGTCATGTAAATGTTGGGATTAGTTTAAGTCTGTCAAATAATATGTTTGCTGTGACGTAAATGTTGGGGTCAGTTTAAGGCTGTCACCTAATGTGTTTGATGTCTTCATAAGGTTGGGATGAGTTTAAGGCTGACAGCTCAAAAAGACTTCATAGTAACCAATGGCTAACACCCTTATACCTCAATACAGTGACAGTTTCAATAGTTTTAAGATTGAAAGACACGTCCATCATGATCAACCTAAAACTAAAGAGTTTGCTGTCATTAAATGTTGGGATCAGTATAAGGCAGTTAACTAATATCTTAATACACATGCTGCATAGAAACAATGACATAAGATCTCCACCCACCCTATTGTCTTTACAGCATTACATTTAGTGTTGCTTTCCATAAATTATCAGCAAATTGATAAATTACACCATCAAAATAAAAATAAAAAATAACAGCCTCCTCCACATCCCCTCTAGCTGTCCTATCCATCGCCAAGATAGGTGGGTTTCCTTCCATTTTAGGTAAAGTAATGTTCCATCAATTGCTCCTAATTTAACAAAGTAGCTGAAAGATTTATGAAGCAAACAGTACTTGTGAGGTCTGACTATTTTACAATAAGTGTAAGATGTATTTAGGAAATTACATATTTTATTTCCTGATTAAACTACTTCTTTATTTTAGTAGGAATTGGTACACAATGAGTGGCTTCACCTATCTCTTGAAAAGACACAGTTAATGGTATTTATTAGGTCTTAAGTAATCTCAACTACTTATCAATGCAAAAGGCACCACAAAAGAACCCAACATGTAAAACTCTTGATTTGACCTGTGACAACATACAAAACATAAATGCATTATAATCAAATGAACTTTTAGGGTCAGTTTAAGGCTGTCAACTAATGTGTTTCCTGTCTTTAAATGTTGGATCAGTTTATGGCTGTCAGCTCCAAAAGGCTTCTTAGGAACCTCTTGCCACAACCCTAAACCTCAAAACAGTGACATTTCAATAGTTTAAGATTGAAAGACACGTCCATCATAATCAACCTAAAACTATGATTTTGCTGTCATGTAAATGTTGGGATCAGTATAAGGTTGTTAACTAATGTCTTTCCTGTGACATAAATGTTGAATTAAATTAAGGCTGTCAACTAATGTTTTTGCTGAGACCTAAATGTTAGGATTAGTTCAAGGCTGTCAACTCAAAAGGCTTCCTGGGAACCCCTGGCCGACAACCACATACATGACAGTTTCAATATTTAGATGAAGACAGTCCATCAAATCAACTAATAATGATTTTTGTATGAAATGTTGATATCAGTATTAGCTGTAATAACGTTTCTCACATAAGTTGAATTAATAAGGCTGTAACTAATGTTTTGCTGAACTAGTTAGATAGTTCAAGCTGTCAACTCAAAGGCTCTGGCCAGCACCTTAACTAAATACAGTGACATTTCAAATTTTAAGATTGAAGACACGTCATCATAATAACCTAAAACTAATGATTTTCTGCAGTAAGTTGGATTAGTTAAGCGTCAAAATATGTTGCTGTGAGTAATGTGGGTCAGTTTAAGGCTGTCACCTAATTGTTTGTGTCTTCATAAGGTTGGGATAGTTTAAGGCTGACAGCTCAAAAAGACTTCATAGTAACCAATGGCTAACACCCTAACCTCAATACAGTGACAGTTTCAATAGTTTTAAGATTGAAAGACACGTCCATCATGATCAACTAAAACTAAAGAGTTTGCTGTCATATAAATGTTGGGATCAGTATAAGGCAGTTAACTAATATCTTAATACACATGCTGCATAGAAACAATGACATAAGATCTCCACCCACCCTATTGTTCTTTACAGCATTAAACTTAGTGTTGCTTTCCATAAATTATCAGCAAATTGGTGAAATTACACCTTTAAAATAAAAATAAAAAATAACAGCCTCCTCCACATCCCCTCTAGCTGTCCTATCCATCGCCAAGATAGGTGGGTTTCCTTCCATTCTAGGTAGAAGTAATGTTCCATCAATTTGCTCCTAATTTACACAAAGTAGCTGAAAGATTTATGAAGCAAACAGTACTTGTGAGGTCTGACTATTTTACAATAAGTGTAAGATGTATTTAAGAAATTTACATATTTTAATTTCCTGCATTAAACTACTTCTTTATTTTAGTAGAAATTGGTAGACAATGAGGTGGGCTTCACTTATCTCTTGAAAACGACACAGTTAATGATATTTATTAGGTCTTAAGTACATCTCAACTACTTATCAATGCAAAAGGCACCACAAAAGAACCCAACATGGTAAAACTCTTGATTTTGACCTGTGACAACATACAAAACATAAATGCATTATAATCAAATGTACTGTACCTTTTGGGGATCAGTTTAAGGCTGTCAACTAATGTGTTTCCTGTCTTGTAAATGTTGGGATCAGTTTATGGCTGTCAGCTCCAAAAGGCTTCTTAGTAACCTCTTGCCAACAACCCTAAACCTCAAAACAGTGACAGTTTCAATAGGTTTAAGATTGAAAGACACGTCCATCATAATCAACCTAAAACTACTGATTTTGCTGTCATGTAAATGTTGGGAACAGTATAAGGTTGTTAACTAATGTCTTTCCTGTGACATAAATGTTGCAATTAAATTAAGGCTGTCAACTAATGTGTTTGCTGAGACCTAAATGTTAGGATTAGTTCAAGGCTGTCAACTCAAAAAGGCATCCTGGCCAGCAACCTTAAACCTGAATACAGTGACAGTTTCAATAGTTTTAAGATTGAAAGACACGTCCATCATAATCAACCTAAAACTAATGATTTTGCTGTCATGTAAATGTTGGGATTAGTTTAAGTCTGTCAAATATTATGTTTGCTGTGACGTAAATGTTGGGGTCAGTTTAAGGCTGTCACCTAATTTGTTTGATGTCTTCATAAGGTTGGGATGAGTTTAAGGCTGACAGCTCAAAAAGACTTCATAGTAACCAATGGCTAACACCCTTATACCTCAATACAGTGACAGTTTCAATAGTTTTAAGATTGAAAGACACGTCCATCATGATCAACTTAACACTAAAGAGTTTGCCTGTCATGTAAATGTTGGGATCAGTATAAGGCAGTTAACTAATATCTTAATACACATGCTGCATAGCAACAATGACATAAGATCTCCACCCACCCTATTGTTCTTTACAGCATTACATTTAGTTTTGCTTTCCATAAATTATCAGCAAATTGGTGAAATTACACCATCAAAATAAAAATAAAAAATAATAGCCTCCTCCACATCCCCTCTAGCTGTCCTATCCATCGCCAAGATAGGTGGGTTTCCTTCCATTCTAGGTAGAAGTAATGTTCCATCAATTTGCTCCTAATTTAGACAAAGTAGCTGAAAGATTTATGAAGCAAACAGTACTTGTGAGGTCTGACTATTTTACAATAAGTGTAAGATGTATTTAAGAAATTACATATTTTAATTTCCTGCATTAAACTACTTCTTTATTTTAGAAGGAATTGGTACACAATGAGGTGGTCTTCACCTATCTCTTGAAAAGGACACATTTAATGGTATTTATTAGGTCTTAAGCACATCTCAACTACTTATCAATGCAAAAAGCACGACAAAAGAACCCAACATGGTAAAACTCTTGATTTTGACCTGTGACAACATGTAAAACATAAATGCATTATAATCAAATGTACTGTACCTTTTAGGGATCTGTTTAAGGCTGTCAACTAATGTGTTTCCTGTCTTGTAAATGTTGGGATCAGTTTATGGCTGTCAGCTCCAAAAGGCTTCTTAGGAACCTCTTGCCAACAACCCTAAACCTCAAAACAGTGACAGTTTCAATAGGTTTAAGATTGAAAGACACGTCCATCATAATCAACCTAAAACTACTGATTTTGCTGTCATGTAAATGTTGGGATCAGTATAAGGTTGTTAACTAATGTCTTTCCTGTGACATAAATGTTGCAATTAAATTAAGGCTGTCAACTAATGTGTTTGCTGAGACCTAAATGTTAGGATTAGTTCAAGGCTGTCAACTCAAAAAGGCTTCCTGGGAACCCCATGGCCGGCAACCTTAAACCTGAATACAGTGACAGTTTCAATAGTTTTAAGATTCAAAGACACGTCCATCATAATCAACCTAAAACTAATGATATTGCTGTCATGTAAATGTTGATATCAGTATTAGCCTGTTAACTAAAGTATTTCCTGTCACATAAATGTTGCAATTAAATTAAGGCTGTCAACTAATGTGTTTGCTGAGACCTAAATGTTAGGATTAGTTCAAGGCTGTCAACTCAAAAAGGCATCCTGGCCAGCAACCTTAAACCTGAATACAGTGACAGTTTCAATAGTTTTAAGATTGAAAGACACGTCCATCATAATCAACCTAAAACTAATGATTTTGCTGTCATGTAAATGTTGGGATTAGTTTAAGTCTGTCAAATAATATGTTTGCTGTGACGTAAATGTTGGGGTCAGTTTAAGGCTGTCACCTAATGTGTTTGATGTCTTCATAAGGTTGGGATGAGTTTAAGGCTGACAGCTCAAAAAGACTTCATAGTAACCAATGGCTAACACCCTTATACCACAATACAGTGACAGTTTCAATAGTTTTAAGATTGAAAGACACGTCCATCATGATCAACCTAAAACTAAAGAGTTTGCTGTCATGTAAATGTTGGGATCAGTATAAGGCAGTTAACTAATATCTTAATACACATGCTGCATAGTAACAATGACATACGATCTCCACCCACCCTATTGTTCTTTACAGCATTACATTTAGTGTTGCTTTCCATAAATTATCAGCAAATTGATGAAATTACACCATCAAAATAAAAATAAAAAATAACAGCCTCCTCCACATCCCCTCTAGCTGTCCTATCCATCGCCAAGATAGGTGGGTTTCCTTCCATTTTAGGTAGAAGTAATGTTCCATCAATTTGCTCCTAATTTACACAAAGTAGCTGAAAGATTTATGAAGCAAACAGTACTTGTGAGGTCTGACTATTTTACAATAAGTGTAAGATGTATTTAGGAAATTTACATATTTTAATTTCCTGCATTAAACTACTTCTTTATTTTAGTAGGAATTGGTACACAATGAGGTGGGCTTCACCTATCTCTTGAAAACGACACAGTTAATGGTATTTATTAGGTCTTAAGTACATCTCAACTACTTATCAATGCAAAAGGCACCACAAAAGAACCCAACATGGTAAAACTCTTGATTTTGACCTGTGACAACATACAAAACATAAATGAATTATAATCAAATGTACTGTACCTTTTAGGGATCAGTTTAAGGCTGTCAACTAATGTGTTTCCTATCTTGTAAATGTTGGGATCAGTTTATGGCTGTCAGCTCCAAAAGGCTTCTTAGGAACATCTTGCCAACAACCCTAAACCTCAAAATAGTGACAGTTTCAATAGGTTTAAGATTGAAAGACACGTCCATCATAATCAACCTAAAACTACTGATTTTGCTGTCATGTAAATGTTGGGATCAGTATAAGGTTGTTATCTAATGTCTTTCCTGTGACATAAATGTTGCAATTAAATTAAGGCTGTCAACTAATGTTTTTGCTGATACCTAAATGTTAGCATTAGTTCAAGGCTGTCAACTCAAAAAGGCTTCCTGGGAACCCACTGGCCGACAACCTTAAACCTCAATACAGTGACAGTTTCAATAGTTTTAAGATTGAAAGACACGTCCATCATAATCAACCTAAAACTAATGATTTTGCTGTCATGTAAATGTTGATATCAGTATTAGGCTGTTAATTAACGTATTTCCTGTCACATAAATGTTGCAATTAAATTAAGGCTGTCAACTAATGTGTTTGCTGAGACCTAAATGTTAGGATTAGTTCAAGGCTGTCAACTCAAAAAGGCATCCTGGCCAGCAACCTTAAACCTAAATACAGTGACAGTTTCAATAGTTTTAAGATTGAAAGACACGTCCATCATAATCAACCTAAAACTAATGATTTTGCTGTCATGTAAATGTTGGGATTAGTTTAAGTCTGTCAAATAATATGTTTGCTGTGATGTAAATGTTGGGGTCAGTTTAAGGCTGTCACCTAATGTGTTTGATGTCTTCATAAGGTTGGGATGGGTTTAAGGCTGACAGCTCAAAAAGACTTCATAGTAACCAATGGCTAACACCCTTATACCTCAATACAGTGACAGTTTCAATAGTTTTAAGATTGAAAGACACGTCCATCATGATCAACCTAAAACTAAAGAGTTTGCTGTCATATAAATGTTGGGATCAGTATAAGGCAGTTAACTAATATCTTAATACACATGCTGCATAGAAACAATGACATAAGATCTCCACCCACCCTATTGTTCTTTACAGCATTAAATTATTGTTGCTTTCCATAAATTATCAGCAAATTGGTGAAATTACACCATCAAAATAAAAATAAAAAATAACAGCCTTCTCCACATCCCTCTAGCTGTCCTATCCATCGCCAAGATAGGTGGGTTTCCTTCCATTCTAGGTAGAAGTAATGTTCCATCAATTTGCTCCTAATTTACACAAAGTAGCTGAAAGATTTATGAAGCAAACAGTACTTGTGAGGTCTGACTATTTTACAATAAGTGTAAGATGTATTTAAGAAATTTACATATTTTAATTTCCTGCATTAAACTACTTCTTTATTTTAGTAGGAATTGGTATACAGTGAGGTGGGCTTCACCTAGCTCTTGAAAAGGACACAGTTAATGGTATTTATTACGTCTTAAGTACATCTCAACTACTTATCAATGCAAAAGGCACCACAAAAGAACCCAACATGGTAAAACTCTTGATTTTGACCTGTGACAACATACAAAACATAAATGCATTGTAATCAAATGTACTGTACCTTTCAGGGATCAGTTTAAGGCTGTCAACTAATGTGTTTCCTGTCTTCTAAATGTTGAGATCAGTTTATGGCTGTCAGCTCGAAAAGGCTTCTTAGGAACCTCTTGCCAACAACCCTAAACCTCAAAACAGTGACAGTTTCAATAGGTTTAAGATTGAAAGACACGTCCATCATAATCAACCTAAAACTACTGATTTTGCTGTCATGTAAATGTTGGGATCAGTATAAGGTTGTTATCTAATGTCTTTCCTGTGACATAAATGTTGCAATTAAATTAAGGCTGTCAAGTAATGTGTTTGCTGAGACCTAAATGTTAGGATTAGTTCAAGGCTGTCATTATTATTATTATTATTATTAATAGGTATTTATATAGCGCCATTAGGATACATGGCGCTTTACAATTTGGAGGGTAGACACAAACGATGACATATCACAATTAGTCATACGGGTACAGCAGGGTCGCTGATCCTGTCCGCGAGGGCTCACAGTCTAAAGGGGGTGGGGAGGGAGACAGTAGGAGGGGGAGGTGAGATGATGCAGTTGGTCTCAGTGTGTGTTGTAGGCTTGTAGGAAGAGGTGGGTCTTCAGGTTTTTCTTGAAGGTTCCCAGGGTCGGGGAGTGTCTGATGTGATGGGGGAGCGAGTTCCAGAGTCTGGCAGAAGCACGGGAGAAGTCCTGTGTGCGGTTGTGGGAGGTGGAGATGCGGGGGGTTGAGAGGAGGAGTTCTTGGGAGGAGCGCAGAGTGCGCGAAGGGAGGTAGCGGAAGACCAGGTTGGAGATGTAGGGAGGGGACAGGTTGTGTATGGCCTTGTATGTCAGGGTTAGGGTTTTGAAGCGAGGTCGCTGGGGGATGGGGAGCCAGTGGAGGGCTTGGCGGAGAGGGGAGGCAGGGGAGTAGCGGGAAGATAGGTTGATGAGCCGGGCAGCAGAGTTGAGGATGGTGTGGAGCGGTGCAAGGGAGGAGGCAGGGAGGCCTGTGAGTAGGAGGTTGCAGTAGTCCAGGCGGGAGATAATGAGGGCATGGACAAGTGTCTTGGCTGTGTTGTGGTCAAGGAAGGAGCGGATGCGGGCAATGTTTTTAAGTTGGAGTCGGCAGGCGGTGGCGAGGGCTTAGATATGGGGCTTGAAGGAGAGGGAGGAGTCGAGGGTTACCCCGAGACATTTGGCATGGGGGACGGGTGAGAGGGTGCAGTCGTTGACGGTGACGGATAGGTCAGGAAGGGGGGAGGGTTGTGAGGGGGAAAGACTATGAATTCTGTCTTGTCCATGTTGAGTTTGAGGAAGCGGGTGGAAAAGAAGGATGCAATGGCGGATAGACAGTGAGGAATTTTGGATAGAAGAGAGGAGATGTCGGGGCCAGACAGGTAGAGCTGAGTGTCGTCGGCGTAGAGGTGATATTGGAGGCCATGTGACTCGATGAGGTTGCCTAGGCCGAGGGTGTAAATAGAGAAGAGTAGTGGTCCCAGGACCGAGCCTTGGGGGACACCTACGGAAAGGGGGTGGGGCGAGGAGGTGGTGTGGGAGTGGGTGACGCTGAAGGTCCTGCCCGTCAGGTAGGAGGAGATCCAGGAGAGGGCAAGGTCAGTAATTCCAAGAGATTCAAGGATTTGGAGTAAGAGGGAGTGGTCAACAGTATCAAAGGCAGCAGAGAGGTCGAGAAGGATGAGGACGGAGTAGTGTCGTTTGCTCTTGGCGATCAGAAGGTCATTAGTGACTTTGGTTAGGGCTGTTTCGGTGAAGTGGTGCGGTCGGAAGCCGGATTGAAGGTGATCAAAGAGAGCATAGGTAGAGAGGTGGGAGGACAGTTGCTGTCAACTCAAAAAGGCTGTCAACTCAAAAAGGCTTCCTGGGAACCCACTGGCCGGCAACCTTAAACCTGAATACAGTGACAGTTTCAATAGTTTTAAGATTGAAAGACACGTCCATCATAATCAACCTAAAACTAATGATTTTGCTGTCACGTAAATGTAGGGATTAGTTTAAGGCTGTCAAATAATATGTTTGCTGTGACGTAAATGTTGGGGTCAGTTTAAGGCTGTCACCTAATGTGTTTGATGTCTTCATAAGGTTGGGATCAGTTTAAGGCTGACAGCTCAAAAAGACTTCATAGTAACCAATGGCTAACACCCTTATACCTCAATACAGTGACAGTTTCAATAGTTTTAAGATTGAAAGACACGTCCATCATGATCAACCTAAAACTAAAGAGTTTGCTGTCATATAAATGTTGGGATCAGTGTAAGGCAGTTAACTAATATCTTAATACACATGCTGCATAGAAACAATGACATAAGATCTCCACCCACCCTATTGTTCTTTACAGCATTAAACTTAGTGTTGCTTTCCATAAATTATCAGCAAATTGGTGAAATTACACCTTTAAAATAAAAATAAAAAATAACAGCCTCCTCCACATCCCCTCTAGCTGTCCTATCCATCGCCAAGATAGGTGGGTTTCCTTCCATTCTAGGTAGAAGTAATGTTCCATCAATTTGCTCCTAATTTACACAAAGTAGCTGAAAGATTTATGAAGCAAACAGTACTTGTGAGGTCTGACTATTTTACAATAAGTGTAAGATGTATTTAAGAAATTTACATATTTTAATTTCCTGCATTAAACTACTTCTTTATTTTAGTAGAAATTGGTAGACAATGAGGTGGGCTTCACTTATCTCTTGAAAACGACACAGTTAATGATATTTATTAGGTCTTAAGTACATCTCAACTACTTATCAATGCAAAAGGCACCACAAAAGAACCCAACATGGTAAAACTCTTGATTTTGACCTGTGACAACATACAAAACATAAATCCATTAAAATCAAATGTACTGTACCTTTTGGGGATCAGTTTAAGGCTGTCAACTAATGTGTTTCCTGTCTTGTAAATGTTGGGATCAGTTTATGGCTGTCAGCTCCAAAAGGCTTCTTAGTAACCTCTTGCCAACAACCCTAAACCTCAAAACAGTGACAGTTTCAATAGGTTTAAGATTGAAAGACACGTCCATCATAATCAACCTAAAACTACTGATTTTGCTGTCATGTAAATGTTGGGATCAGTATAAGGTTGTTAACTAATGTCTTTCCTGTGACATAAATGTTGCAATTAAATTAAGGCTGTCAACTAATGTGTTTGCTGAGACCTAAATGTTAGGATTAGTTCAAGGCTGTCAACTCAAAAAGGCATCCTGGCCAGCAACCTTAAACCTGAATACAGTGACAGTTTCAATAGTTTTAAGATTGAAAGACACGTCCATCATAATCAACCTAAAACTAATGATTTTGCTGTCATGTAAATGTTGGGATTAGTTTAAGTCTGTCAAATAATATGTTTGCTGTGACGTAAATGTTGGGGTCAGTTTAAGGCTGTCACCTAATGTGTTTGATGTCTTCATAAGGTTGGGATGAGTTTAAGGCTGACAGCTCAAAAAGACTTCATAGTAACCAATGGCTAACACCCTTATACCTCAATACAGTGACAGTTTCAATAGTTTTAAGATTGAAAGACACGTCCATCATGATCAACCTAAAACTAAAGAATTTGCTGTCATATAAATGTTGGGATCAGTGTAAGGCAGTTAACTAATATCTTAATACACATGCTGCATAGAAACAATGACATAAGATCTCCACCCACCCTATTGTTCTTTACAGCATTAAACTTAGTGTTGCTTTCCATAAATTATCAGCAAATTAGTGAAATTACACTTTTAAAATAAAAATAAAAAATAACAGCCTCCTCCACATCCCCTCTAGCTGTCCTATCCATCGCCAAGATAGGTGGGTTTCCTTCCATTCTAGGTAGAAGTAATGTTCCATCAATTTGCTCCTAATTTACACAAAGTAGCTGAAAGATTTATGAAGCAAACAGTACTTGTGAGGTCTGACTATTTTACAATAAGTGTAAGATGTATTTAAGAAATTTACATATTTAAATTTCCTGCATTAAACTACTTCTTTATTTTAGAAGGAATTGGTACACAATGAGGTGGTCTTCACCTATCTCTTGAAAAGGACACAGTTAATGGTATTTATTAGGTCTTAAGCACATCTCAACTACTTATCAATGCAAAAGGCACCACAAAAGAACCCAACATGGTAAAACTCTTGATTTTGACCTGTGACAACATACAAAACATAAATGCATTATAATCAAATGTACTGTACCTTTTAGGGATCAGTTTAAGGCTGTCAACTAATGTGTTTCCTGTCTTCTAAATGCTGGGATCAGTTTATGGCTGTCAGCTCGAAAAAAGGCTTGCTGAGACCTAAATGTTAGGATTAGTTCAAGGCTGTCAATTTAAAAAGGCTTCCTGGGAACCCACTGGCCGGCAACCTTAAACCTCAATAGAGTGACAGTTTCAATAGTTTTAAGATTGAAAGACACGTCCATCATAATCAACCTAAAACTAATGATTTTGCTGTCATGTAAATGTTGATATCAGTATTAGGCTGTTAACTAATGTATTTCCTGTCACATAAATGTTGCAATTAAATTAAGGCTGTCAACTAATGTGTTTGCTGAGACCTAAATATTAGGATTAGTTCAAGGCTGTCAACTCAAAATGGCATCCTGGGAACCCCTGGCCGGCAACCTTAAACCTGAATACAGTGACAGTTTCAATAGTTTTAAGATTGAAAGACACGTCTATCATAATCAACCTAAAACTAATGATTTTGCTGTCATGTAAATGTTGATATCAGTATTAGGCTGTTAACTAATGTATTTCCTGTGACATTAATATTGCAATTAAATTAAGGCTGTCAACTAATGTGTTTGCTGAGACCAAAATGTTAGGATTAGTTCAAGGCTGTCAACTCAAAAAGGCTTCCTGGGAACCCTGGCTGGCAACCTTAAACATCAATACAGTGACAGTTTCAATAACTTTAAGATTGAAAGACACGTCCATCGTAATCAACCTAAAACTAATGATTTTGCTGTCACGTAAATGTTGGGATAAGTTTAAGGCTGTCAAATAATATGTTTGCTGTGACGTAAATGTTGGGGTCAGTTTAAGGCTGTCACCTAATGTGTTTGCTTTCTTCTTAAGGTTGGGATCAGTTTAAGGCTGTCAGCTCAAAAAGGCTTCCTTGGAACCCCTGGCCGGCAACCTTAAACCTGAATACAGTGACAGTTTCAATAGAGATTGAAAGACCCATCCATCATGATCAACTTAAATCTAATGATTTTGCTCTCACACAAATGTTGGGATCAGTTTACAGATGTCAACTAATATGTTTGTTGTGACATAAATGTTGGAATCAGTTTAAGGATATTAACTTATGTGTTTGCAGTCACATAAATGTTGGGATCAATTTAAGGCTGCCAGCTCAAGAAGGCTTCCTAAGAACCAATGGCTGACACCCTTAAACCTCAATACAGTGATAGTTTCAATAGTTTTAAGATTGAAAGACACGTCCATCATGATCAACCTAAAACTAATGATTTTGCTGTCATGTAAATGTTGAGATCAGTATAAGGCTGTTAAGTAATGTTTTTCCTGTGACATAAATGTTGGCATTAATTTAAAGATGTTAACTAATGTCTTAATACACATGCTGCATAGAAACAATGACAACTACCCTATTGTATCCTACAGCGTTAAATTTAGTGTTACTTTCCATAAATTATTAGCAAATTGGTGAATTTACACTTATCTAAATAAAATAAAAAATAACAGCCTCCTCCATATCCCCCTAGCTGTCCTATCTTTCGCCAAGATAGGCGCGTTTCTTTCCATTCTACGTAGAAGTAATGTTCCATCAATTATCTCCTAATTTAGACAAAGTAGCTGGAAGATTTATCAAGCAAACAGTACTTATGAGGTCTGATGTCGCACGCTGCCTCCAGTATAACGCAGGAGACCACATACAGCCCCGAGTATAAACCAGGAGGCTGCACACAGCCCCCTGTATACCTCAGAAGGCTGCACGGTGTCACAGTATATGGTAGGAGGCCACACACAGCCCTCAGTTTAAAGCATGGGGCCGCACACAGTCACCACTATACAGAAGGCCGCACACAGCCCCCAGTATACACAAAAGGCCACACCAAGACCCCAGTATTCATTAGGAGGCTGCACACAGCCCCCAGCATGCTGCACGCTGCCTCAGTATACTGCATGAGGGAGCACATAGCCCCAAGTAAAAAGCAGCAGGTTACGCATAGTCCCCATTATATAGCTGGAGGCCGCACACAGCCCTCAGTATACAGCAGGAGATAGTGCTGTGTGCAAAGTATGCAGTTTGAGGCCACACACAGCCTGCAGAATACAGCAGGAGGTCGCACACCACCAAAAATAAAAAGTATACAACAGGAAGCCACACACAGCCCCTAGTATACAGCAAGAGGCCGCACACAGCCTGCAGTATACAGCAGGAGGTCACACACCACCAAAAATATACAGCAGGAAGCCGCACTCAGCCCCCAGTATAAAACAGGAGGCCGCACGTAGCCCCCAGCATACAACAGGAGGTCACAAATAGCCCTTGCTGTGCAACAGAAGGCCGCACACAGCCTCCAGTATACAGCAGGAGGCTGCACATTTCCACCAGTACACCGCAGGAGGCTGCACACAGTCCCCAGTATACAGGCTGCGTTATACTGTAGCAGGCCGCACACAGATCCCAGTATATTGCAGAAGGCCGCAGAAAGCCCCCAGTATACAGAAGGCCATACAAAGGCCCCAGTATACTGTACAGGCCGCACACAGCTCCCAGTATATTGCAGAAGGCTGCAGAGAGCCCCCAGTATACACCAAAAGGCCACGCCCAGCCCCCAGTACACAGCAAGAGGTTGCACACAGCCCTAAGTATACAACTTGAGGTTGCACACAGCCAAAAGTATAGACTAAATGGCCACACCCAGCCCCCAGTATACATTAGGAAGCTGCATTCTGCCCCAGTATACCTCAGGAGGACACACACTGCCCCCAGCATACCACAGGTTGCCTCAGTATACCACAGGAGGCCACACACAGCCCTCAGTATAAATCAGGAGGTCACACATAGCCCCCAGTATATAGCAGGAGGCCACATACAACCCTCAGTGTACAGCAGGAGGCCGTAGTCAGCCCCCAGTATACAGAAGGAGGCTGCACACAACCTTCAATAAACAGTAGGAGGTCGCACACAGCCATAAGTATACAGCAGAAGACGCACACAGTCCCCACTATACAGCAGGAGTCCGTATTCAGTCCCCAGTATACAACAGGAGGCCGCAAACAGCCCTCACTGTACAGCAGGATGCCACACACAGTGTTGAGTATACAGCTAGAGGCTGCTTACAATCCCCATTATACAGCAAGAAGCTGCACACAATCCCCTGTATGCCACAAGAGGCCTCACACAGCATCCAGCACACAGCAGGAGGCTGTACACAGTCCCCAGATTAGAGCAAGACGCTGCACACAGCCCCCAGTGTACCACAAGAGACCGGACACAGCTCCAAGTGTGCCGCAGGAGGCCGCACACAGCCCCCAGTACAATGCAAAAGGCCGGAGAGTGCCCCACAGTATACACCAGAAGGCTGCACACAGCCCCCAGTATACATTTGGAGGCCACACACAGTCCCCAGTATACAGCAGGAGGCTGAACGTTACCCCCAGTATACCACGGAAGGCCACGCACAACCCCTAGTATAGACTGAGAGGCCGCACACAGCATTTAGTATACAGAAAGCTGCACAAAGGCACCAGTATACTGTAACAGGCCGCACACGGCTCCTAGTATATTGCAGAAGGCCACAGAGAGCCCCTCAGTAAATACCAGAAGGGCGCACCCAGCCCCCATTACACATTGGTAGGCTACACACAGCCCCTATTATACCGCATGCTGCTACCAGTATACCGTAAGAGGTCGCATACAGCCCCCAGTATACCTCACGATGCAGCACACAGACACTATTACAGCGGAGGAGGCCACCCACAGCCCCCAGTACATTGCAGAAGGCTGCAGAGTGCCGCCAGTATACACCAGAAGGCTGCACACAGCCCCAAGTATATATTGGGCCACACACAGCCCCCAGTATACAGCAGTAGGCTGCACAAAGTCCCCAGTATAAAGCAGCAGGTCACACACAGCCCCCAGTATATAACAGGAGGCCTCACACAGCTCCTAGCATATCGCAGGCCGCACACAGCCGTCAGTTTTTCGCAGTAGGCCGCACTCAGCCCCCAGTATAGAACAGGAGGCCGCACCTAGCACCCAGCATACGACAGGAGGTCACAAACAGCCCTTTCTATACAGCAGGAGGCCACACACAGCCTCCAGTATATAGCAGGAGGCCGCACATAGTGTCTAGCATACAGACAGAAACCGCACACAGCCCCTAGTATACCGCAGGAGGCCTGTACACAGCCCCCAGTATACCGCAGGAGGCCCATACATAGCTCACAGTATACGGCAGGAGGCCTCACACAGCCCCCAGTATACTGCAGGAGGCCCATACAGAGCCCCTAGTATACTGCAGGAGGCCTCACACAGCCCCCAGTATATGGCAGGAAGCCTCACACAGCTCTCAGTATACTGCAGGAGGCCGCACAAAGGCCTCAGTATACAGCAGGAGGCTGCACATAGCCTTCAGTATACAAAACTGGATTAAAAGCACATAGTGCGAACATGGTCTTACAAGTGCTGCAATCCTTGTAACCTTTAGCACTACGGCCATTGTATTGGAGTCGTACATAGTTATACTACAGTGAACATGGCGGAGGGGAGTACCACCAGGAGAGAGAAGCTCTGTATGTCGCTCCCTACCTTATGACAAATACCGTAATACTCGCGTATAAGCCGAGTTTTTCAGCCCAAAATTTGGGCTGAAACGTCCCCCCTCAGCTTATACGCGAGTATACAGTATACAGCAGCAGCCCCCGGAGGTATACAGGCCCCCCCATCATGATCCAGGGCCCCCCCCCTTGCGCGGCAAACCTGTAAAGTAAAATCATTCTTATCCCTGTCCTGTCGCGCTGTCCCGCCGCTTGCCGACATCACGATCCCGGGCTTCATTCCGATGTCATTGCCCTCGACCACAGGAAGCCGGAAGCCGGAAGACGCGGAATGAAGCCCGGGATCGTGATGTCGGCAAGCGGCGGGACAGCGCGACAGGACAGGGATAAGTATGATTTTACTTTACAGGTATGCCGCGCAAGGGGGGGGCCCTGGATCATGATGGGGGGCCTGTATACCTCCGGGTCTGCTGCTGTATACAGCCCTGGGGCTGCTGCTGTATACAGCCCTGGGGCTGCTGCTGTATACACCCCTGGGGCTGCTGCTGTATTCACCCCTGGGGCTGCTGCTGTATACAGCCCTGGGGCTGCTGCTGTATACACCACTGGGGCTGCTGTATACTACCTAAGGGCTGCTGTATATGCCTCTGGGGCTGCTGTATTCACCACTAGGGCTGCTGTATATACCTCTGGGGCTGCTGTATACTACCTCTGGGGCTGCTGTATACTACCACTGGGGCTGCTGTATACTACCACTGGGGTTGCTGTATACTACCACTGGGGCTGCTGTATAGTACCACTGGGGCTGTATATACCTCTGGGGCTGCTGTATACTACCACTGGGGCTGCTGTATACACCTCTGGGGCTGCTGTATACTAACCACTGGGGCTGCTGCTGTATATACCTCTGGGGCTGCTGTATACACCACTAGGGCTACTGTATATACCTCTGGGGCTGTATATACCTCTGGGGCTGCTGTATACTACCTCTGGGGCTGCTGTATACTACCACTGGGGCTGCTGTATACTACCACTGGGGTTGCTGTATACTACCACTGGGGCTGCTGTATAGTACCACTGGGGCTGTATATACCTCTGGGGCTGCTGTATACTACCACTGGGGCTGCTGTATACTACCACTGGGGCTGCTGTATACTAACCACTGGGGCTGCTGCTGTATATACCACTGGGGCTGCTGTATATACCTCTGGGGCTGCTGTATACCACACTGCTGGGGGCTGTATACCTGTGCTGGGGTCCACCCTCGGCTTATACACGAGTCAATAGGTTTTCCCAGGTTTTGGGGGCAAAAGTAGGGGGGTCTGCTTATACACGGGTCGGCTTATACACGAGTATATACGGTATGTAGAATTGGATTCTTGATATTTCTCTGTGACTTTGTGATCTTTTCCTGTAGAGTCTGAGATGATGAGATCACGATCTTCCATCTATGGCCTGAAGAGATTGATGGGAAGAGCTCTGCTCAAGAGATCGGCTGCAAATGGTGTGTGAGGAGGATCCAACTGTGTCATAAGGGAGAACACGATGTCATAATGGAGAACACGATGATGTCATAAAGAGAGAAGTCCCGGACTGGGACATACAGGAAAATCTCCTAAGATTCATTATTTTCACTGCATTGAAAATGTTTTTTTGTAATCTGGAATAAATATTTGTATAGAGATTTCTCTCTGTTATAACAACCCTACACACAAAGCAGCATGTACCCAGAATCACTACAATTGTGCTTATGATAAAATCTATAACTATGTACACCCTGGACAGATGGTAACCCTAATTGTGGCCAGTTTTACTCTAAAAGGCAATGGCCAACCATGAATCCTCTATCTTTTGCAGACATCTGCAACAACAGGTGTATAATTGGATGCTGCTCCATTTCCTTATACAGGATCTGAGCTCTGACCCTGTATATAGAAGATGACATGACGACTGCCTGCAGCCACCAGCAGAGGGCGCACAGGAGCCATACCTGACATGTACCGTATGACAGCCGCGCCTCTGTCTTCCAGGCTCCGTCCTCCGGGCCCCGCAATCCTCCTCCTCCTCTGGACTGTCGTCCTTCCTCTCTGTGTTTGGAGCCGCTGGGGACAGATTCGGTATCAGCTCCTCTCTCCGCCGGTATCTTCAGCAAGACCGTTGGGGCCGGCGCCACACAGAGAATGAGCAGGGAGATGATGTCACAGCATGGCGCGCGTCATCCGCTGTGAGACGTCACAGCAGAGACAGGGAGCTTGGGACCAGAAGACGGAGAATAAACTGACCGCACACAGCCTTTAGTATACAGAAAGCTGCACAAAAGCACCAGTATACTGTAACAGGCCGCACAGCACACAGCTCCCAGTATATTGCAGAAGGCCACAGAGAGCCCCCCAGTAAACACCAGAAGGGCGCACCCAGCCCCCATTAAACATTGGTAGGCTGCACACAGCCCCTATTATACCGCATGCTGCCCCCAGTATACCGTAAGAGGTCGCACACAGCCCCCAGTATACCTCAGGATGCCGTACACGGACACTATTACACCGTAGGAGGCCGCACAGAGCCCCCAGTATACTGCAGGAGGCCACACACAGACCCCGGTACACAGCAGGAGGGCACACACAGGCCTCAGTATTCAGCAAGAGGCCGTATGCAGCCCCAAGTATGCACCAGGAGGCCACCCACAGCCCCAGTACATTGCAGAAGGCTGCAGAGTGCCCCCAGTATACACCACAAGGCTGCACACAACCCCCAGTATCCATTAGGAGGCCACACACAGCCCCCAGTATACAGCAGTAGGCTGCACAAAGCCCCCAGTATAAAGCAGTAGGTCACACACAGCCTCCAGTATATAACAGAAGGCCTCACACAGCTCCCAGCATATTGCAGGCTGCACACAGCCGCCGTTTTTCACAGTAGGCTGCACTCAGCCCCCAGTATACAACAGGAGGCCGCACCTAGCCCCCAGCATACAAAAGGAGGTCACAAACAGCCCTTGATGTACAGCAGGAGGCCGCACACAGCCTCCAGTATTCAGCAGGAGGCTGCACATTTCCACCAGTACACCGCAGAAGGCTGCACACAGTCCACAGTATACAGAAGGCTGCAATATATTGTAGCAGGCCGCACACAGATCCCAGTACATTGCAAAAGGCCGCAAAAAGCCCCCAGTATACAGAAGGCCGTACAAAGGTCCCAGTATACTGTAAAGGCCGCACACCTCTCCCAGTATATTGCAGAAGCCTGCAGAGAGCCCCCAGTATACACCAGAAGGCCGCACCCAGCCGCTAGTATACAGCAGGAGGTCGCACACAGTCCTTAATATACAGGAGGAGGTTGCACACAGCCCTAGGCATACAACTTGAGGCCGCACACAGCCCAAAGTATAGACCAAATGGCTACACCCAACCCCCAGTATATATTAGGATACGGAAGGCTGCCTCAGTATAACGCAGGAGGCCCCCACAGCTCCCAGTATATTGCAGAAGCCCACAGAGAGCCCCCCAGTAAAGACCATAAGGCCGCACCCAGCACCCATTATACTGTACATTGGTAGGCTGCACACAGCCCCTATTATACCGCATGCTGCCCCCAGTATACCGTATAGAAGATGACATAACGACTAACTGCAGCCACCAGCAGAGGGCGCACAGGAGCCATACCTGACATGTACCGTGTGACAGCCGCTCCGTCCCACGAGCCTTAGAGATCCATACTCTGCATGCCTCACTTAGAATAGAGGGCCAATCAAGGTCCTGGTGGGTGGAGTGTAAGGGTAGTGTGTAGAAGTAGAGTCTAGACCAACAGAAGAGAGACAGACTTGAACTGGAGAGGAGAATAACGGGCTGTCACCGGTCGGGTGTCCACACCTGAGGCCTGAACAACCGGGATCGGGCGTTAAACACGAGTTCCAAAAGACTCCCGTGCCCAACTTACAGCCGGTTTGCTGGTACCGAAGCTAGCAGTAGTTCAGCTCTGCTATGCGAACCAGAGGCGTGGAGGAGCAGCTTTCCAGGAGCACCCCACCACCAGCCAAATTCCAGTCGTCTAACCAGCGGTGTACCCACCGAGGGACCCAAGGCTCCCCAAACCATCCATAACGTACATTTTGGATAGGACATTGAAGCAGCCTCCCCGTACCTGATCTGGTATTCCTGGGCGACAATGGCAACACTTAGCTAGAATGGAGGAACACAGCGGATCTCTGAGGGACACCCATCACTGCTGAGTCCACCTGGTCCACTACCCGTTAACTGTATGCCATGTACTGCTTGCTGGTTACAGTAAATACCCGTTACAGAGACTTACAGTGTCCGTGCTTCCTTATGATTGCATCCGTCCGCACACAAGGTAAACGCAGCTTCCGCAGAACATCTTAAGCAGCTCCAGCCTCCGGGGATCACCGCTCAGCCTGTGGGGAGCGCTCCATCTTGCTGCTATCTATCCCCCGGAGGTCCCGCAGCGTCGGTAAGACTTACCGAACTACTCATAGGTGGCGTCACGACTATGTTAACTAACCAACCAATGTTCAGCCAACAACCCCTTTGATCTGGACCACCGGGCCCCGCTACCGGCAGGCGCGGTCCATCCGTGACATGAAGGAGGAAGCGAACGCCTGTCTAAACCGGAGTCCCCGGCCACGGTGTGTCACAGAATTTTGGCGTCACGAACAGGATACGAGCATGCCCGTTCCCTGACGGGTATAATGTGCTTTAAAAAGACTTTAATGTCTACAATTTGGACTTTGTTCGTCCTAAAAAGAACTTTCCCGCCTTTTCACCGTTGGGCTAAGATGGCGCCCAAGATGGCTGAAACCACCATGAGGGGCCGCCACGTGCAAGCCCAGGAGTGAGCCACCGCCCCTCTTCGTGGGAGGGCTAAAGGCAAAGGCGCCAAACTCATTGTCCGCCCTGATTGCTCGAATCAACCAGGGGGGGCGGACCAAAGACTTTTTCCCACCATTGGACTACAAAAAGCCAAAAAGGAAGTGGAAGTGAGAGAGTCTTCTTCACCAGTTCTTCACCAGAACGGTTACCGGTTGAACGGGTGTGGTTCCCTCCAAAGAAGAGAATGGCCTGCATGAGACTCCAAGACCTTATGCAACAGGTCGAGGCGGAGGCCAGAGCAGCCAGAGGCCACCCGGGTCCGGGTCCCGTCCTTACCATTGACGGCAGCCCCGACTTCTGGCAGGAGGCTCTGCAAGATCTCCGTGTGAGGCTAATAGAGACTGTTGAATGGACGATCCGCAGCTGGAGTGCGAGCCTGGGCCGCCGACTACATCATGCGATGCAGCAGAGCCGACCGGGTACAGCTACCCCAGGACCGGATGACGTTGCCAGCTTCTCCACTGCCTCACCATCGCCCACCACCTGTCCTGCTTCGTCACCGGAGCCAATAGACTGCCTCATTCCAGTGGAAGCCACAACCCAACCCGTTCCAGAGCTTGAAACCGCAGCCGAACCCGTTTTAGAGCTGGAGCTTACCACATGCTCCACCGAAGAAGCTGATATCTACCAGGTTCCCACCGTGGAACCCGCCAACAGTTGTATCATCCAAAAGACTGTTGCCTGTTTCGTCCCCGTACCGGAGGTCTCCTTTGCAATTGCCGAGGCCTACCTGGCAACCGGGATTGAGACCCCTTTACCTGCAGCTACAGACGAAGAGGCAGGCAGCCTGGAAGTCCTGCAGGACATCCCTGTGGAAGGATCCGCAGCACCGCCGCCCTGTTGTCCAGAGGATCCTGCACCAGCATCGTCTATCACCGAGCAGCCCGATGTAACCATCGAGGGAGAGGAGGATGACGACGACAAGACCCGCAGCATCCCTGAGGATTTCTACACCGGTTTCGCCTGGGGAGACAGCGAGGATCCTCCGTCCGAGCAGCCAGCTCGGGTGCACTGGTCGGGTGCATCAGCGGCACCTTCCCCTGTGCCGTTCAACCGGGTTCCTGCCCAGACCGTCTGCCAAGCCCAAGCATCCTACCAACCCACTTGCCGCACCAGCAATATCCACGCTCCTAGCCGTACATACGGAGATGTACGCCAGCGACGCCGAGAGCAGTGGCGAGCCCGTGAACGCGCCAACATGGAAGCCTGTGCCGAGGCTCGTCGCCAACCGCTGCTGCCTGATGAACTCCGCCGTGAAGGTAGAATTTCCACCTTTAATCTGTCTAACGGCTGGGGGTTCGCTTGGGAGGTGGGTTTAAATGAAGAAGTGTTTGTGGGGCGTCGAGACGTAGAGTCGCATTTGCCCAGAGGACATCCCGATCGCGATCTATACCGGGGCGATATAGTCACCTATGAGCGGTATGCTTGTGTAGATGGGTGGTTCGCCATCCGGGTGCGTCACCATCCTCTGTGCCAGTAACTCAAACGCTTGGACTTGTTCACTGACTCTGTTTCTGTCTAAATCACTAACTATGCGATCTGGCGGCTACAGCCTGAACTCTCATTAAGGACAGCCGACCGCCCGCCGGGTCCGCAAAAGTGTTTACCTGTTCATTTTACTTGCAACACCTTAAGTAAATGCATACCTGTTAATAAAAGTGTTTATTACCTGTTATAAAATACAAAAATCCTCTGTAATGTGGGTAGTGCGACGCTTGGGGACAAGCGTATTTAACCAAGGGGGAGTGTGGCGCCCCGCAATGAGTGTGTCACAGGAGGGTATTGCAGCCAAGACAGTAGCAGCAATATTCTCTGATCCAGCAGTCATGTGGTTAACTTAGAGATCCATACTCTGCATGCCTCACTTAGAATAGAGGGCCAATCAAGGTCCTGGTGGGTGGAGAGTAAGGGTAGTGTGTAGGAGTAGAGTCTAGACCAACAGAAGAGAGACAGACTTGAACTGGAGAGGAGAGTAACGTAGGAGCGGGGGCTCCGCACCGCTGTGCAGCCCCCGGGCTGTCACCGGTCGGGTGTCCACACCTGAGGCCTGAACAACCGGGATCGGGCGTTAAACACGGGTTACAAAAGACTCCCGTGCCCAACTTACAGCCAGTTTGCTGGTACCGAAGCTAACAGTAGTTCAGCTCTGCTATGCGAACCAGAGGCGTGGAGGAGCAGCTTTCCAGGAGCACCCCATCACCAGCCAAATTCCAGTCGTCTAACCAGCGGTGTACCAACCGAGGGACCCAAGGCTCCCCAAACCATCCATAAAGTGGGCGACAATGGCAACACTTAGCTAGAATGGAGGAACACCGCGGATCTCTGAGGGACACCCATCTCTGCTGAGTCCACCCGATCCACTACCCGTTAAGTGTATGCCATGTACTGCTTGCTGGTTACAGTAAAAACCCGTTACAGAGACTTACAGTGTCCGTGCTTCCTTATGATTGCATCCGTCCGCACACAAGGTAACCGCAGCTGCTGCAGAACATCTTAAGCAGCTCCAGCCTCCGGGGATCACCGCTCAGCCTGTGGGGAGCGTTCCATCTTGCTGTTATCCATCCCCCGGAGGTCCCGCAGCGTCGGTAAGACTTACCGAACTACTCATAGGTGGTGTCATGACTAGGTTAACTAACCAACCACTGTTCAGCCAACAACCCCTTTGATCTGGACCACCGGGCCCCGCTACCGGCAGGCGCGGTCCATCCGTGACATGAAGGAGGAAGCGAAAGCCTGTCTAAACCGGAGTCCCCGGCCACGGTGTGTCACTGGGATCTGTGGGGGATATTACACTGAGGTCTGTGGAGACATTATATTATACTGGGATCGGTGGGGAATATTACACTGAGGTCTGTGGAGACATTATATTATACTGGGATCTGTGGGGGATATTAGATCACTTTTAGGCCTCTTTCACATCAGCATTTTTTGCTGATTGTGGCAGATTTACTGCCAGCAGTATACAGCAGGGGGTCACACACCGCCAGAAATATACAGCAGGAAGCTGCGCCCAACTCCCAGTATACAGCAAGAGGCCACACACAGGCTGCAGTATACAGCAGGAGGCCGCACACATTCCCCAGTATACAGTAGGAGGTCACACACAGACCACAGTATTCAGCAGGAAGCCGCACACAGCCCCCAATATACAGCAGGATGCCATACCCAGCCCCCAGCATACAACAGGAGATCGCAAACAACCGTCACTGTGGAGCAAGAGGTTACGCACAGCCTTCAGTAGTATATAGCAGGAGGCCACTTAAAGTCCCCATTATACAGCAAGAAGCTGCACACAATTCCCTGTATAACGCAGGAGGCCTCATACAGATCCCAGTATACAATATGAGGCCACACACAACCCCCAGTACATTGCAGAAGGCTGCAGAGTGCCCCCAGTATACACCAGAAGGCTACACACATCCCCCAGTATACATTAGGAGGCCACACACAGCCCACAGTATACCCGCAGGAGGCTGCACATTGCCTCAGTATACCGCAGGAGGTCTCACACAGCCCCCAGTATACAGCAGGAGGCCGCACACAGCTCCCAGTATACAAAAGGCTGTAGAGAGTCCCCAGTATACACCAGAAATCCGCACCCAGCCCCAGTATACATTGGCAGGTTGTACACAGCCCCCAGCATACTGCACCCTGGCCCAGTATACCGTGAGAGGTTGCACACAGCCCACAGTATACCTCACGATGCCGTACACAGCCACAAGTACACCAGAGGAGGCCGCACACATCCGCCAGTATATTGCAGAAGGTCGCAGAGAGCCCCCATTACACAGAAGGCCACACAAAGGCCCTAGTATACTGTAACAGGCCACACACAGCTCTCAGTATATTGTAAAAGGCCACAGAGAGCCCCCAACAAACACCAGAAGGCTGCACCCAGTCCCCAGTATACATTGGGAGGCTGCACACAGCCCCCAGTATACTGCTTGCTGCCCCCAGTATACCATAGGAGGTCGCACACAGCCCCCAGTGTGGCGCCCCGCAACGAGTGCGTCACAGGAGGGTATTGCAGCCATAAATGCAGCTGCAATATTCTCTGACACAGCAGTGATCTGGTTAACTTTGAGATCCAACCCTGCATGCATCACCTAGAACAGAGGGCCAACCCAGGGTCCTGGTGGGCGGAGTGCTAGAGAAGTGTGTAGGAAGTACAGACACTTAGTCAGTAGACTCAGAGTCTAGAACGAGAAGAGTCTAGAACTTGAACTTGGAGTAGGAGCTCTGCACCTCTTGCAGCCCCCGGGCCGTCAACGGTCGGGTGTCAGCACCTGAGGCCTCAACAACCGGGATCGGGCATCACTAACCACGGGTTTCAAAATACCCCCGTGCCCAACTCACAGCCGGTTCACTGGTACCGAAGCTGGCAGCAGTTCACCTCTGCTACGCGAACCAGAAGTGTGGAGGAGCAGCTTCACAGGAGCACCCCACCACCAGCCAACTTCCAGTCGTCTAACCAGCGGTGTACCCACTGAGGGATCCAAGGCTCCCCAAAACATCCACAACGTACATCTTGGATAGGGCATTGAAGCAGCCTCCCCGTACCCGATCTGGTATTCCTGGGCGACAATGGCAAAGCACTTAGCTAGAATGGAGGAACACTTACGGATCTCTAAGGGACACCATCACTGCTGAGTCCACCCGGTCCACTACCCGTGAACTGTATACCATGTACTGCCTGCTGGTTACAGTAAAGACCCGTTGCAGAGACTTTCTGTGTCCGTGCTTCCTTATGAACTGTCCGTCCGCACTACAAGGTAACCGCAGCTGCCGCACAACATCTTAAGCAGCTCCAGCCTCCGGGGATCACCGCTCAGCCTGTGGGGAGCGTTCCATCTTGCTGCTGTCCATCCCCCGGAGGTTCCGCAGCGTCGGTAACGATTACCGAAACTACTCATAGGTGGCGTCACGAATAAATTAACCCCTTAATCTGTTCCCACAAGACGTCTTCACTTTTGATCTGCACTCAACCGGGCCCCGCTACCGGCAGGCGCGGTCCACCCGTGACAAGGAGGAAGGAAGCATCAGCCTGTCTAAACCGGAGTCCACGGGCTTACGGTGAGTCAGAAAATGGCGTCACGAACAGGATACGAGCAGGCCCATTCCCTAACGGGTATAATGTGCTTAAAAATGACTTTATTGTCTACAATTTGGACTATGTTCGTCCCTAAAAGAAATTTCCCGCCTTTTCACCGTGGGCCAAGATGGCGCCCAAGATGGCGTTCCCGCCACAAGGATCCGCCACGTGCAAGCCCAGGGGTGAGCCACCGCCCCTCATCGTGGGAGGGCTAAAGGCAAAGGCGCCAAACTCTTTGTCCGCCCTGATTGCTCGAATCAACCATGGGGGCGGACCCCAAAGACTTTTCCCACAATTGGACTACAAAAAGCCAAAAGGAAATGGGAGTGTCGCAGACCTTCTTCACCAGCTCTCTACCAGAACGGTTACCGGTTGAACGGGTGTGGGTCCCTCTAAAGAAGAGAATGGCCAGCACAAGACTCCAAGACCTAATGCGGGAGGTCGAGGCGGAGGCCAGAGCAGCCATAGGCCAACCGGGTCCGGGTCCTGCCCTTACCATAGACGGCAGCCCCGACTTTTGGCTAGAGGCTCTACAAGACCTCCGGGTGCGGTTACTTGAGACTGTGGAATGAACGATTCGCAGCTGGAGTGCGACCCTTGGCAGAAGACTCCATCATGCGATGCAGCAGAGCCGACCGGGTACAGCTTCTCCCAGCCCAGACGACGTCGCCAGCTTCTCAACCGCCTCACCGTCGCCCACCACTTGTCCTGCTTCGTCACCTGAGCCCATAGACTGCATCATTCCAGTGGAGGCCACAGCTCAGCTTGTTCCAGCGATTGAAATCGCAGCCGACCCCGTTCCTGAGCCGGAGCTTCCAATACGCTCTACTGAAGAAGTCGACATATACCTGGTTCCATTTGCGGAACCCGCGACTAGTTTCCACACTACTGAGACTGTCGCCTGTTTCTCCCCTGAACCGGAGGCCTCCTCTGCAATTACCGAGGCCTACCTGATGACGGGGATCGAAACATCACTTCCCGCTGCTACAGAAGAAGAGGCAGGCAGCCTGGAAGCCCTGCAAGACGACCTCGAGGAGAACTTTGCAGCACAGCCACCCATCGACCCAGAGGATTCCCTTCCATCATCTCCGTTAGCCGAGCAGCCCGACGTAGTCATCGAGGGAGAGATCGAGGATGATGACGACGAGACCTACAGCCCAGCTGAGGACCTCTACACCGGGTTCGCCTGGGGAGACACCAAGAATCCTTCTGCCGGGCGATCTGCTCGGGTACACTGGTCGGGTGCCGCCGCAGCAACATCTTCTCCGGTTCCGTTTAACCAGGCTTCGCTCCAGACAGCCCACCAAACTCAAGCCGTTCAACAACCAGCACGCCGTAGTGACTTTATCCACACGCCGCACCACTCCGATGAAGAGGTACGTCGCATCCGAAGGGAGGAGTGGCACGCTCGGTTGCACGCCGACATGTAGGCCCGCGCTGAAGCCCGCTGCCAACCTCCATTGCCTGAAGAGTTCCGTAAAACCGGACGGGTGAGCACCTTTAACTTATCCACCGGGTGGGGATTCGTAAGGGAGGAGGGTGTGAGTACTGAAGTATTCGTGGGGCGCCGTGATGTGGAATCGCACCTACCGCGAGGGCATCCTAACCGAGACTTATATAGAGGGGACATTGTAACCTATGAGCGACATATATGCTGTGACGGGTGGTTCGCTATACGAGTCCGGAACCCTGCCCTCCATAAGTGACTTTGTTGTTTGAACTTTTCACCAAGAGACTTCTTCCTGTTTGCAAATAACACCGCGACTTGGCGGCCACAGCCTGAACTTTTACCTAAGGACAGCCGACCGACCGCCAGGTCCGCGCAATGTGTTAACCTGTTTATTTATTGCTTCACTTTTATGCAAAATAATGATCTGTCATTAATAAAAGTGTTTATTACCTGTTATAAAATATAAAACACCTCTGTAATGTGGGTAGTGTGATGCTTGGGGACAAGCGAATTCAACCAAGGGGGAGTGTGGCGCCCCGCAACGAGTGCGTCACAGGAAGGTATTGCAGCCATAAATGCAGCTGCAATATTCTCTGACACAGCAGTGATCTGGTTAACTTTGAGATCCAACCCTGCATGCATCACCTAGAACAGAGGGCCAACCCAGGGTCCTGGTGGGCGGAGTGCTAGGGAAGTGTGTAGGAAGTACAGACACTTAGTCAGTAGACTCGGAGTCTAGAACGAGAAGAGTCTAAAACTTGAACTTGGAGTAGGAGCGGGGGCTCTGCACCTCGTGCAGCCCCCGGGCCGTCACCGGTCGGGTGTCAGCACCTGAGACCTCAACAACCGGGATCGGGCATCACTAACAACGGGTTTCAAAATACCCCCATGCCCAACTCACAGTCGGTTCACTGGTACCAAAGCTGGCAGCAGTTCACCTCTGCTACGCGAACCAGAAGCGTGGAGGAGCAGCTTCACAGGAGCACCCCACCACCAGCCAACTTCCAGTCGTCTAACCAGCGAGGTACCCACTGAGGGATCCAAGGCTCCCCAAAACATCCACAACATACATCTTGGATAGGGCATTGAAGCAGCCTCCCCGTACCCGATCTGGTATTCCTGGGCGACAATGGCAAAGCACTTAGCTAGAATGGAGGAACACTTACGGATCTCTAAGGGACACCATCACTGCTGAGTCCACCCGGTCCACTACCCGTGAACTGTATACCATGTACTGCCTGCTGGTTACAGTAAAGACCCGTTGCAGAGACTTTCTGTGTCCGTGCTTCCTTATGAACTGTCCGTCCGCACTACAAGGTAACCGCAGCTGCCGCACAACATCTTAAGCAGCTCCAGCCGCCGGGGATCACCGCTCAGCCTGTGGGGAGCGTTCCATCTTGCTGCTGTCCATCCCCGGAGGTTCTGCAGCGTCGGTAACGATTACCGAAACTACTCATAGGTGGCGTCACGAACAAATTAACCCCTTAATCTGTTCCCACAAGACGTCTTCACTTTTGATCTGCACTCAACCGGGCCCCGCTACCGGCAGGCGCGGTCCACCCGTGACAAGGAGGAAGGAAGCATCAGCCTGTCTAAACCGGAGTCCACGGGCTTACGGTGAGTCACCAGTATACTTCATGATGCCATACACAGCCACCAGTACACCAGAGGAGGCTGCACACAGTTCCCAGTACATTGCAGAAGGCCGAAGAGAGCCCCCAATATACAGAAGGCTGCACAAAGGCCCTAATATACTTTAGCAGGCTACACACAGCTTCCAGTATATTACGGAAGGCCGCAAAGAGCCCCCAGTATACACCAGAAGGCCGCACAAAGCCCCTAGTATACAGCAGGATGCCGCACACAGCCTTCAGTATACAGCAGGAGGTTGCACAGAGCCCTAAGAATACAACTTGAGGCTTCACACAGCCCAAAGTAGAGACTAAATGGCCACACCCAGTCCCCAGTATACATTAGGAGGCTGCACGCTGCCCCCAATATACCTCAAGAGGCATCACACAGCCCCCAGCATACTGCAGGTATCACCAGTATACCGCATGAGGCCACACACAGGCCCCAGTATACAGCAGGAGGCCACACACAGCTCCCAGTATACAGAACGAGGCTGCACACAGCCCATAGTATACAGCAGGAGACTGCACACAACCCTCAGTATAAAGTAGGAGGTCACACACAGTCCCCAGTATACAGAAGGAGGTTGCACACAGCCCTAAGCATACAGTCTGAGGCCGCACACAGCCTGCAGTATACAGCAGGCGACCGTACACAGTTCCCAGTATACATCAGAAGTCCGCACACAGCCCCTGCTATACAGCAGGAGGCTGTACCCAGCCTCCAGCATACAACAGGACGCCGCTAACAGCCCTCACTGTACAGTAGGAGGCTGCACACAACCCCCTGTATACCTCAGGAGGCCTCACACAGACCCCAGTATAAAGCAGGAGGCCGCACCCAGACCCCAGTATACAACAGGAGGCCGCACACAGCCTCCAGTACATAGCAGGTGGCTGCATACAGTCCCCAAAATAGAGCAAGAGGCTGCACACAGGCCCCAGTATACCACAGGAGCCCGGACACAGGTCGAAGAATGCCGCAGGAGGCCACACTCAGCCCCCAGTATACCCTATATAGACAATGCATGGGGCTTGCCGCAAATGTGCCGAAAGTGCGAACGTTAGGCGGCAGATGCAGTAAATCTGTCGCAATCAGCGAAAAATGCTGATGTGATAGGGGCCTTAAGGCCACGTCACACACTTCAATCTGATGAACGATTTTGTTAGCGATCACATGCACGCGCGATCCCTAACAAAATTGTTCAGATCGCTGGTGAGCTGTCACACAGGCACTCACCAGCGATCCCTAGTTACCCACTGTGTACCTTGGATACCAGCCGGTGAGCGGAGAAGGCTGGTAACCAAGGTATACATTGGGTATCTAAGCAGCGTGCGCTGCCTAGTTACCCGCAGTTTACCTTGGAGACCAGCTCCCAGCGCTTGCAGAGAGGCGCTGGGAGCTGGCTTATCGGTCGTCTTCCGGTGTCACATGCAGCGATGCTGCGTGTCCACCGGGCGACCAACGATAATTTTGAGGTCCCAGCCGACTGATCGTTCATCATTTGTAGTGTCACACGCAACGATGTCGTTTTGACATCGTTCAAGCGTCACAGAACACGTGACTTTTAAGCGATATCAGCAACGATATCGTTACGTGTAATGTGGCATTTAGGCTCCTTTCACTTCACTATCATGCAGCAGCAGTTTTTTCAGTTGCCGCAAGTTGGCAAACTGCACTTATTGCATATGACCGCAAGTCCCACACGGAGTGAATCGGGCTTGCCACAAGACAGCCGTTATGCGGCAGATGCAGCAAACCCTGCCATGATTTACAAAAATCGCTGATGTGAAAAATTGGAACATTAAAAATTACCTCAATTTATGTACAAAGCTTTCCCAACCAGCAATCCAGATGGTACCTTACAATAGAGTAAAAAATGGAAAAACAGCACACAAAAATAGAAAGAAGTAGACTTTATTGCCCAATGTGTGGCCACGCCATTGGGCAATAAAGTCTACTTTTTTTCATTTTTTTGTGCTGTTTTTCCTTTTTTTACATTCTATTAAATATTACACACACACTTGAGACTGCTGTGGGCTGAATACACAATAGCTGTATATACAAGATAGAATACATAATAGAGACGGCTGCCAGCTGTATACACAATAAAGATGGCTGCGGGCCGTATACACAATAGAGACTGCTGCCTATACACACAATAGAGAATACACAATAGAGACTGCTGCTGGCCATACACAATAGAGAATACAATACACTTGCAGCTTCCTGCTCCTTGGCTATAATTCACATCTTTTTGGGCGACCACAATCTTCCTAACTGAACTAAAACTATTTACCCACTTGGCTACAAGCCCTACAGACCACCAGAGAAACATCCAGCTTCTCTGCCTGTCAACAGAAGATCCCTTCAGAAAAAGCCCGGGAAGAAGAGAGCCTGCAGCCATCCACCACAGAGGGAGAAGACAGAGCATAGCAGACTATCCTTTATCTTATCTGAATAGCAGAGACAAGCTCCAGCTGCACTGAAGGAGAGAGGTCACCAGGTCACTTGGTAAGAAGAGAAATCAGAGATTTCTAGGGGACCAAAACAGAGAAAGGTGTTAGAACAGCAGGCACCCCTTCCCTCTCCCTCCCAACTCAAACATACCCAGCTCCACTATCTCTCACAGCGTATTCCGTGCATGGTGCAGAGAGACTCCCAGCAGCTGTGTTATCACAGAACATGTGGGAAGGAGCATTGAGGGTCACAGAGCAGCTGAGATCTTGCTGGGCAATGGACAGGAGACAGGGCTCGGCGCCGGCTCACGAGGTGGGGGTGGGTCCCGGTAATAATTGACAGGATTGGGGCTGTGCAAGATATGAGGGGGCAGGGCCTGGAGGAGATCGGGGCCCTACTCTTCACGTCTTGCACCAAGGGCTCAGCAAAGCAGCGTTAGCTTGTGACGGCCAGGGGGGTTGGCCTCCCTGCTCCAAACGGCCACACCCCCTGCATTACAAACAGAATAGAAATGGATTACCATGGCGCAGGGACAGGTTAAAAGAGCCTGGGGGCTCGTTTTTAGAGGTCAGGTTATCTTTAATATGCAAATGAGGGTGCTTTGTTGCATTGTTCCACCTTCGTATATGTACATTAAAGCCAATCTTTTGTCTTTATTGACAGCACTCCATTAGTAAAAGTGAGTGCTGCCTAAAATCAGCTTGGCACAGTACCACTTTTCCTGTCCTGTATACTGGGTGTAATCCTCAGTATCTGTATTATTCTGTATATATATACACTGCACAGTACCACTTCTCCTGTCCTGTATACTGGGTGTAATCCTCAGTATCTGTATTCTGTATATATACACTGCACAGTACCACTTCTCCTGTCCTGTATACTGGGTGTAATCCTCAGTATCTGTATTATTCTGTATATGTACACTGCACAGTACCACTGCTCCTGTCCTGTACACTGAGTGGAATTCTCAGTATCTGTATTATTCTCTATATACACTGCATAGTAGCACTTCTTCTGTCCTGTGTACTGGGTGGAATCCCCAGTATCTATTATTTTGTATTTACACTGCACAGTACTGCTTCTTCTGTCCTTTATACTGGGTATAATCCTCAGTATCTGTATTATTCTGTATATATACACTGCACAGTACCACTTCTCCTGTCCTGTATACTGGGTGTAATCCTCAGTATCTGTATTATTCTGTATATGTACACTGCACAGTACCACTGCTCCTGTCCTGTACACTGAGTGGAATTCTCAGTATCTGTATTATTCTCTATATACACTGCATAGTAGCACTTCTTCTGTCCTGTGTACTGGGTGGAATCCCCAGTATCTATTATTTTGTATTTACACTGCACAGTACCGCTTCTTCTGTCCTTTATACTGGGTATAATCCTCAGTATCTGTATTATTCTGTATATATACACTGCACAGTACCACTTCTCCTGTCCGGTATACTGGGTGTAATCTTCAGTATCTGTATTATTCTGTCTATATACACTGTACAGCACAACTTCTCCTGTCCTGTATACTGGGGTAATCCTCAGTATCTGTATTATTATGTCTATATATACTGTACAGCACCACTTCTCCTGTCCTGTATACTGCGTGTAATCCTCACAGTTTGGCATTAACAGGTGTAGATACACATATATATTTTTTTGCAATTTCCGGCTGTGCTGGCATCTTGTTTTTCTCTGGTTTGATTTGAGTGGCTAACCACCATTCGCCGTGCACGCTAGAAATTGTTGCCATCTGCATTTGACTCCATTATTTTTGGTAGCTGTTCACATGCAGCTGCCTCCTCCAGCCTTCAGGTTTTTTTCACATCAGCTTCATTCACCCAGACTTGACATACTTTACCCATGGGGACAGGATGGGCTGGTGGGGGTTAAACTGTGAAATAGCCCAGACACCTTGTGGTGCAAGCTGCAGGTGTCTGGGCCTCAGTTGCTCTTCATCCACCAGACGTCCTAGCAGCATGGGAAGCAATGTCTGACATGTATGGGTGTTTGCTTTAAATGGTCCTCTTTACACTGTATTATGCTGTCTACAGGCCACATCAGAAATATAAAAATACGTAGAGTTAGGACTACTCCAACTGAGACATTCCTTGACGCTGGGGGAGTAGCTCAGGAGATTCAATGCTGCAATCTCCTGCAAAATGTCTCTATTTTTGTGCAGTCTGGCATTAACAGGTGTAGATACACATATATATTTTTTTGCAATTTCCGGCTGTGCTGGCATCTTGTTTTTCTCTGGGTGTAATTGTCAGTATCTATATTATTCTGTATAGATACACTGCACAGTACCACTTCTCCTGTCCTGTATACTGGGTGTAATCTTCAGTATCTGTATTATTCTGTATAGATGCACTGCACAGTACCACTTATCCTGTCCTTAACATACAACAAATTGTGGGGTATTGGTTTGTGTTTTGGTCCAAAACACTTAAGCTTGTGAGCCACTATACGGCTCCCCACATCTCACAAGTCCTATCCACTAAATTCTTATCTAAAGTGAGCAAAGGACACAAATAGAAAATAAATTTTCTTACCACAGCAGATTTAGGTCAGGAGACCATTACACTCAGTGCTGTGTGCAGCTTTGCCCAGGTTATAAATGAAGGCATCATGAATGCAGGACACCAGCACCAATCACTAGCAACCTCCTTTCTTCCTGCTTGTGTTGGCTTCTATTACTGTGGCCGACGCAGGAGCGATGACGTCATCTGCTGCGCCGGTCACATGACACCGGCACAAGCAGCAAGAAGCAGGGACCGGAGGAGCGGTGCTGCCAGCAAGGGGTCGCCGGAAAGGTGATGTATAAAAACTTTGTTATTTTAATGTATGCCGCAGCCTGGGGGACAGATACTAAGGAGGGGGGCTGTAGATTACTGATGGGGGGGCCAGTTTAGTGCAATATGCACCGCTCCCCCGGCCGCTTATGGACGGGGGGAATGCAGTGCATATTCATTACACTAATGAGGCGGCCCCACGTGACCTCCCGCGGTCACTCCAGCCCCCTCCTGCCTCCTCCAGCCCAGGTCACAGCTTCCCCCCAAGCATATACCGAGTGACTCGAGTATAAGCCGAGGGGGGCACTTTTCAGCACAAAATTTGTGCTGAAAAACTCAGCTTATACTCGAGTATATACGGTATCTTGAATATGGAAATAATCATTTCTCTTCTGTACAGGTGATGACTTTCTCTTCGCTATGGATCTGACCCCACAATTCTGAGAAACGTGGCTTTGAAGAGTAACATGTAAATGGAGCTGCGGTTAATTATTCCTTCTTCTGCACCAGTCACATGAGGCTCTTCAGTTAACTCCTGTATTCATACAGCATAATGTTTATCAGGGTGGGATCAGGCACTGACATCACATAAAAGTCAGCAGCCCGGTCCACTCCACTATTCCTCATTGTGCGCCTGCGTGAATAGAGACGCTGATACACAGGCGCAGGTGAGGAGGGGCCACACACAGACAGGAAACACATCAAAGAGTCAGGAGGCAGCACAGAGCGGCCAGAGGTGGGGAGGACCCTCTATACAGCGAGGAGAGCGATAGAGCAAAGCACCAGGGGGGTGACAGGTCCTCTTTAAAGGGGTTTTCTGCTTTCAGAAAAACTGTGTTTCCATTTATAGTATGTTGTTAAAAAAAACTTGTTAAAAAAAACAATAAAAAACACATCACATTGAACCACTTTCAGATGGGTCTTTGTCACTGCTAAAGTGTCCATTATCAGCAGTGCGGAAGTTACTTCATTAGCACTGCAGCCAATCAGTGAGCTCAACGTCTCATGCCATCTCAGCGGGCAGCGCTAATGAGGTCAATGATTGGGTGCTTTGACCATGTGATGATGGTGCTGCAGAGAACAACAGACACTGGAGTGGGGGCAGAGAATCAGTGTTGGATCTGGGAAGGGGGCACAAGACCGTTTTTTTTCTTCTTTACAACAAATGCACCTGGGGACCCAACTTTTCAGAAAATCCCTTTTGAGCCCCAAATACATATTAGATAGCTACAGCCTCATTTACAAGTCCATTTTTTTTACATGTGAGAAAAGACTGATGGTTTAATTTTAACACTTTCTATGGGAATTCCGGCCACCTCCTGACTGACAGCAGCACATCACAGGACCCTGATGTTGAGATAGATGGCAGCACATTCATGTATTCTGAGAATACAGAGGGGTGGGGGCACCAAAGGACAAATTTGCACAGGGTGCGATTCAGCCTAAGGCTGGCCCTGATCAGGTGTATCCGCCGCTCTCTCAGGATGATGTTGTCATTGTCCTACTTTTTAGTGATCATTTTGAAGGACATTTGGATGTTTCGGCCGGGGACGGATGCCAGCAACACGTAAGAAAAATACAAGGAGGCTACTTAGAAGGTGTCTGGATAGGATGGAAGGGATCTGGATCTTCTACTACACAAGACTAGTGATGAGCGAGTACTAAAATGCTCGGGTGCTCGAAGCTCGGGCCGAGCATCCCAAGATACTCATGTACTCGGCCCGAGCACTGAGCCCAATGTTATCCTATGGGAGACCCGAGTATTTTTCTGACATGACCCCCGGCACCATGGAAAAACCCTAAAAATGTCACAAAAGTATCAGGACAGTGCAGAAAAGATATTGGAACAGCATGGTGAAGACCCCTTGAAGCATTTCAGACCCCAAGGTCACTGATGTCAACAATGTTGTCAGACTATTACACCACTTTTACGGACTGTCCAGAAAACGTTACAAAATGAAACCAAAACGGATTTTCATGGAAAAAATATTAAGGGCTCATACCCACTTGTGAGACAGAGTTGGTGTATGTTAGTTTTTTGGATTATATGAAAGATTTTTTTTTTTAAATTTTGTGGCACTCCTATGCCCCTGGAAAGAGACGTAAATGAAGGCCTCTTTAAATAATGTGCCCATTATAAGGAAGCGCGTGTTTTGTAGCATTGCCCTTGGGCAGGGAAGCCAAAAATTGGGAGGCACTTCAGTGCCCCTGGATAGAGGCGTGCATGAGGGCCTTTTCCAAAAATTTGCCCATTTTCAGCAAGTGGGTCTTTTTTAGTATTGCCCTAGGCAGGGAAGCCAAAAATCGGGAGACACCAATATGCCACTGGATAGAGGCATGCATGAGGGCCTTTTAAAAAAAATGTGGCCATCGTAAGCAAGTGTATCTGCTGTAGTATTTCCCTAGGCAGGGAAGCCAAAGGTTGGGAGACACCAATATGCCACTGGATAGAGGCGTGCATGAGGGCCTTTTCAAAAAAAGGGCCCATTGTAAGCAAGTGGGTCTTTTTTAGTATTGCCCTAGGCAGGGAAGCCAAAGGTTTGGAGGCACCAAGATGCCCCTGCATAAAAGCGTGCATGAGGACTTTTTCAAAAAACGTGCCCATTGTAAGCAAGTGGGTCTTTTTTAGTATTGCCCTAGGCAGGGAAGCCAAAGGTTTGGAGGCACCAAGATGCCCCTGCATAGAGGCGTGCATGAGATCTTTTTAAAAAAATGTGCCCATTGTAAGCAAGTGTGTCTTTTTTAGTATTGCCCTAGGCAGGGAAGCCAAAAATTGGGAGACACCAATATGCCCCTGGATAGAGGCGTGCATGAGGGCTTTTTCAAAAAAAGTGCCCATTGTAAGCAAGTGGGTCTTTTTTAGTATTGCCCTAGGCAGGGAAGCCAAAGGTTTGGAGGCACCAAGATGCCCCTGCATAAAGGCGTGCATGAGTACCTTTTCAAGAAATGTGCCCATTGTAAGCAAGTGGGTCTTTTTTAGTATTGCCCTAGGCAGGGAAGCCAGAAATTGGGAGACACCAATATGCCCCAGGATAGAGGCGTGCATGAGGGCCTTTTAAAAAAATGTGGCCATTGTAAGCAAGTGTATCTTTTTTAGTATTGCCCTAGGCAGGGAAGCCAAAAATTGTGAGGCCCTTCAATGCCCCTGAAAAGAAACATGGAGGAGAGCCTCTAAATATTGTTCCCATTTCAAAGGAGCGGGTTTACTGTACTTGTAATGCCCATTCTGTTTTCATGGACCTAAACATTTACCCCTGGGGGGTATACATGAAACTACTGCCTAACATTTGAACGGTGAGGGTCATCATCATCATAAATATGATGTAAAAAAAATTATGTTTTCGTGGCATCATGAACCACGGTCGCACTGATCATATGATGGTGGCGGATGAGGAGAAGGAGGAGCAGAACAGCAAGTAACCAAAGTCATGAAGTGTGTACCCATGTGTGGGTGTGTGGAGGTGATTGGCAATTTACCGGCACAAAATTTAAATTATACTATCATTTGGTGGTGGTGTGGTGAAGTCGGGCACAATACAACCCTTGTTCATCTTGATCAGAGTCAGCCTGTCCGCCTTCATTTACCCTTTTTTGAGGCAGGAGGGGGTTGTAGCTCCAATTTGTATACGCCAAAACACTCAGTATACCCATCTCAGCGTTTGTGATTGACCGGTATACCTGCTGTAATGTAATCTCTAATCTGTCATCTCAGTGTCCAACTAAAAACCATCTTTTGGACACCTTCATTTAGCTGTATTCAGGCAGCACACCATTGAAAATACGCAAGGCCGGTGGTAAGGGCCAAGGTACTGGACGTGATGGTGGTGCATGCAGAGG